>VDFB02047230.1:213720467-213751051 GCA_007258455.2 Sequoia sempervirens
CAAAGGTAATCAAAACTAAAAAGTACATGTTAAAATTAATTTGAAAACTTCCTTTTACCCCAGCCCACCAGCATATTCTACAATGGTGGTGCAGTTTGAAGAGTGTCGGTGGTGCTCTGGTGAGACCAATGACAGTCCGTGGAGAGACAATGAGCACGATTGTAGTGCTATTTCACCTAATGATGGAATTTGGAGTTTAAGTTGGTTAGGAAAAGTGGAAATATCTTCTAGCATCATAGTTTGATGTTTGATACCATCGCTAAATAGTGTCGCTAGATTTATAGTGGCACAGTTTGACTTGGAAATGGTGTAGTTTCTTGTAGACACACAAAAATTCAAAAAGCAACAAAATTTTGGTGAAAAAATGTGTTAATTTCTTGAAATTCACCCTCAATCTAGTGCAAAAATGTGAATGATGATCCTATACCTACACAAACACAAACAAAATACACAATATTAGTCCAATATGCAAGTTAGAAACATCATTCGCCATAATATTAATTTGAAATGCAAAGAATAAGAAATAACATGAAGAACACAAATAAAAGCTATCAAATCCTATTCAATGCTCAAACTCTCAATCCCATGGGGGAATTGGTGCTATTTTGATGTGGAAAATAGCCCTTTCCCAATCCCTTGCAAGCTTGATGTTGATCAATGGAGTTCCTTGAAATTTTTTTCCATAACCTAGCTATGAATTGATGAAAAACTATGAAAATGGATGACAATGGATGACCTTGATTCAAAACATGAAGATAATGACTTTGCATAAGTTGTGGATGAAAATTCCTAAGATTGTGAATCCCAAATTAGTAAAAGAGCCTTCTATTTATAGAAGAGAATGATGGAGGAATATGCAAAAAGGATGAATGTGGGATCAAACACCAACCAATAGCACAATGCCACTTGTCAACATCTGACTGGACAAAGGTGGAGCGCATTTTGATGAATGTGCACATTAATGCTATTAGGTGGGAATTCAAAATTGGAGAAATGACATGCTGGAGGGAGATGAAATATGAATTAAATGCCACTTGGATCAAGAAAAGGACATGTAAGAGGCCACTAATTCCTTGTTGGATGGACAAGTCCTTTGGAGGGAGATTTTCAAATTTAAGTAATATTCCAACCTTTGATGCCTTTTTATTGAATATAGGAGATTTATAAATCAATTAAATGGATTTTCATGTGCAAGTTGCAAAATCTAGAGGATTTGAGTGATTAGTGGTTAGCATTAATTTTGATTTGATTAATTTAAATGATAATTAGTTGATTTGACAATTTGACTTAGATTTTAGGATTTAAATAAATCAAAATAAGAGGAATAATGATTTTAGACTTAATTAAATAAAGTTGGATTTACTTAATTAAAAGGGGATGGTGTTAGATTTAAATCAAATAAAGATTAATTTATTTAATTTAAAGGAGATGACTTTAGAGCTTAATTAAATAAAATGAATTATTTAATTAAAAGAGGGACTATAGGATTAATTAAACAAAATGATTTATTTAATTAATAGGAGATGATGATTTAATCAAATAAAATTTATTTATTTAATTAAAAGATAGAATATGATGAATTTAATCAAATAAAGATTATTCGATTAAATGGTTAGTAAAGGAGATGATTTAGGACGAACTAGTGTTAGTAAATCAAGATCGGGTGTAAAAGATCAATCACTATATTTTACGTGTCTACAATTAATGTACCACAAATATATGAAATAAGTATTTGAATGATTATGTTGTCTAATATATCAGTGTTATTATAGCAATGAATAAAGTGCGCTCCAACTTTGAGGAATTTAGCACAAGGGTAGGGTTCCTATTTCACACTTGTTACACTTAAGGAAACCTTAGAGATCTCAATCCGAAGATAGAAAGGGAAAAATAAATCTTGCAATAAGGTATCCTAGGGTTTGGTTAAAGACAATAAGAGGGTTTACCACCAAGCTAGGGATTGGAAAGACAAGAAATGTGAATGACATACAAAATACTATGCAAAACCTAACTAAATGATCTAGGAAATGAAATTGAAATATAGAATAACCAACTAAGAATGAACAGAGGAGAACCTAGAAGAAGGATGAGGTCAAAGAAATCTCCAAAACCCTAAAAACTTGTCGCTTGATGCCCACTAGGACTCAAATGCTAGTTTGGGTGATTTAGTCCTAGACTAGGGTTTCTATGCAAAAAATGGAATATGTCAATGTATGATTTGGATCTCCTAAAATATAGAAAATATACTATACTAGGATTCATACGCCACAAGTGGTGCATCAGTCCCACTCTAGTTTTTTTGGAGGGTTAAGATCTAAATCAGGTCTCCAATCTCTACTCTTCCTTCCACACTTAGTTTCTAGATCTGAAACCCTGATTTGTAACCTGTAGGTGACTTTTAGTGAAGATGAAAACCTTGTGGCTACTTGACAACTTTACTCAATCTTGTAACTCAATCATCAAAGGATCTTCAAGTCTCAAAGCACCTATATCTAAAATCACACATGTAGAGAGAGAAAAACTTATTGATTGTTAGAGAATAGGGGTTTTCCTTGGTCAAACTCCTTTTAGGTAATTAAATCAAATGATGAGATAATGAAATAAGGACATGAAACATGAAACATGGAACATAAAGCATGAACAATGATACCTTGAATGATGTCTTGAGGTGAAAATGAACAACCTAACATGAAGTGGCCATGAAGGATGTAGATCTTTATCTTGAATATGGATATGAAACTATTCTTGCAAATGGATCTTCAATGCTACATCACAACACTAGCTCAACAACATGTTTGATGCTTAATGATCTTGACATGATGATGAATCTTGAATTTCTATAGAAAATGATGAAGAATTCTACCCTTGAATGCCCTAAAAATTCTCTTGAATTCTCTTTTGAAGTATTTTAAACTCTTGTAATCATAAACTTGCTATTAGAAATGCTCCCTTGGAATTCTTAGGTGAAAATGAGTGAAATAACCTTGTATTTATACTTGTTTATACCAAATTTCTTGAAATTACAACACTACAAGTTTACATCAGATCTAAGAGGATAAAATCCTACCAAGAAATTGAATTAAATTTGATTTTGGGCCAACTCATATGAAAAAAGTGGTTTACGAGTCCCATTATGCTTACTATTGGACACATTTTTCAAAATTCTTAGAATGATGTAAAATCAGGATTGGGGCCCAAAAGCCTAGGTGGGACTCATACCCCCAAGGTGGCGTATGAGTCCCAAATCACTAAATCTAGTCCACACAACCTAAAAACACCTAAATTATGATTAGATGTTGGTTTATGTTGGGATTATCCTTGGAAAGATGCATTAATTAAGGATTGTGGATGCAAAATAAGGACAAATAAGGCATTAAGAAGCCCAATTATTTAATGAAGCCCTAGATTAGTATGAAAGTGTTTGGATACACTTCCTTAAATAATGCATAATTAAGTTCATTTAGATTACAAGGGTCCAATGCCTAATGTAAAGGTTCAACTAAATACACTACACAACATTAAATTAAGGAAAAAATAGGTTTATTTGGCTTTATAGGGCCCTAAATCCAATGTACAACATTAAATTAAGGAAAAATTAGGTCTATTTAGCTTTAAAGGGCCCTAAATCTAATATACAACATTAAATTAAGGAAAAATTAGGTCTATTTAGCTTTAAAGGGCCCTAAATCTAATATACAACATTAAATTAAGGAAAAATTAGGTCTATTTAGCTTTAAAGGGCCCTAAATCTAATATACAACATTAAATTAAGGAAAAATTAGGTCTATTTAGCTTTAAAGGGCCCTAAATCAAATGTGAATGTAGAAAAAAAATTACAACACTAAATCAAGGTGACATTAGGTCCATTTTAATGTGAACCATTCCTAGATTGTACCATTGCCAAGAAGGGCATACAATTTATGTCATTACAACTATAAATGAATATGTGTTTATAATTTGATTATGCACCTCATATTTTACTACACTTCATTATAATCCATTGCACTAATTCTACTCTTCTTCTTATCTCCTTACATCAATGTAAAAACACCCCTCTCTTACCAAGATCACTTTTGAAAGGGAAAAACAAAAAAATAGTGCCATGTTTATTGAAATCACTAAGAATTTCATTAACAAACTTTTATTTTTCTATCTGTCATTTTTATATGGGAAAAAGAGATCTAGAGTCTAAATCACACCTTTTCCAGCATTACATTAGAGAGGAACCTAAATTAATGACACAAGATTGAAGGGCGCACAATATATTGAGAGGGGGTGTGAATTTGTATATCAAATCTATTTAAAAATCTTTAATTAAAAATGAATCTCCAAGAATGAATAAAAATAACTAGTATCAATCAATCGACGCATATGCACACATTCACACAATGAACACCAAATATATGTGGTAACCAAAAATGAGAAAAATCATGGTGAGAAGAGCTACTTGGATCTACTATCCAAATACAACCTCATAAAATAATGAATAACTTATAGTCATTAAGTAGGCTCCAACCTACTAGAGACACCAATCTGGGCTAGTGAATTTGTAGGCACCAACCTACTTGAAACACCAATCCCCAATACATAGATTTGAGCACCAACTTAATAAGTAAGAAACCAATCCTACCAGTTTAAAAAGATAAGATTTGTGAATTTATAATGTTGATAGCATAAATTACACGCAATTTAATCTTCCTTCAAAAATTATTCTACCCATCTTATGATCTTTTGATGAGGACACATAATGATTGAGATGGAAATCTCATTAAATCCCTTGAATTTACACTCTCACTCAATTACACACACATAATCTCTATTTACCTTTTTTTTAATTATATAAACTATGATGATTAGTCATTGTATACATCCCATTATATTAACATCATTCCATATCATCCATGAGTCTCTTAACACCATCCACAAGTAGCCAGGTTGGCTAAGGTGGACCTAAATTCAAATTTACATGAAACATGTATTGGGTCACTCCTAAATCGAATTTGTTGCCACCAAAGAAACATGATGTTGTTTACTTCCATCACGGACTTAATCTAGACCTATTTTATCTTCAAATGTTATCTTCAAAGAGCACACAAAACAAGAGGTTGCCACAAATATTGTCATGTCTCAAACTATGATGCAATTTGTTTTTGCTTTATGTGGATTTGATAGATGATTGAATGTGTGTGGTAGAGTAAATAATAAATAATATGCTATTTTGTTAGCTGAATTAAGAAAAAAATTGTTTTAATTTTGAAAATTTGAAATGTATTGAATATAGTTTTATTTCAAAAGTGAAGCAAAATAGAATAGTATTATTTGGATTAATGCATTACATTGTTTTGATTTAAATTTTACTTGGATACTACTCTATTAATGGGTGTAGACCTGAGTGTACTTGAGCTGCAGGTTGTCAAAGACCAAGGGTGTGGTTAAGGTAGAGGAGGTTAGCTCCTTGGTAGGGTAATGTAGGAACAATTCTCTTGAAGGCACAAGAGCACTTAGTATCATGTAGTTGCATTTAGCATTTAATTTGGTTGTCTGTTTTTATTGTTCGTATATTAAAATGGTTAATCAAATTAATTAGTAGAGAAATAAAAGTGCAAAGAAATAAAAGAATTAATTATATTTTAAATAAAATTTTCATTTTGCAATTAAATGATAATTCTTGTTATTTAGGATAATTATTTTATTTTCAATTGATAATTATTTTGTATGCAATTAAAAATGGGAATTCCTATTTAATTATTGAGTATAATTATTTTCATTTGCAATTAAAATGATCTATTCTTTATTATTTATCTAGTATAAATGTGTTGCATAAAAATAAATCTTATTTTCTTTTCAATATTAGGTTATTGGGAAATTCAGGGAGAAATCTTTAAAAGAGAGAAAATCAATAACAGAAACACAATATAGTTTCTTGGTCTTTATTTTTCTCTACTAGAATAGTAACTGAAAAATGGGTGCCAGGTAGAAGGTGTCTGGAGTACAGTAAATTAAGAATGGTGGAAAGACGAAGGGAGAAACAAGAAAAGGAGAAATAAGAATAAGGGAAGAATCTACAGTAAGTGGTTTCTAGGAAAGTAAGAACAAGAAAAAGAGATAAACAACAAGAGGAAAATCAACAAAAATAAATTTCTAGGTTTTTAAATTCTCTTACCAATGTATTTTGTTCCAAAATGTGTGAATAATTATTGTATTATGAGAAATTGAATTTATATGTTGCTTCCCAATTTCTTGTAAAAATGTGTTGGTGCTTGAATGTTTTATTCTTTGTTTGGAGATAGCTGAATTGAGCCTATACAAGATTGTAATCCCCTTATTATTTTAAATTAATTTAATGTTTCTATATAAAATAATATTATATATTTACAAGCCGATATTGGCATGGTGTGATGGTTTATCAGTGGCATTGTTGTTCTTGCCACCAAGGTTCAAACCCCATTGGGGTGGTATTGTTGAATGGTTGTATTCCGGTTCATAGCTCCGGTCAAAAGCGTTTACCCTTTGAATAAAAAAAAAATATTATATATTTACAAATATATTGTACTGTATATTCATAAATATATGATATTGTAAAGTTTAGCAAATATGTTTATATATATACATTGTGTACTGTAAAGTTTAGCAAAATATAATATATTCCTGTACTACATCAGATATGGACTTTGAATAGTATTCTGTGTGCAAATGTATTTTATTTTTAAATGTATATATATCTATATATATATATATATTATATATACATACATATATATATACATGTGTTTATATACCTAAATGTATAGGAGTAAGACTTAATTAATAAGAGAATAGTTATTAGAATCTAATTTAGAATGATGTATATATATATTTCTGAGAATTACTTTAGTTTAAATAGTTATATTCCTCAACATGCATATTTATGTATAAAAATATATGTATATTCATAAGAATCTATATAAATTCAAATACGTATATGTTAATGGGAAAGTTTTATTTATCTAAAATGTTCACATTTCTGATTTGAAAGCAATTCTTTCAATTATGTATAAATATGTAATTTTTAGTTAAACCATTAAAATCAGATTCTTTGCGAGCAAATAGAAAGGTACATATGTGCATTTAATTGCTACTAGTCAGTGGAGTGCTAGAAGATTGATCAAATCGAGTCAATTGTGAAATGTAAAACCAAATGTAGAATTTATTTCTTGTGAATTATTTTTCTTAGGCAAGTCAAGTAAGGAACTTTGGAGATACAATGTATTTTCTGAAAGGATGCTTGAATGTGTAAATGTTTGAACTGTATGCAATTTATGTGAAAATATGCATTAGTTACTTTCTTTATATATATATATATGTCTCTACCACATCTTGCATGCAAGAAATATGTTGTTCTAGTATAGGAATCCGTATAGGCATTAGGCATGCATTCATATTTCCCTCCTGCTTTATTGTTCTAGGTTGCTAGGCTCCTTGTGCAAGGCTGGGGCTTTCTTCGAGTTAGGAAGATACCCAAGGAAGTCATGTGCTTCGTGGTTGGGAAGAAAAGATGCCTTAACCTCACTCTTGGCCTTAGCTTGCAAGAAGACTGGTGGTGTCAAGGTAGTTGAGGATCGGAGAATCTTTATGCTATGGATGTACTCTTTGTATTACTTTGTATGGCTTACATAGTCAATTTGTTAAATGTAACTTTACTTCAGAGATGTATTGATGTAACATTGAAATAGATGTATTAATGAAATATTATTGATGTAACATTGAAATAGATGTATTGTAATACCATCTTGGTGTATGTAAATGAAATTCATTATTGAACTTGATTTTGAGCATTAATGGATAACTAATGTTGTATACATGTTTCAGTTTTTCCTTACTTGGAATGTGCATTGTTCTTGGAAATAATTTGTTTAGTATGTGATTTTTTTGAGGTTTACATTTTGGTATCAGAGTGTCTAGGTTAAACTCTAGGACCTATGCCTAATTACGCTTAATGTTATGTTTTCCAGAGTAATTCTGATGGAATTTAGAACTTATCAACATCAAATGATAGGCTGGATTAGATCTTAACCTTGTTGAGTCAACAGGAGGCTAGGATTGATAGCCTAGAACAAGAAAGGAGAGCAGGCCAACAAGGGACAAATTCTGGTGGAAATGAAGGAAATACAAATGTAGAAAAATTTGAGACCGAAGGAAACCTAAGCAAGGTGGATAAAGAGTTTGGAAAGGACCTCAAGAAGGTCACCTCGCCAAAATTTGATGGAAAAACATTTGGAGATGGGGTAGAAGCACGGGTGACTGAGATGGAGACGTATTTTTCCCTGCAAAATTTTTCCAATGAGACTAAGGATGAATGGGGATCATATCAACTCACTAGTGAAGCTACCACTTGGTGGGAGAAAAAAAAGGAAGAAATTTTTTTTTTGCATGACAGGGTGACTTGGAAACAATTTTCATAGATGTTTAGGAAAAGGTGGCTACCACAGTTGTATTTTGAAAAAATAGATGACTAGATTCTAGAATCTCACTCAAGGGGGAATGACAGTAACTTAGTATTGGAAAATATTTTCCCACTTGCTCAAATATGTACCCCAATACTAGCTTGTTGAGACGTTTTGGGTTCGTAAATTCATTCTAGAGCTTAGGCCTCAAATTGGAGCTAAAGTGAATATTCATAATCCTTCCACCATGGATGAGGCTTTTGAGAAAGCAACCAAGTAGGAACATAAGTTACAACAGGTTGCAAATTATAGGAAGATCAGAGATGCTAAGTATGGTAACAGGAAATCTCAAGGAAATAGAGAGAATAATAGTAATTAGAATCAGTACAATCAGGGCAATAATAATAATAGGTAAATAAGGAATCTCAAGAGGGGTAATAATTCTCAGGACCACAATGATGGAAATCGGAACAACAATAAGAGGGAAAATTACAATAACAACAACAATAATAGGATAGATGCTTTAGACAGACCCAAAGAACCTCACAGAGGTTGTTATACATGCGACTGTGAACACTATGCCAGTGTGTATCTTCAGAGAGTGAATAATCTAAAGAACAATAATCAACATCACATCCATGTAGCGGTTGATAATTGCCAACCTAATTATTAGGCTACAACAATCCAACTTTTGGGTAAGCTTTTTGGATGTCCTGTTTCTATCTTAATTGATACTAGAGCCATTGAGTGTTTTGTAGGTCCTCAAGTTATTTCTATATTATTTGTTAAGCGAGGATATATGGCTAATTCATGGAAGGTTTGATATGGAAATTGGGTAGAGAGGGTAGTGGAGAAATTTCTAGGTTGCAACGAACTTGAACTTCCTAGCTTTGAGATGTAGGACAATTTGTATGTAGCACCTTTGGGGTCATATGACATGATCTTGGGAATATATTGGCTTATTGAACATAAGGCCCCTGTTGATTGTGAAGAGAAAACAGTGAGGTGTTTTGATGATTAGGGTAATCGTGTTGAGATTCATGGTATAAAAAGGCCTCTAGAACTCAAGCAGATATCTGCCATGCAACTAAAGAAGGCTAGTAGAAAAGGGTACACTATCTATGTAGTAAAGGTCAAGGATATCGATAGGTTGGATTCGTCAGCTAATGACCATCTTATTCTAAAGGAATTTCAAGATTTTTTTCCTAATGAGTTGACTGAACTACCACATAAGCGAGTATTTGATTTCTCAATAGAGTTGATACCTAGAGCTGAGCCTTAATCTAAATCACCATATAGGATGAACATTATCAAATCACATGAGTTGAAGGCCCAGTTAAAAGAGTTTCTTGACCAAGGTTTCATAAGGCTAAGTGTGTCTCCATGGGGAGCACCTGTCATATTTGTGAAGAAGGATGGGACCTTAAGATTGTCTATTGATTATAGAATGCTTAACAAGGTTACAATCAAAAATAATTATTGCTCCTTAGGATAGATGATATGTTTGATCAGATGAAAGGGGCTACGGTATTCTTGAAGATTGATCTGAGGTTGAGATACCATCAACTGAGGATAAATTATGAAGACCTTTTTAAAAATACTTTTAGGATGTGATACATGCACTATGAATTCACGGTGTTACCATTTGGACTAACCAATGCCCCTACAACCTTTATGAATTTGATGAAAAAAAAAATTTGAGACTACCTAGATGAATTTGACCTAATTTTCCTAGATGATATCTTAATATATTCTAAATCAGAAGAAGAGCACAAAAAAAATCTAAGGATAGTGTTGCAGTGTTTGAGGGATCATAAACTTTATGGGAAGATGTCTAAATGCACTTTCTACCAAACTGACGTGTGCTATTTGGGACATGTTATTTCAGTTGATGGGATAGAAGTGGACCTAGATAATATTAAGGCAATCATGGAGTGGCCAACACCACAAAATTTTTTAGAAGTCTGGAGCTTTATGGGACTTTCCAATTATTATAGGAAATTTTTCAAGGGGTTCTCAACAATCGTATCATCCATCACTGCACTCTAAAGGAAAGGAAATAAATTAGAATGGAGTGATAAGTGTGAAAATTATTTTCAGTTGTTGAAAGAAAATATTACTTTTGCACCTATTTTGATTGTATCGGCTCCAAATGGGCAATTTACAATGATAGCATATGCTTCAGGAGAGGTTGTAGGAGCCGTCCTTATGCGGGATGGATAGGTGGTGGCATACGAATCAAGGAAATTGAAACAACATGAATTGAACTATGAACCAAATGATTTGGAGTTGGCTTCCATAGTGCATGCTCTTCAAATATGGAGGCACTAACTTTTAGGGAAGTCTTTTGAGCTAAAAATAGATCATTTAGGATTGTAGGATATTTTTTACTTAGCCCAACCTAAGTGCTCATCAGAGATGATGGTTGGAGTTTTTGAGTGAGTATGATTTTGGCATTGAATATATAAAAGGAAAAGAAAATAGAGTAGCAGATGCCTTAAGTAGGAGGAGACATCTTGCAATGATGGTCACTATAAGGTCAACATTTGGAAAATAGGTGATTCAAGCTTTGCTAGGAGATGGGAATCATTAAAGGGTAAAAAAATCCCTAGAGTAGAATCATTCAGATCATAGATATTTTGGATATATGTTTGAGATTGATGGACTCTTGAGGTACGAGGGACATATGTTCCTAACTACGTTGAATTGAGGGAGCTAGTGCTAGAAGAACTTCATAATGCACCATATTTAGGGTACCCGGTGTAACAAAAATGGTAGAGGGACTCATGCCATTATATTTTGGCCAGGACTTAAGAGATATGTTACTACTTTTGTAGCCCAATGTCTAGAATTCCAATAAGTTAGGTTTGAGCATGCGCATCAGACAGGACTTCTATATCCACATAGAGTGCTAGAGTATAAATGGTAGATAATCACCATGGACTTTATTCGGGGGTTTCCTATGACCAAGAACTAACATGATGTCATCTTGGTTGTGGTAGATAAATTGAAAAAAGTAGCTCACTTCATTCCTAGGAATCTTAAGGATGGATCCTTGGTTTTAACAAAAAAGTTTGTGTAGGATATTTTCCGATTACATCGAGTGCTAGAGGCAATCATCTTAGATCATGACACTCGAATGACTTCTAGGTTCTAGACTACATTGAATTCTTCTTTGGGAACCAAATTGAACTTTAGCTCGACTTATCATCCTCAAACTGATGGTTAGACAAAGAGAGTAAACTAGGTAGTAGAGGATCTCCTTAGGATGTATTATATGGAACAACAACAAAAGTAGGAGAAGTACCTACCTTTAGTGGAGCTTTCCTATAATAACTCCTATCATGCCTCCTTAGGAATTACACCTTTTGAGGTTTTGTATGGTCACAAATGTCGCACACCTATCAGTTGGGACCGGGTGGAAGATAGGATTTTTATAGGACCTGAGATGTTGAGAGAGATGGAGGATTAGATGAAGCTAATCAAGGAGAAGTTGAAACAAGCTTCAGATCATCAGAAGAGTTTTTCTAATAGGAACAGAACATTTAGAAAGTTCTCACTAGGAGACAAGGCCTTCTTGAGAGTTTTGTCGCAAAATATTTCAATCTCTTTCGGAAAGAGCTCTAAGCTTTCCCCTAGATATGTTGGGCCTTTTGATGTTTTGGAAGTTATTAATTCGGTTGCATATAGGCTTTCTCTACCACTGGCTCTATCTCACATACATAATGTCTTCCATGTTTCTGTGCTTAAGCCATACCATTCGGATGTTACTCATATTCTTGACTAGCATGCATTGCAGGTTCAGGATTCAAAGGTGATGCTAGTGGAACCCATCAAGATTCTAGAAAGGTGCAACGTTAAGTTGTGGAACTAAGATATTGTGTAGTTTAGGTCCAGTGGGACTAGTATTCGGTGGACAATGCCCCTGGGAGATTGCGGAGGATATTGATAGATCTTTTCCGCATTTGAGATTCTAGCATACTTTTCCTTTCCTACATATTATAACTTATGATACATTGAATGTTTCAGACTCTATTGTCTAGATGTTTTGTAATAAGACATTGAAACAATGTCTCTTCCAAGTGGGGAAGGATGTCACGTCTCAAACTATGATGCAACTTGTTTTTGCTTTATATGGATTTGATATATGATTGAATTTGTGTGGTAGAGTAAATAATACATAATATGGTGTTTTGTGAGATGAAGTAAGAAAATGTTTGTTTAATTTAGTATCATGTAGATGCATTTAGCATTTAATTTAGTTCACTTTTTTTATTGTTTGTATTTTAAAATGGTTAATTAAATTAATTAGTAGTGAAATAAAAGTGAAAAGAAATAAAAAAAATTAATTATATTTTAATTAAATATTACATTTTGCAATTAAATGATAATTCTCGTTATTCAGGATAATTATTTTATTTGCAATTGATAATTATTTTGTATGCAATTAAAAATGGTAATTCCTTATTAATTATTGAGGATAATTATTTTCATTTGCAATTAAAATGATATATTCTTTATTATTTACCTAGGATAAATGTGTTGCATAAAAATAAATCTTCTTTTATATTCAATAGTAGGTTATTGGAAAATTTTGGGAGAAATATTTAAAAGAGGGAAAATCAATAACATAAACACAATATAGTTTTTTGATAATAACTAAAAAATGGGTATCAGGTAGAAGGTTTCTGGAGTATAGTAAATTAAGAATGGTGGAAAGAAGAACCGAGAAACAAGAAAAGGAGAAATAAAAAGAAGGGAAGAATCTACAGGAAGTGGTTTCTAAGAAAGCAAGAATGGGAAAAAGAGAAAAACAACAAGAACAAAATCAATGGAAAGCGACTTCCAGGTTTTTAAATTCTCTTGCCAATCTATTTTGTTCCAAAATGTGTTGTTAATTACTATATTATGAGAAATTGAATTTTTCTATTGCTTCCCAATTGCTTGTAAACATGTGTTGGTGCTTGAATGTTTTATTCTCTATTTGGAGATAGATGAATCGATCCTATACAAGATTGTAATCCCCTTATTCTTTTAAATTAATTTAATGCTTTTGTATAAAATAATATTATATATTTACAAATATATTGTACTATATATTCATAAATATATCATACTATTGTTATACAATTTTGGGGAGATCATATTATAGTATATATTTGAAACAAAATTTATGGGGAAAGAGATTTGAGACTTGATGTTTTGTTTTTTTTCTTTTTGAAACCCAAAGAAATCTTGGGTGGTGTCTTGGCATCATGGGAGGGCACTGTGGAGACAATGAAACATCCCACAAGCCACAACTTGTGGGATGGGTGCTACCTTCCACAAGCAATGCCTCCCATGGAAAGATACCACCCCATCAAACTGTCCCACCCTCTGCCTGACACTTGGGAGTATTAAACCTCAATAAAATAAATGCAATTTTTTTTTAAACCTATCTCTAGCCATTTTGTGATAAAGGCGTTGTCTTGTTGAATGCTCACTACATATATATACATTGTGTACTGTAAAGTTTAGTAGAATATAATATATTCCTATAGTTGCATGAGTTATAGACTTTGAATAGTATTTTGTGTGCAAATGTAATTTTTTTTCTAAAAATTTATATATATATATATATATATATATACATATATATACATGTGTTTATATACCTAAATGTATAGAAGTAAGACTTAAATAATAGAAGAATAGTTATTAGAATTTAATTTAGAATGATGTATATATATATATATTTATGAGAATTACTTCCATTTAAATTGTGATATTCCTCAACATGCATATTTATGTGTAAATATATATATATACACGTATACATTAATGGGAAACATTTACTTATCTAAAAAATTCAAATTTCTAATTTGAAAGTAATTCTTTCGATTATGTAATCTATAATTTTTAGCTAAACCATTAAAATTAGAATCTTTGTGAGCAAATAGAAAGGTACATATTTGCATTTAATTGCTACTAGTCATTGGAGTGTTAGAAGATTGATCAAATCGAGTCAATTGTGAAATGTAAAACCAGATGTAGAATTTATTTCTTGTGAATTTTTTTTCTTATGCAAGTCAAATAAGGAACTTTGGAGATACAATGTGTTTTCTAAAAGAATGCTTGAATGTGTAAATGTTTGAACTGTATGCAATTTATGTGAAAATATGCATTAGTTACTTTCTTTTTGAGAAACTTCTGGGATAGGATGTTGAATGTGGGAACATAAAGATGGTAGTTTAGCCTTTTCATAAACTACCATTTATTTTATCAATTCCTGGCCAAGCTAATGGACCATTGAAATAGATGGATAAAAAGCCTAGAATTTATATGTTATATATATGTCTTTGCCACATCCTACATGCAAGAAATATGTTTTTTCTAGTATAAGAATGAATATAGGCATTAAGTGTGCATCAAGAGTTCCCTCCTTTATTGTTCCAGGTTGCTAGGATCCTCATGCAAGGCCAAGGATTTCTTTGAGTTAGGAAGAAACCTAGGGAAGTCATGTACTTCGTGGTTGGGTGGAAAAGGTGCCTTAACCTCACTCTTGGCCTCAGCTTGCAAGACGACCGACGATGTCAAGGCAGTTGAGTATCGAAGAATCTTATGCTATGGATGCACTCTTTGTATTACTTTGTAATGCTTAAGCCAATTTGTTAAATGTAACTTTACTTCAGAGATGTATTGATGTAACATTGAAGTAGATGTATTAATTAAAGCTTATTGATCTAACATTGAAATAGATGTATTGCAATACAATCTTGGCGTATGTAAATGAAATTCATTATTGGACTTGCTTTCAAGCATTAAGGATAACTAATGTTATATACATGTTTCAATTTTTCCTTACTTGTAATGTGCGTTGTTCTTGGAAATAATTTGTTTAGTATGTGAGTTTTTTGAGCTTTACAAATATTTGGAACATTAGCCTAGTTGATTAACCAACACAGTGACCCTTCTATCACCCGAAACTATCTACCTAATGAACACAAATTCTGAAAACTTTGGAATAAGATAAAACATGTGTAGATATACTATCCATTCAAATTGTAGAACATAACTCACATCTAGGAAGAAATATAGAACAAAAAAATGTTTCTAGAAAAGTCTCTTTGCTTGGGTAACTTCAAACATTCTTGATCAAAATTTTAGATTACTTCTATCAACATGAATAAATACAAGCATACTACAAGAAATATTCTTCGTTGTTCTCAAAATCTCTAACATAAATACTATGACCAATGTCATCGTGTGAAATAAATACGCTAGATCCAAATGAAACTAAAGCCTATTTAATCCTCTAAGGGGTCAGTGTAGGATCATGTGGGTCCAAACTAGGCCTCAAAATGGAGATGAAAATTTAGAAAATTAGAGTTAGGAAACTTGACATAAAAATTTGAATAGGTTATTAACATAATTTAAAAAATATGTAAGAACAAAAGTTGAGGAAAATTGAATGTAGTTTCTAGCCTACTAGTCCTTTTTTGGAAAAAAAGTAGATTTGTTTTAAGAAAATTTGAAATTTCAATGTAGTGGTACTAAATTTTTAGGAAAGAGATAAGAAGCAAGTGTATGTCTGACCACCCTAAGTACAAGAAAATAATAATATTTTTTTATGAATCTTTTAATAAAAGTAGGAAACATGCTCAAATGTGCCAAATTTTGTTTTGTAACTTTTTTCTATGTAAATAATTAGCTATGATTTTTCTATTAGAACTTTTTAGAATTATTAAAACATCTGTGTTTGATCACCATAACTTGGTAAAAAATTTATGAAATTCAATTTTTTTTATCCTATAGTATGCGAAGCATAGAATGTGATGCTTCTTGTAGGTTCAAAAATGTTAAGTATTTTGAAAGTTATAGAAGTTTTTCAATTATCCTATCAATCGAGACTTTAGACGTAATGTATGCAGAAAATCAAAATAATTATTTATTAAATTCAAAATAAGGAAAAACTTATATTGGTGGAAAGCTAACATTTTTTTTCTATAAACCCTTTATGTTCATGAAATTCAGATAAAAAAATGTCGTCAACCACAAGGGAAAACTTTGAAAAACTAAGGAAAATTTGTAAACACATTTTTTTGGTTGACTTGCTAGGTTAGGCAATCCTAAGCCAAAAACCAAGGAAAACTTGAGGGAAATCCCAATGCTACAAATTTTGTCAGACAAAACGAATATCCATTTCAAAACAGAAATAGATATTCGTTTAAATTTTTGTCAAAACAAATATCCATTTTGGAAAGTGGGAACCCATTTTTTTGAAAAAGAAAATTGATATCTGTTTGAAATAGATATCCATTTTGAAGACCTAAAAACCCTCTTTAGTAAAATGGGCATAAATTTTGCATTTTTTATTGAAATTTTGACCTTTTATAGCCATTGGAAAGGTGATTGAGATCTCTATGCAATGGACTAGGTGTTGTTTCTATATTATACAAAAAAAAATTATAAACATTTGAAATTCATATTTCATTTTTGAAACATCAAATGCTCACTACTTTTGCATGCAAAGTCTCCTTTCATGATTTTTTTGTAACACTCATCTCAAAATACTTGAAACTTTAGAAAAAGTAATGAATAATGAAATATTTATATTTTTTTCAGCAAAGAGATGAAAAAATCTTCATAAATGGGTGATCCCACAATAGTGGTTTACACTTTCTGGGAGATCCTATTTTTTGCTGAAATCACATATTTTTAGAAAATATAATGATATAAGCTTGAAAATTTCCATTTAAAGGATTCCAATTGAACATGGTTTGATTAAACCACCTTAGACCAAGCCCCCTTGGATATAACCCCGCTAGTTTTAAACCATACCTATAACAGAGTCTCATTTACACCTATCAAAGTGTTGATAAAAAACCACTTTTGATTTACCTTTTGGGTGATCAAATGAATTCATTTAATTTATTTTTTAAGTATGCAATCCTTATTATAAGCTTCCAAAAAAGTATAATTTTAATTAAATTTAATTTGATTATTATATTTATTTTTTATTTCTTTTGAATGTAGGTTTTTCACCTAAAATCAAGCTCTCTATTCTACATGTGGAAAAATAGAAGATTATCATTTTCTTTTTAAATATCAGTGCACTAGATATTGATGTCCTTGATCCAACAAAATGAAAAAAAAAATGAATTTCAATACATACAAAAAAGTTATGTTTTAGCCAGTAAATCATGTCAAATTGTAACTAGTTTGATTTTGAAACTTAATTAAGAAAATATTCAATGAAATGATATGAAGCCAATACTATGTAGTAGATATCATAGTTAAAAATCTAAATTAAAAAAAAAAAAAAGAATTTTATCCTTGATAGAAAAAATTTGTGTTAGCCAATAACATCACTGTTTAAAAATGGTGTTTACTGCTAAAAACTAGTTTTTGAAGGAGATGAAAAAGAAGTGCAATCTGATTCTAAAATTTTTGAAAAAAAAAATATTTAGAATCTATAGAAAAAATGTCAATAATCACTAGTTTGCATCATCTTCAAATTCCTCATGGTTTAGCCACTATAGGTGCCCAAAAGTGAAGATTTAGTTAAAAAATTCAGTTCAATGTCTAGTTTGGCAAAAAATTGTAAACCAGTATTGTGGGATCAACAAAATCATCATATCTCTCTATCCCTTTCTCTACCTCTCTATATATCATTATGTCTCCCCTTAAACTCTGGACCTATCCCTCCCTCCTTTCTTCTCACACCTCTCTTTCTCACTCTCTCTCTCCTTGAGCTCTAAAGCTATCTTTCTACCCCTATGATCTCCATCCTTCTCTCTCTCTCTCTGTCTATCTCTATTTCTCTCTCTCTCTAGTCCCTCCCATGCCAGACTCTTTTTGGGCTGCATGATTGCATTATGCAGCCCAAAAGGAGTCTGGAATCACCTAGGAATCTCGACTCACCTTTGAGATATGACGTCACTTTCAATTATAGCACCACTTTTGTGAAATCACAAAGTGTCGGTCTTGGAAATACCAGCTTTCCTTTGCTTTTGAAGGGATTTTTTTTAATTTTTGAAAACATGTCAGGTTAATAAAGTTTGATGTTGTGGGTGTTTTGGTTGCAGGAGGTCCTTTGAGTGCTCAACTCGAAGGAGCATAGAGGTTGGATATTGTGTTGAGTGAGGCATTTGACTTATGAGGCACTATTTTTCCTTGTTTCAATTGGACTTGGACATGTGGCACAAATGACCGAGGTTAGGATGCATCTTGCAATGATGATTACACTAGTGGAGAGATAGACAAACGAGACCTCATCATTCCATCTACTGACTAAAGAGGCCATTGTGATCCTAGAGGATGTATGGTGGATCCTACAGATCCCCATACATGGTAAGCACATTATTTACGATGTCGAGGTTAGTGGCAATGTGATATTTTAGTTGTTTGGCATCGATGAGTATATGAGAGAGTGGTCAGAATGACCTTGCTCAATATGAGGGGATTGCCCCAAATTTGACCCTTTTTGTTGATGCACTGATCTTGGGAGTCCTCATTCTCAATAGGTGAGCCATAGGCTGTAGTGTTGGATGGGGGATCATTTGGTTGCGGATGATGGAGGACATGATTGTCTACACTTAGGGGCCAGTTGTCTTGATGTCATTGTATCATGATATGCACGATGTTGTTTACTATGGGTCTCGTAGCATTGGGGCTTGGGTTACACTTCTTCATGTATGGGCATATGAGTGCATTACTACCTTGAGGCCTACCATTGCAGATATGTAGACAAATTGTGATGATCCAGTGATTTACCAATATGGAGGAGTGACTATCGACCACTACACAGGTATTATAGGCATCCCGAACTGGAGGTGAGTTATCAATGAGATGACCATGTATCGATGGAGACCTTGGCTCCATTTCCACCAATGGAATGATGATGATGATCAATTGTTCTACTTCCACCATACTAGATACATGCAGGGGCGAGAGCACCACATGAGATAGTGATACCTTCTAGATAGGGTTGCTCGATAGTTTTGGGAGGTGCAAGATGCACCAGATGATGTACAAAGAGTCATTTGCACATGAAGATCATGAGAGACAACATGGGGAAAGTGTACCCAACCCCAGTAGGTTGTTGATGATTTCAGGTAGTTGGTGATGATGTCATGGGTATACTTTGATGGTCCCACAAATTCGGGCACTACATAGGCCTACAATACATATTTTCAGGCTCATTCTTTGATCAAATTGACTTTACCAGTTGTTCCAGCAATAGGTGGAGAATGGGTTCAAGGACCCTAGATTGAACAGGTGCCACAATAGCCACCATAGTAGCCCCAAGATGGACAGGGTGGAGGGGGTGAGGATGGCAGATAGGATGAGCACGGTAGCAACGACCGCTGCTAGCACCAATGTGATAGAGAGCACCATAGCAATGACCACTGCTAGCTCTTGATGCTAGGGATAGACAAATTGTACCATTGATAGTGCAGTTGCAGTAGGCATAGGCCCAAATCTAGACCCTAATCAAGGAGAGAGATCAGGTGAGACAAGAGGTTGCACAAGAGCGACAACAGAGATAGGATGAAGAACTCATCCTGGCTTAGGAGATAGGATGGAGGGAGTAGCTAGAGGTGGCAGTGTAGTAGGTGCAAGGAAAATCTATAGTCCTCGGAAAGATGTATAGGTGAGAAATGTAGGAGCTATCATACTATAGACTACTTTACTATAGAGCTTTCCCACAAGAGTGTCGGGAGTCATATTTCTCCCATATTAGCTATGTTGCTCTGAGGTCTCATTCGGGGGCCTTAAGTAGACCATCATGATCCCACCATCAGATTCGAGGAAACCGCCATTGTGACCACCAAAGTGAGGGGAGCACAGGTGCCTTAGAAAAATTTTTATGTACAACCTGATTTATGATTTGTATACATTCATTGGTTGAGTTTTTATTAGCCTCTTGCATATTCTGATGATGACATTATATATCTAATTTTGAATGTATCATGACATTCAAATTTTTTGATATATGCATGAGATGAATTTGATGTGATTTATAATGTGATATTTTATTTTGTTTGTTATGGATGCATATGTTATGGATGGATGCATTTAATGATTATTCTATGATGATTTATGTATTATGATGTGATACGAAATGATATCATTGATCAATGATATGAATGCATATGTAATGTATGATTGATCTATATGGATGCACTTTTATGTGATGGATGCAAATCTATATTATGTGATGATATGTTTAACTTCTTTTTCAGTATCTTTTTCTATGTGCAATATGATGATGCAAGATGTATATATGCATGATGCAAATGTGATGATTTTAATAATGCTTATGTCATCATGTGAGGCATGATAATGCAAATGTGATGTTATGAGATGATTACAATAACCAATCTATATTATGCTAAACACCTTAAGCGATAATGGAATGATCGATGATACTTTCTATTATGTATGATATATATGATCTATGTAGTATGTTGATGGTTTGTGGATGTAGGATGGATATAAATGGATTTTTATCTTGAATGCCATGATACCATGTTAGTGTGTGAAGATAGAAGAGGGATCAACCCTTGAGTTCAAGATGATGTAGAAGTCCAACAAGTCAATGAGACATTGAGAATTTATTTGATATGATGATGAGTGATGATGATGCATTGCTTATCAGGGGTTGGGGACATAAAGAGAATTACTTTCCTTATGTTTTATAACACATTGATGCACAATGCATCAAGGTATAGAAAACTAGGATGGTGTTGTACCTAGTGAGATGGACTTTGATTTGACAATCAAATAGAAGTATCCTTGTTCATACCAAGTATACAAAACCTTGTTAGAGTGTATTTTAGAAATTTCAAACATCTTGAACCAAACATAAAAAGGAAAAGCCTCCAAATGTAATAGTCAACAATATATCCAAAACATCCTCCCTACACACCGAACAAGATTAGCATATAACCAAGGTTATATTACAAGAATATCCAACAAGCACAACATACAAAAGATAATGATCAATGACCAATTCTTTTCTCTCTAAATTATTTTGATTAGACATCATTGAGAGGTCATTGGAATGGGTGCAATAAGATAAATCAAAAGAAAAGATCAAGTAAACAAAAAAGCTAATGTTCTTCATACCTATAGGAAAGATTAAACTTTGGTGATTTTTGATGTTGATGTCCATTGTAGGAAGGATGCATCCTAGGACATGATTTTATTAGATGATTGTGAGACCAACAAGATGATAGGCTATTGATACAAAGATTTGACCAACTTGTTTACCTACTGACCTAAACTTAAGACCTGTACGTTTGAGTTTTCACTTTTAATTTGCTATACTTGTCTTTGATTGTTTTTCCAAAGGTTGGAGATGTTGATTGATTTACTGTGAGTGTATGTTTATTGTGGGTAAAAGAAAAATGAGATGGATGGTTTTGGGTTTTTTGAATGCTTTTGGTATTTTTGAAATGTTGTGATGTTGTTTTTGGATTTTTGAGATGTTTTACAAATGATTTAATTTTCAAAATTTCCAATGTTTTTGGTCTTTTTGAGATTTTGACCAGTAAACTAACCTAAGGACCTTTCCTAGGGGCCTCAGGGGCTGATCAAAGATTATCCTTTCCTACATCATACACATAGAGACCACGTAGTTTGACTAACATGGAATTTATTATTGATCAGATATGCACATGTGTATTGTCAATTTATTTTGATGGAAACCTAAAGGACCTAACCTAGGGGCCTCAGGGGCTGATTGAAGATCAACCTACCTACATTATACATGCAGAATCCTCACATGACAACTCTATTTTTGACCTTTTCTATTTTTGACTTGTTTTTGTAGTTTTGACATGTTTTGAATGTTTTTGGATTTTTTTCGTTTAAGGAAACTTTCAAGAATATACACGAATCTGATCCAATGTAGGTATAAGAACATGCCCCCAATGTGATGTAGTGGACTACTTTGATATAGGTAGAAAAAAATGACCTTAGGAATGTGCCAAGTAATTCGAGGATGGAACATGATACCAACACATGATCAAGCTATGACGTTGACACATATGGGTAATGGAAGGATCAATGGAATGTGATGGGTGAATGTGATGGAAAGTGGTGGTAGGTGATGCAGAAAAAGTCAAATAATCCATGGTGGATGGAAAGTGCTTCTTTACACAAGGCACCTATTTTCTAGGTTTTCACTAGGGTACTTTCCCAAAGTGCCACCAAAGTGGTTTACACTAGAGGACGATTTTTTTTCTTTAGCATTTTCAATCCTTTTTTTGATTTTTTTGGATTTTATATTTTTTTGATTCTTTTGTATTTTTTATTTATACCTTGCATGCTTAGGCATAAATTTTTTTGAGATGGGAGCTATTGATGGGCTCCTGTAGGGGCTCCCCTTCAAGTGTGGATAATTGATATGCCCTTGATTTGTAACTTGTCATGATGATGAAGGGTCCCAACCAGTTGGGTTCAAAATTTCCCTTGTTGTATGGATTTGACACATTCTTCTAATTTTCTTTCAACATGAGCTCTCCAACTTGAAATGAGCAACTCTTGATCTTCTTATTATAGCTCCTTTTGAGATGGTTCTGATAGACCTACGGGTGGTTCAAAGCATCCATGCACCACTCATCTAGTAGTTCTAGCTCGCTCAACCATGACACACGATATTCTTCATCAATAATGAGATTCCACAATGATATTCTTAAGGATGGGAGCTTGATCTCAATGAGAAGGATGGCTTTTGATCCGTAGACTAGGGAGAAAGGTGTTGCACTTGTAGGCATGTGGATACTTGTTCGGTAGGCCCATAAGGTAGGATTTAGCTATAGGTTCCAGTTGCGACCAACTTCATTATTTTTTTTCTTGAGGATTTTTGTGATGGTTTTATTAGAAACCTACACTTTTCTGTTACCCTAGGGGTAATATGGAGTGGAGAAGCGATGTTGGATATTGAATTTTTGGCATAGTTCACGGGAATCCTAGTTTTTAAAAGGTGCCCCATTATCTAAGATAAGGGCTTGTGGGACACCATAATGATAAATGAGGTAGTCTAGGATGAACTTGGATATTTTCTTCCCAATGATATAGGTCATGGAGATGGCTTTGAACTGCTTTTTAATGTACTTTGTGGTAGTGATAATGAACTTATGTCCATTAGATGAGGTCAGTGTGATTTTTTTGATGAGATCAAGCCCAATTGTGAAAAGGGCCAAGGTGTTATAATCAGTTGGAGCTCTTGAGCTAGCAGATGGATGAGGTCCCCATGCTTTTGGAATTTCAAACATTTTCGAACATAATCATGAGCTTCATTTTCCATTGTAGGCCAATAGTACCCAGTCCTCAGCAGTTTCTTGGACAGGGTCATACCACTAGAATGTGAACCAAAAATATTATCGTGTACCTCTATTAAAGTAGTCAAAGCTTCCTCGAGGTTAAGACATCACAAAAGGGTTCGTTCAATACTCCTTCGATAGAGGGTATCACCTAAGATGAAAAAACGAGATGATTTTTTGATAAAGGTTCTCTTAAAGTTTGGGGTGATGACTCCATAGAGGACTCCTATTTTCAGGTAGGTAAAAATTTCATGGTACCAAGGATCACCAGGACCAAAAATTTCACACACAAACTCAGATTCTAGTACCTCGAAGGCTAATACAAAAAGCTTCTCTACTAGGAATTCATGATTAATTTTGTTGCGTGGGATATACAATAATGATCTGATTGTTTCCATAATGACAATTGCTTTATTGTTTATCCTTGGTATCTACTCAAATGTTATGTTGATGAAGAATTCCTTGAGATCATCCACTAGTTTCTTGTATGGGGTAAATTTTTCATCCTTTGTTTGATATTCATCATTGAATTGGTTTATAATTAGTTGTGAGTCTCCATAGAACTTAAGTACCATGATTTTCCATTGTACTGCAATCTGAAGCACTATGACAAGAGCCTTGTACTCGACAATGTAGTTAGTACAAGGGAAAGACAATCTGTATGATTTTGGGATACAATCTCCTTGTGGTGTGATGAAGAAGACTCATGATCTTGACCCATGCCGTGTGTATGATCCGTCAAAATATAGCTTCCAATGATTTGCTACACTAAAGTTGAAAATGGACTCATCTAGAAATTTTGATACTAGTGGGTTCTCTAAATATATAGGCACCTCTACCAATTGATCTACAATTACCTATCCCTTGATGGATTTTTATTCTACATATTCATTTTCATATTATGTTAAGATCATGACCCACTTAGCCATTTTTCCTATGAGTGTTTCTTTAGAGAGTAGATACTTGAGGGGGTCTATCTTGGCGATGAGCTTTATCTGACAAGCCAATATGTAGTGCCTAAATTTTTGTGAGGAAAACACTATTGTGAAGTAGGCCTTTTCAATGAATCTGTAATTTAGATCATGTCCCAGCATGGTCTTAGCGATATAATAAATGGTTCTTTATTTCCCTATTTCATCATGTTGAGCTAAGAGAGCACCAAGGGTTGTCGTTGTAGCTGATATGTAGAGGATGAGTGGTTTTTTCTGGATCAGTGACATGAGGGCTAGTGGTGTTAGCAAGTATTCTTTGATTTGATTGAATTCTTGATCACATTTCTCATCCCATTTGTATGTTACCCCCTTGTGGATTAGATGAGAATACGACATAGTTTCATCTACTAACTGTGCTATGAATCTGTGAATGGATTGGAGCATTCCCTACAAACCCCTTAGCCACTTTAATGTCATGGTTCTTCCATGCCAATGATTGATTTGAATTTTGTAGGGTATATCTCAATTCCCCTTATTAATAACATATACCCTAGGAACTTCCCTGATTGCATGTCGAAGACACATTTCTTAGGATTGAGTCTTACCTTATATTCTTCCATTCAATCAAAGATTGGGCCCAGTGTTGCTATGTGATCTTGATGTTTTCTTGATTTGGATAGTATGTCATCCACATAGTCCTCTATAGATTTGTGGATCATGTCATGAAAAAATAGATTCATAGCCCTTTGGTATGTAGTTTTTTCGTTCTTCAACCCGAATGGCATCATGTTCCAATACCCTATGGACAAGTAAAGGCTATTTTATGTCGATCATCCTTTGCTATCATAATCTAATTGTACCCTAAAAACCCGTCCATCAATGATAACATCTAAATCCATATTGTTAGATCTACAATCATGTCAATTTTAGGAAGAGGAAAATCATCCTGAGGGAATACTTTGTTCAGGTCCTTAAAGTTGGTGTAGATACGGATTCCCCCAGTGGGCTTAGAGACAGGTACAAGGTTGGAAACCCATTCGAGATAGTCAATGGGTTCTATGAAGCCAACATAAAGGAGTTTTTGTATCTCAAGTTTGGTCCCAATAATGTGATCTATGAATGCATCTTTCTTAGTTTTTGTCTCATTGGTGTTTCCCCTAGATAGAGAGCTAGATGATGGATGGATACCTCTAGATCTATGCTTGGCATGTCAGCATAGGTCCATGTAAAATTTACTTTCCTTTATTTCATAAATTCAACTAGCTTTTCTTGTTCCTCAGTCAAAAGTGACTTAGCATAGAAAGTGATGTGTGGCGTCTCTTCAATTCCTAGATTGATTGGCTTGCAGTTTTCTAGGTTAGTATTGTTGATTTTTCTTGATGGATGGAACTAAGGGAAAGATTTAATCCCTCATCCTTTGGTACCTTAGAGAGGTTTTCACCATCTGATACATCCTTTCTTTTTACTATTTTCAGGTTAGAAAGTGCCAAAGTGTGGTTTTCACTTAAAGATCTAGACATTACTCTTAGATTTTCTATTTTGTGACTAATAGATTCAATCGTTTCCCTACTGTACACATGTGTTTCCAACTCAATATCAAACCTTGCTTTGTGGTCTCCATATGATAGAGTACCCCTTATTCCCATGAATTCTGAGAGAGCCTCATCATTTTCCAATGTATCTAAGATCGGAGGTCCTCATTGGTCATAATCAATGAGTTGGGGGTAAACGAGTTTTAGGTTGGTGGCTTGGGTATCTGAATCAAAAGACATAATGGTGATCATAAAGAGAGTGGAATCCTCAAATAACATGGGTAAATCATAGATGGGATGCTCATAATACATGTTGGTTATATCGAATGTATAGTTATCTAGGGGTAGACTAGTGGAAACTGATAATTGAGGAGGAGCTTTGAATTTTTTCACAGAGGTTCCCTTGCCAAGAATGGTTATCTTCATAGGGGTACATCCAAAGCCAAGATTTTTTATGCATTTCTCAATAATGATAGGTTCTAATAGGCCATTTCCATTTTTCCTGAGCTTTTCATTTTTGTTATAACCCTAGTTAAACATTATCTATAGTCCTTTTTTTATCATCTTCCATGGGGAGATCAAGTAAGGGTCTTTCATCTTGATATAGCAGACTTGATACATCTTTTTCATCTACCACCTCTTTGCTTAGGTCTACCCACTTTTTGAAGGTGGTAGGTTCTTCTTTGAAGTTCTAAGATGTGTCGATTAGCTATGGTTTCCCATGAGATCTAGGAGATTGAGGTAACTCTCCCACCATAAAGGTGCTCTTTTTCATTTTATAGTCTCCACACCCATTATCTTGGATTATAACCTTAACATCTGGGATGTTTTGAATGGAAGGTGTATTTGTCTTAGAAGTGGAGGCTAAGGTGGATGGATCAACATAAGGGGATTTGGGTCTCTCATGATTTTTCGAGACTTGAGGGATCTTGTAATACTTGGCCTCTAAATTTTTGCAATAATAAAATGGTTTAGGATCACCATGGATTTTGACTTCTTGATTTTGATAAGGGAATTTGACGCATTGATGGAACATGGATGCAAAATCTTGCATCCCATGGATCCATGGGTACCCTAGGAGGATATTGTATGGGATTTCAAGGTCTAGAACCTAGCAAGTGGTCTCCATGATTGCTGGCCCTACTTGGATAGGGATTTGAATGGTTCCTTGAGACACCCTTTCTTGATCATCATAAACCATGATAGTGATACTTTTCCTTTTTCAATGATATCCTTTGAAAATATTTGATTCTTTATTAGCTATGGAGTGCAAATACTCAAACTCACACCTCCATCCACCAAGACTCATTTGAATTTGTTCTTGTGGACTAGAACTTCAAGATGGAGTGAATGATTATGAGATGGTTGGGTTGGGAGATCATGCTCAAAGAATGTGAGGAGATGCAGTGTAGTGATATGTCCAATCATAGGTTGGAAGTGGTCTACATCAAGATCTGTGAAGATGGAAGATGCAGTTAACACTTTTTCTAGGATTTCCCTATGTGTGGGTAATATTTTTAGCAACTCCATGATAGAGATTTGGTTAGGGGTCTTTTTCAGTTCATCTAGGACATTGTAACCATTAGGGATTGATTTCAAATTGGCAACGGGTGCTTTGGGTGGTGGTGAAGGTCCTGTGATAGAGATTTCACTGCCCCATGTGGTGATTCCACACTCAGCTTTAGGTCCTTTGAAATTGACAACTGTTACCCATTCATCCAAGGATGCAACAACATGGTCATAGATATGGCTCAAATTATTGTAACTCTTTCCTTTACCATTGTTGCTTCCTTTATTATGATCCCGCATCGGATTTGTGTACACATATTAAGATCTTGATTCCCAGCTAGTTTTTCAATGGTTATGGTCTTATCATTAATGAGATCTTGGACCAGATTCTTGAGTCTCATACAATAGGTTTTCATGTGTCCCTTTATTTTGTGAAAGTCATAAAGGTGCTTCTCATTATACCATGGTGGTTTAACTTGAGGATCTTGGTAATTTTTGTAAACTAGAATTTTGATGAGACTCATGTGTACTAGCTCTTGCATGACATATTCAATTGGTTCCCCATGTGGTGTGCATTTTCATTTAGGGGGATATTTGTTCTTTGAGGGTGGTCCCCCTTGAGCATTTATGTTGTTGATAGTTTGATTGTTGGGTTGTTTTTGAGATGATGGGTTGACTTGTGGATTATTTTGGGTACTGATTTATGGTTTTTGGTTGGTTTGTTGATGTGTATTCTGCCTTGGGGCACTGATAATAATGTTGGCATCAATGACACCATTGTTAGTAACATTCTTGTTCTTGGATCACATGCAAGTTTTATCATTGTAACTTGTTCATGGTCGATTTTCTTGGTATGTGGGTGTGCCCCCTTATGCTATAAGGGCTCTTTCGATGTTGAGTGCCTTGGGGATTAATTGATCATACATTGTTATGTATTGCATTTTCAAATGAAAGGACAAGGTCCCTTCAAGGTTGGAGATGATAGTCCCTATTTTTTGTTCTTATGGCATAGACCATTTTCTTTTTCTGCCCTTGGATGGCCATCATTGCATGAAATATGCAAATTTTTCTCCCTTGGCTTGTTTTAGGACAAATAATTCTTCTAGGCTCACTTCCATGCCCAAATTAAATGAATAATTGTGGATGAACAAGTCCATGATTTCTTGGAACTTTTTAATGCCAAGGGAGATATAAGAGAACCATTCTATTGTTGGACCAACCAAGCTTTGAGGGAAGAGTCGCATTAGATATGAATCATCATATGCGACCTCCATACAGTTTACCTAGAATTCCCTAATGTGATCTTTGGGATTTCTATTCCCTTGGTATTTATCAAATCTCATTATTTCGAAACCTAGTGGAAATGGAACCATTGTAATGCCTCTATCAAATGGATAGGGACACAGATTCCCTTGTGATGTTTTAAACATTCCAAATTGCATTTCTTGTAGCTATTGTGAAAGTAATTTGACTTGTGTGGAGAGGTTGTTTTGTGGATCAGGTGGTGGGATGTAAGTGTTTTGAGATGGTATGTTTGGTTGGATGAATGATGGGGTGGCTTGCATGTTTGTGTTTAAGGAATTTTGTTGTGTGTTTGTGAGAGGTTGTTGTAAGTTTTGTTGTGAGAGCAACACTTGTCGGTATGCATGTACTTGTTGTTGAGCCAACAATGATTTTTGTTGGTCTTGTTGTTTTTGTTGTTGTTGTGCCAACAATGCTTGTTGTTTTGCTTGGTATTGTTGCAAGGCTTCCTAATAATATTTTTGTTGTAACATTCCTTGTTCTTGGTATTAAGCTTGTGCTTATGTTTGTGTAGCTTGTGCAGCTTGTGTAGCATATATGGCTTGAGGAGCTTGTGTGGCTTGTGCAACCTATAAATCTTGTGTAGCTTGTGCAACTTGTTGTTGTTGTAGAAAAGCTTGCAGTTGTGCTTGGGTAGCTTGATGTGCTTGAGCTTGTGTAGTTTATTGAGCTTGGAATTGTTGAAGTTCCTTTTGGTATGCTTGTTGGACTACTTGAAATGTGATGTTATATTGATTGGCTATGTTTGTATTTGGTGGTGGAGGTGGGGGATTTGTGGGATGGTGTGAGATGGTGTGATGAGAGATTGTTGGGGTGGTTGTTGAGGTGTTTGAGTGATGACAAGGGGTTATGTGGTAGATGGTATGATTGATGTGATTTTCCCTTGGGAGACCATGTCTTGGGATGTTTGAGGTATTGTAGATGATGTAGTGATTGGTTGTGATGTTTGGATTGGTGCCACTTGGTGTTGCAATATCAATAGCATGCTCAAAGGATTTGGTATGATCTGTTAGAGTAAGAAGTTATTTAACTTAATTAATTACGTCATATTTGTTAATTAATTAAGTCACTTATCACTTTAGTTACTTAAGCTAAAATTAGGCACATTATTAATTAATTATTTATTAATTATTAGGTGTGCACACTAGGGTTTCCTTTAGGGTTATGCATACATTACTTTTATAAAGCAATTCATCTAATGCAATTTCTTAATTTTTGAATAATATTATTTGCACATCTTCATGCAAATCTCTTCCTTTTTTTTGTTTCTCAACTATGGAAGGTTTTCTGGTTTACATGTCTGATCTTGGTTTCTAACATGGCATCAAAGCCTTGATATGTAGCCCTTTCTCAGATTTTGGAGAGATTCGGTGAAAAGTTCATTCAGGGTTCCCTAAGGGTTTCATGCCTTGAGCCTATTTTTGGATATGGCTACAAGATCTTCTTGAAGTTGTCTCTCTATCTAGGTTTTCTTGCATGGTCACTTTTAGCACATGTTGGAGGAAATATGAGCTCATTTTCAAGTCCAAGACTATTGAAAAAGTCAGGATCAACTTTTTTTTTTCCTAGATC
>VDFB02047230.1:213751151-213929394 GCA_007258455.2 Sequoia sempervirens
TATATGTTATATATATGTCTCTGCCACATCCTGCATGCAAGAAATATGTTTTTCTAGTATAAGAATGCATATCTAGGCATCGAGCATGCATCAAGAGTTCCCTCCTGCTTTATTGTTCCAGGTTGCTAGGCTCCTCGTGCAAGGTCAGGGCTTTCTTTGAGTTAGGAAGAAACTTGGGGAAGTCATGTACTTCGTGCTTGGGTGGAAAAGGTGACTTAACCTCACTCTTGGACTTATCTTGCAAGAAGACCGACGGTGTCAAGGCGGTTGAGGATCGAAGAATCTTTATGCTATGGACGTACTCTTTGTACATTACTTTGTAATGCTTACATAGCCAATTTGTTAAATGAAACTTTACTTCAAAGATGTATTGATGTAACATTGAAGTAGATGTATTAATGAAAGCTTATTGATCTAACATTGAAATAGATGTATTGTAATACAATCTTGGTGTATGCAAAGGAAATTCATTATTGGACTTGCTTTTGAGCATTAATGGATAACTAATGTTAGATACATGTTTCAGTTTTTCCATACTTGGAATGTGCATTGTTATTGGAAAAACTTTATTTAGTATGTGAGTTTTTTGAACTTTACAAATATTTGGAACATTAGCCTAGTTGATTAACCAACACAGTGACCCTTCTATCACCTTAAACTATCTACCTAATGAACACAAATACTGAAAACTTTGGAATAAGATAAAACATGTGTAGATATATACTATCCATTCAAATTGTAGAACATAACTCACATCTAGGAAGAAATATAGAACAAAAACATGTTTCTAGAAAAGTCTCTTTGCTTGGGTAACTTCAAACATTCTAGATCAAACATCTAGATTACTTCTATCAACATGAATAGATACAAGCATACTGCAAGAAATATTCTTCGTTGTTCTGAAAAGCTCTAACATAAATACTATGACCAATGTCATAGTGTGAACTAAATACGCTAGATCCAAATGAAATAAAGCCTATTCAATCCTCTAAGGGGTCAATGTAGGATCATGAGGGTCCAAACTAGGCCTCTAAATGGAGATGAAAATTTAGAAAAACAGAGTTACGCAACTTGACATAAAAATTTGAATAGGTTATTAACATAATTTTAAAAACATATAAGAACAAAAGTTGAGGAAAATTGAGTGTAGTTTCTAGGCTACTAGTCCTTTTTTGGAAAAAAAATAAATTTGTTTTAAGAAAATTTGAAATTTCAATGTAGTGGTACTAAACTTTCAGGAAAAAAGATAAGAAGCAAGTGTATGTCTAACCACCATAAGTACAAGAAAAAAATAATATTTTCTTATGAATCTTTTAATAAAAGTAGAGGACACATGCTTAAATGTGCCCAAAAAAAAATTGTAACTTTTTTCTATGTAAATAATTAGCTATAATTTTTTTATTAAAATTTTTGAGAATTATTAAAACATCTTTGTTTGACCATCATAACTTGGTCAAAAATTTATGAATTTTTTTTTTTATCCTATAGTATGTGAAGCATAGACGTGATGCTTCTTGTGGTCACTGGAAAATGTTAAGTATTTTAGAAAGTTATAGAAGTTTTCAATCAACCTATCAATCAAGACTTTAGACATAATGTAGGTAGAAAATCAATAATAATTACTTATTAAATTCAAAATAAGGAAAAAGTCATATTGGTGGAAAACTGACAATTTTTTCTATAAACCTTTTTCTCGTCTTCATGAAATTCGTGATAAAAAAAATGCCGCCAACCACAAAGGCTTAACTTCAAAACCAAGGAAATTTTGTAAGGACATTTTTTGGTTGAATTGCTAGGTTAGGGGCAATCCTGCTAAAAACCAAGGAAAATCTCTTGAGGGAAATCCCAAGGCTACAAATTTTGTCAGACAAAATGAATATCCATTTCAAAACAAAAACAAATATCCATTTAAATTTTTTTCAAAATAGATATCCATTTTGGAAAGTGGGAACCCATTTTTTTGAAAATCAAAATGGATATCTGTTTGAAACGGATATCCATTTTGAAGACCTAAAAAACGCTCTTTAGTAAAATGGGCATAAATTTTGCATTTGTTATTGAAATTTTGACCTTTTATAGCCATTGGAAAGGTGATTGAGAGCTCTATGCAATGGACTAGGTGGTGTTTCTATATTATACAAAAAAATTATAATCATTTGAACTTCATATTTCATTTTTGAAACATCAAATGCTCACTACTTTCGCATGCAAAGTCTCCTTTCATGATTTTTTTGTAACACTCATCTCAAAATACTTGAAAAATTAGAAAAAGTAATGAATAATGAAATATTTATATTTTTGCAGCAAAGAGATGAATTTTTTTTCATAAATGGGTGATCCCACAATAGTGGTTTACACTTTCTCGGAAATCCTAATATTTGCTAAAGTCACATATTTTTAGAAAATATAATGATTTAAGCCTTAAAAAGTTCCATTTAAAGGATTCCAATTGAAGATGGTTTGATTAAACCACCTTAGACCAAGCACCCCTTGGATAGAACCCTGCTAGTTTTAAAACCATACTTATAACAGAAGTCTCCTTTACACCTTTCAAAAATGTTGATAAAACCACTTTTGATTTACCTTTTGGGTGATCAAATGAATTCATTTAATTTATTTTTTAAGTATGCAATCCTTATTATAAGCTTCCAAAAAAGTATAATTTTAATTAAATTTAATTTGATTATTATATTTATTTTTTATTTCTTTTGAATGTAGGTTTTTCACCTAAAATCAAGCTCTCTATTCTACATGTGGAAAAATAGAAGATTATCATTTTCTTTTTAAATATCAGTGCACTAGATATTGATGTCCTTGATCCAACAAAATGAAAAAAAAAATGAATTTCAATACATACAAAAAAGTTATGTTTTAGCCAGTAAATCATGTCAAATTGTAACTAGTTTGATTTTGAAACTTAATTAAGAAAATATTCAATGAAATGATATGAAGCCAATACTATGTAGTAGATATCATAGTTAAAAATCTAAATTAAAAAAAAAAAAAAGAATTTTATCCTTGATAGAAAAAATTTGTGTTAGCCAATAACATCACTGTTTAAAAATGGTGTTTACTGCTAAAAACTAGTTTTTGAAGGAGATGAAAAAGAAGTGCAATCTGATTCTAAAATTTTTGAAAAAAAATATTTAGAATCTATAGAAAAAATGTCAATAATCACTAGTTTGCATCATCTTCAAATTCCTCATGGTTTAGCCACTATAGGTGCCCAAAAGTGAAGATTTAGTTAAAAAATTCAGTTCAATGTCTAGTTTGGCAAAAAATTGTAAACCAGTATTGTGGGATCAACAAAATCATCATATCTCTCTATCCCTTTCTCTACCTCTCTATATATCATTATGTCTCCCCTTAAACTCTGGACCTATCCCTCCCTCCTTTCTTCTCACACCTCTCTTTCTCACTCTCTCTCTCCTTGAGCTCTAAAGCTATCTTTCTACCCCTATGATCTCCATCCTTCTCTCTCTCTCTCTGTCTATCTCTATTTCTCTCTCTCTCTAGTCCCTCCCATGCCAGACTCTTTTTGGGCTGCATGATTGCATTATGCAGCCCAAAAGGAGTCTGGAATCACCTAGGAATCTCGACTCACCTTTGAGATATGACGTCACTTTCAATTATAGCACCACTTTTGTGAAATCACAAAGTGTCGGTCTTGGAAATACCAGCTTTCCTTTGCTTTTGAAGGGATTTTTTTTAATTTTTGAAAACATGTCAGGTTAATAAAGTTTGATGTTGTGGGTGTTTTGGTTGCAGGAGGTCCTTTGAGTGCTCAACTCGAAGGAGCATAGAGGTTGGATATTGTGTTGAGTGAGGCATTTGACTTATGAGGCACTATTTTTCCTTGTTTCAATTGGACTTGGACATGTGGCACAAATGACCGAGGTTAGGATGCATCTTGCAATGATGATTACACTAGTGGAGAGATAGACAAACGAGACCTCATCATTCCATCTACTGACTAAAGAGGCCATTGTGATCCTAGAGGATGTATGGTGGATCCTACAGATCCCCATACATGGTAAGCACATTATTTACGATGTCGAGGTTAGTGGCAATGTGATATTTTAGTTGTTTGGCATCGATGAGTATATGAGAGAGTGGTCAGAATGACCTTGCTCAATATGAGGGGATTGCCCCAAATTTGACCCTTTTTGTTGATGCACTGATCTTGGGAGTCCTCATTCTCAATAGGTGAGCCATAGGCTGTAGTGTTGGATGGGGGATCATTTGGTTGCGGATGATGGAGGACATGATTGTCTACACTTAGGGGCCAGTTGTCTTGATGTCATTGTATCATGATATGCACGATGTTGTTTACTATGGGTCTCGTAGCATTGGGGCTTGGGTTACACTTCTTCATGTATGGGCATATGAGTGCATTACTACCTTGAGGCCTACCATTGCAGATATGTAGACAAATTGTGATGATCCAGTGATTTACCAATATGGAGGAGTGACTATCGACCACTACACAGGTATTATAGGCATCCCGAACTGGAGGTGAGTTATCAATGAGATGACCATGTATCGATGGAGACCTTGGCTCCATTTCCACCAATGGAATGATGATGATGATCAATTGTTCTACTTCCACCATACTAGATACATGCAGGGGCGAGAGCACCACATGAGATAGTGATACCTTCTAGATAGGGTTGCTCGATAGTTTTGGGAGGTGCAAGATGCACCAGATGATGTACAAAGAGTCATTTGCACATGAAGATCATGAGAGACAACATGGGGAAAGTGTACCCAACCCCAGTAGGTTGTTGATGATTTCAGGTAGTTGGTGATGATGTCATGGGTATACTTTGATGGTCCCACAAATTCGGGCACTACATAGGCCTACAATACATATTTTCAGGCTCATTCTTTGATCAAATTGACTTTACCAGTTGTTCCAGCAATAGGTGGAGAATGGGTTCAAGGACCCTAGATTGAACAGGTGCCACAATAGCCACCATAGTAGCCCCAAGATGGACAGGGTGGAGGGGGTGAGGATGGCAGATAGGATGAGCACGGTAGCAACGACCGCTGCTAGCACCAATGTGATAGAGAGCACCATAGCAATGACCACTGCTAGCTCTTGATGCTAGGGATAGACAAATTGTACCATTGATAGTGCAGTTGCAGTAGGCATAGGCCCAAATCTAGACCCTAATCAAGGAGAGAGATCAGGTGAGACAAGAGGTTGCACAAGAGCGACAACAGAGATAGGATGAAGAACTCATCCTGGCTTAGGAGATAGGATGGAGGGAGTAGCTAGAGGTGGCAGTGTAGTAGGTGCAAGGAAAATCTATAGTCCTCGGAAAGATGTATAGGTGAGAAATGTAGGAGCTATCATACTATAGACTACTTTACTATAGAGCTTTCCCACAAGAGTGTCGGGAGTCATATTTCTCCCATATTAGCTATGTTGCTCTGAGGTCTCATTCGGGGGCCTTAAGTAGACCATCATGATCCCACCATCAGATTCGAGGAAACCGCCATTGTGACCACCAAAGTGAGGGGAGCACAGGTGCCTTAGAAAAATTTTTATGTACAACCTGATTTATGATTTGTATACATTCATTGGTTGAGTTTTTATTAGCCTCTTGCATATTCTGATGATGACATTATATATCTAATTTTGAATGTATCATGACATTCAAATTTTTTGATATATGCATGAGATGAATTTGATGTGATTTATAATGTGATATTTTATTTTGTTTGTTATGGATGCATATGTTATGGATGGATGCATTTAATGATTATTCTATGATGATTTATGTATTATGATGTGATACGAAATGATATCATTGATCAATGATATGAATGCATATGTAATGTATGATTGATCTATATGGATGCACTTTTATGTGATGGATGCAAATCTATATTATGTGATGATATGTTTAACTTCTTTTTCAGTATCTTTTTCTATGTGCAATATGATGATGCAAGATGTATATATGCATGATGCAAATGTGATGATTTTAATAATGCTTATGTCATCATGTGAGGCATGATAATGCAAATGTGATGTTATGAGATGATTACAATAACCAATCTATATTATGCTAAACACCTTAAGCGATAATGGAATGATCGATGATACTTTCTATTATGTATGATATATATGATCTATGTAGTATGTTGATGGTTTGTGGATGTAGGATGGATATAAATGGATTTTTATCTTGAATGCCATGATACCATGTTAGTGTGTGAAGATAGAAGAGGGATCAACCCTTGAGTTCAAGATGATGTAGAAGTCCAACAAGTCAATGAGACATTGAGAATTTATTTGATATGATGATGAGTGATGATGATGCATTGCTTATCAGGGGTTGGGGACATAAAGAGAATTACTTTCCTTATGTTTTATAACACATTGATGCACAATGCATCAAGGTATAGAAAACTAGGATGGTGTTGTACCTAGTGAGATGGACTTTGATTTGACAATCAAATAGAAGTATCCTTGTTCATACCAAGTATACAAAACCTTGTTAGAGTGTATTTTAGAAATTTCAAACATCTTGAACCAAACATAAAAAGGAAAAGCCTCCAAATGTAATAGTCAACAATATATCCAAAACATCCTCCCTACACACCGAACAAGATTAGCATATAACCAAGGTTATATTACAAGAATATCCAACAAGCACAACATACAAAAGATAATGATCAATGACCAATTCTTTTCTCTCTAAATTATTTTGATTAGACATCATTGAGAGGTCATTGGAATGGGTGCAATAAGATAAATCAAAAGAAAAGATCAAGTAAACAAAAAAGCTAATGTTCTTCATACCTATAGGAAAGATTAAACTTTGGTGATTTTTGATGTTGATGTCCATTGTAGGAAGGATGCATCCTAGGACATGATTTTATTAGATGATTGTGAGACCAACAAGATGATAGGCTATTGATACAAAGATTTGACCAACTTGTTTACCTACTGACCTAAACTTAAGACCTGTACGTTTGAGTTTTCACTTTTAATTTGCTATACTTGTCTTTGATTGTTTTTCCAAAGGTTGGAGATGTTGATTGATTTACTGTGAGTGTATGTTTATTGTGGGTAAAAGAAAAATGAGATGGATGGTTTTGGGTTTTTTGAATGCTTTTGGTATTTTTGAAATGTTGTGATGTTGTTTTTGGATTTTTGAGATGTTTTACAAATGATTTAATTTTCAAAATTTCCAATGTTTTTGGTCTTTTTGAGATTTTGACCAGTAAACTAACCTAAGGACCTTTCCTAGGGGCCTCAGGGGCTGATCAAAGATTATCCTTTCCTACATCATACACATAGAGACCACGTAGTTTGACTAACATGGAATTTATTATTGATCAGATATGCACATGTGTATTGTCAATTTATTTTGATGGAAACCTAAAGGACCTAACCTAGGGGCCTCAGGGGCTGATTGAAGATCAACCTACCTACATTATACATGCAGAATCCTCACATGACAACTCTATTTTTGACCTTTTCTATTTTTGACTTGTTTTTGTAGTTTTGACATGTTTTGAATGTTTTTGGATTTTTTTCGTTTAAGGAAACTTTCAAGAATATACACGAATCTGATCCAATGTAGGTATAAGAACATGCCCCCAATGTGATGTAGTGGACTACTTTGATATAGGTAGAAAAAAATGACCTTAGGAATGTGCCAAGTAATTCGAGGATGGAACATGATACCAACACATGATCAAGCTATGACGTTGACACATATGGGTAATGGAAGGATCAATGGAATGTGATGGGTGAATGTGATGGAAAGTGGTGGTAGGTGATGCAGAAAAAGTCAAATAATCCATGGTGGATGGAAAGTGCTTCTTTACACAAGGCACCTATTTTCTAGGTTTTCACTAGGGTACTTTCCCAAAGTGCCACCAAAGTGGTTTACACTAGAGGACGATTTTTTTTCTTTAGCATTTTCAATCCTTTTTTTGATTTTTTTGGATTTTATATTTTTTTGATTCTTTTGTATTTTTTATTTATACCTTGCATGCTTAGGCATAAATTTTTTTGAGATGGGAGCTATTGATGGGCTCCTGTAGGGGCTCCCCTTCAAGTGTGGATAATTGATATGCCCTTGATTTGTAACTTGTCATGATGATGAAGGGTCCCAACCAGTTGGGTTCAAAATTTCCCTTGTTGTATGGATTTGACACATTCTTCTAATTTTCTTTCAACATGAGCTCTCCAACTTGAAATGAGCAACTCTTGATCTTCTTATTATAGCTCCTTTTGAGATGGTTCTGATAGACCTACGGGTGGTTCAAAGCATCCATGCACCACTCATCTAGTAGTTCTAGCTCGCTCAACCATGACACACGATATTCTTCATCAATAATGAGATTCCACAATGATATTCTTAAGGATGGGAGCTTGATCTCAATGAGAAGGATGGCTTTTGATCCGTAGACTAGGGAGAAAGGTGTTGCACTTGTAGGCATGTGGATACTTGTTCGGTAGGCCCATAAGGTAGGATTTAGCTATAGGTTCCAGTTGCGACCAACTTCATTATTTTTTTTCTTGAGGATTTTTGTGATGGTTTTATTAGAAACCTACACTTTTCTGTTACCCTAGGGGTAATATGGAGTGGAGAAGCGATGTTGGATATTGAATTTTTGGCATAGTTCACGGGAATCCTAGTTTTTAAAAGGTGCCCCATTATCTAAGATAAGGGCTTGTGGGACACCATAATGATAAATGAGGTAGTCTAGGATGAACTTGGATATTTTCTTCCCAATGATATAGGTCATGGAGATGGCTTTGAACTGCTTTTTAATGTACTTTGTGGTAGTGATAATGAACTTATGTCCATTAGATGAGGTCAGTGTGATTTTTTTGATGAGATCAAGCCCAATTGTGAAAAGGGCCAAGGTGTTATAATCAGTTGGAGCTCTTGAGCTAGCAGATGGATGAGGTCCCCATGCTTTTGGAATTTCAAACATTTTCGAACATAATCATGAGCTTCATTTTCCATTGTAGGCCAATAGTACCCAGTCCTCAGCAGTTTCTTGGACAGGGTCATACCACTAGAATGTGAACCAAAAATATTATCGTGTACCTCTATTAAAGTAGTCAAAGCTTCCTCGAGGTTAAGACATCACAAAAGGGTTCGTTCAATACTCCTTCGATAGAGGGTATCACCTAAGATGAAAAAACGAGATGATTTTTTGATAAAGGTTCTCTTAAAGTTTGGGGTGATGACTCCATAGAGGACTCCTATTTTCAGGTAGGTAAAAATTTCATGGTACCAAGGATCACCAGGACCAAAAATTTCACACACAAACTCAGATTCTAGTACCTCGAAGGCTAATACAAAAAGCTTCTCTACTAGGAATTCATGATTAATTTTGTTGCGTGGGATATACAATAATGATCTGATTGTTTCCATAATGACAATTGCTTTATTGTTTATCCTTGGTATCTACTCAAATGTTATGTTGATGAAGAATTCCTTGAGATCATCCACTAGTTTCTTGTATGGGGTAAATTTTTCATCCTTTGTTTGATATTCATCATTGAATTGGTTTATAATTAGTTGTGAGTCTCCATAGAACTTAAGTACCATGATTTTCCATTGTACTGCAATCTGAAGCACTATGACAAGAGCCTTGTACTCGACAATGTAGTTAGTACAAGGGAAAGACAATCTGTATGATTTTGGGATACAATCTCCTTGTGGTGTGATGAAGAAGACTCATGATCTTGACCCATGCCGTGTGTATGATCCGTCAAAATATAGCTTCCAATGATTTGCTACACTAAAGTTGAAAATGGACTCATCTAGAAATTTTGATACTAGTGGGTTCTCTAAATATATAGGCACCTCTACCAATTGATCTACAATTACCTATCCCTTGATGGATTTTTATTCTACATATTCATTTTCATATTATGTTAAGATCATGACCCACTTAGCCATTTTTCCTATGAGTGTTTCTTTAGAGAGTAGATACTTGAGGGGGTCTATCTTGGCGATGAGCTTTATCTGACAAGCCAATATGTAGTGCCTAAATTTTTGTGAGGAAAACACTATTGTGAAGTAGGCCTTTTCAATGAATCTGTAATTTAGATCATGTCCCAGCATGGTCTTAGCGATATAATAAATGGTTCTTTATTTCCCTATTTCATCATGTTGAGCTAAGAGAGCACCAAGGGTTGTCGTTGTAGCTGATATGTAGAGGATGAGTGGTTTTTTCTGGATCAGTGACATGAGGGCTAGTGGTGTTAGCAAGTATTCTTTGATTTGATTGAATTCTTGATCACATTTCTCATCCCATTTGTATGTTACCCCCTTGTGGATTAGATGAGAATACGACATAGTTTCATCTACTAACTGTGCTATGAATCTGTGAATGGATTGGAGCATTCCCTACAAACCCCTTAGCCACTTTAATGTCATGGTTCTTCCATGCCAATGATTGATTTGAATTTTGTAGGGTATATCTCAATTCCCCTTATTAATAACATATACCCTAGGAACTTCCCTGATTGCATGTCGAAGACACATTTCTTAGGATTGAGTCTTACCTTATATTCTTCCATTCAATCAAAGATTGGGCCCAGTGTTGCTATGTGATCTTGATGTTTTCTTGATTTGGATAGTATGTCATCCACATAGTCCTCTATAGATTTGTGGATCATGTCATGAAAAAATAGATTCATAGCCCTTTGGTATGTAGTTTTTTCGTTCTTCAACCCGAATGGCATCATGTTCCAATACCCTATGGACAAGTAAAGGCTATTTTATGTCGATCATCCTTTGCTATCATAATCTAATTGTACCCTAAAAACCCGTCCATCAATGATAACATCTAAATCCATATTGTTAGATCTACAATCATGTCAATTTTAGGAAGAGGAAAATCATCCTGAGGGAATACTTTGTTCAGGTCCTTAAAGTTGGTGTAGATACGGATTCCCCCAGTGGGCTTAGAGACAGGTACAAGGTTGGAAACCCATTCGAGATAGTCAATGGGTTCTATGAAGCCAACATAAAGGAGTTTTTGTATCTCAAGTTTGGTCCCAATAATGTGATCTATGAATGCATCTTTCTTAGTTTTTGTCTCATTGGTGTTTCCCCTAGATAGAGAGCTAGATGATGGATGGATACCTCTAGATCTATGCTTGGCATGTCAGCATAGGTCCATGTAAAATTTACTTTCCTTTATTTCATAAATTCAACTAGCTTTTCTTGTTCCTCAGTCAAAAGTGACTTAGCATAGAAAGTGATGTGTGGCGTCTCTTCAATTCCTAGATTGATTGGCTTGCAGTTTTCTAGGTTAGTATTGTTGATTTTTCTTGATGGATGGAACTAAGGGAAAGATTTAATCCCTCATCCTTTGGTACCTTAGAGAGGTTTTCACCATCTGATACATCCTTTCTTTTTACTATTTTCAGGTTAGAAAGTGCCAAAGTGTGGTTTTCACTTAAAGATCTAGACATTACTCTTAGATTTTCTATTTTGTGACTAATAGATTCAATCGTTTCCCTACTGTACACATGTGTTTCCAACTCAATATCAAACCTTGCTTTGTGGTCTCCATATGATAGAGTACCCCTTATTCCCATGAATTCTGAGAGAGCCTCATCATTTTCCAATGTATCTAAGATCGGAGGTCCTCATTGGTCATAATCAATGAGTTGGGGGTAAACGAGTTTTAGGTTGGTGGCTTGGGTATCTGAATCAAAAGACATAATGGTGATCATAAAGAGAGTGGAATCCTCAAATAACATGGGTAAATCATAGATGGGATGCTCATAATACATGTTGGTTATATCGAATGTATAGTTATCTAGGGGTAGACTAGTGGAAACTGATAATTGAGGAGGAGCTTTGAATTTTTTCACAGAGGTTCCCTTGCCAAGAATGGTTATCTTCATAGGGGTACATCCAAAGCCAAGATTTTTTATGCATTTCTCAATAATGATAGGTTCTAATAGGCCATTTCCATTTTTCCTGAGCTTTTCATTTTTGTTATAACCCTAGTTAAACATTATCTATAGTCCTTTTTTTATCATCTTCCATGGGGAGATCAAGTAAGGGTCTTTCATCTTGATATAGCAGACTTGATACATCTTTTTCATCTACCACCTCTTTGCTTAGGTCTACCCACTTTTTGAAGGTGGTAGGTTCTTCTTTGAAGTTCTAAGATGTGTCGATTAGCTATGGTTTCCCATGAGATCTAGGAGATTGAGGTAACTCTCCCACCATAAAGGTGCTCTTTTTCATTTTATAGTCTCCACACCCATTATCTTGGATTATAACCTTAACATCTGGGATGTTTTGAATGGAAGGTGTATTTGTCTTAGAAGTGGAGGCTAAGGTGGATGGATCAACATAAGGGGATTTGGGTCTCTCATGATTTTTCGAGACTTGAGGGATCTTGTAATACTTGGCCTCTAAATTTTTGCAATAATAAAATGGTTTAGGATCACCATGGATTTTGACTTCTTGATTTTGATAAGGGAATTTGACGCATTGATGGAACATGGATGCAAAATCTTGCATCCCATGGATCCATGGGTACCCTAGGAGGATATTGTATGGGATTTCAAGGTCTAGAACCTAGCAAGTGGTCTCCATGATTGCTGGCCCTACTTGGATAGGGATTTGAATGGTTCCTTGAGACACCCTTTCTTGATCATCATAAACCATGATAGTGATACTTTTCCTTTTTCAATGATATCCTTTGAAAATATTTGATTCTTTATTAGCTATGGAGTGCAAATACTCAAACTCACACCTCCATCCACCAAGACTCATTTGAATTTGTTCTTGTGGACTAGAACTTCAAGATGGAGTGAATGATTATGAGATGGTTGGGTTGGGAGATCATGCTCAAAGAATGTGAGGAGATGCAGTGTAGTGATATGTCCAATCATAGGTTGGAAGTGGTCTACATCAAGATCTGTGAAGATGGAAGATGCAGTTAACACTTTTTCTAGGATTTCCCTATGTGTGGGTAATATTTTTAGCAACTCCATGATAGAGATTTGGTTAGGGGTCTTTTTCAGTTCATCTAGGACATTGTAACCATTAGGGATTGATTTCAAATTGGCAACGGGTGCTTTGGGTGGTGGTGAAGGTCCTGTGATAGAGATTTCACTGCCCCATGTGGTGATTCCACACTCAGCTTTAGGTCCTTTGAAATTGACAACTGTTACCCATTCATCCAAGGATGCAACAACATGGTCATAGATATGGCTCAAATTATTGTAACTCTTTCCTTTACCATTGTTGCTTCCTTTATTATGATCCCGCATCGGATTTGTGTACACATATTAAGATCTTGATTCCCAGCTAGTTTTTCAATGGTTATGGTCTTATCATTAATGAGATCTTGGACCAGATTCTTGAGTCTCATACAATAGGTTTTCATGTGTCCCTTTATTTTGTGAAAGTCATAAAGGTGCTTCTCATTATACCATGGTGGTTTAACTTGAGGATCTTGGTAATTTTTGTAAACTAGAATTTTGATGAGACTCATGTGTACTAGCTCTTGCATGACATATTCAATTGGTTCCCCATGTGGTGTGCATTTTCATTTAGGGGGATATTTGTTCTTTGAGGGTGGTCCCCCTTGAGCATTTATGTTGTTGATAGTTTGATTGTTGGGTTGTTTTTGAGATGATGGGTTGACTTGTGGATTATTTTGGGTACTGATTTATGGTTTTTGGTTGGTTTGTTGATGTGTATTCTGCCTTGGGGCACTGATAATAATGTTGGCATCAATGACACCATTGTTAGTAACATTCTTGTTCTTGGATCACATGCAAGTTTTATCATTGTAACTTGTTCATGGTCGATTTTCTTGGTATGTGGGTGTGCCCCCTTATGCTATAAGGGCTCTTTCGATGTTGAGTGCCTTGGGGATTAATTGATCATACATTGTTATGTATTGCATTTTCAAATGAAAGGACAAGGTCCCTTCAAGGTTGGAGATGATAGTCCCTATTTTTTGTTCTTATGGCATAGACCATTTTCTTTTTCTGCCCTTGGATGGCCATCATTGCATGAAATATGCAAATTTTTCTCCCTTGGCTTGTTTTAGGACAAATAATTCTTCTAGGCTCACTTCCATGCCCAAATTAAATGAATAATTGTGGATGAACAAGTCCATGATTTCTTGGAACTTTTTAATGCCAAGGGAGATATAAGAGAACCATTCTATTGTTGGACCAACCAAGCTTTGAGGGAAGAGTCGCATTAGATATGAATCATCATATGCGACCTCCATACAGTTTACCTAGAATTCCCTAATGTGATCTTTGGGATTTCTATTCCCTTGGTATTTATCAAATCTCATTATTTCGAAACCTAGTGGAAATGGAACCATTGTAATGCCTCTATCAAATGGATAGGGACACAGATTCCCTTGTGATGTTTTAAACATTCCAAATTGCATTTCTTGTAGCTATTGTGAAAGTAATTTGACTTGTGTGGAGAGGTTGTTTTGTGGATCAGGTGGTGGGATGTAAGTGTTTTGAGATGGTATGTTTGGTTGGATGAATGATGGGGTGGCTTGCATGTTTGTGTTTAAGGAATTTTGTTGTGTGTTTGTGAGAGGTTGTTGTAAGTTTTGTTGTGAGAGCAACACTTGTCGGTATGCATGTACTTGTTGTTGAGCCAACAATGATTTTTGTTGGTCTTGTTGTTTTTGTTGTTGTTGTGCCAACAATGCTTGTTGTTTTGCTTGGTATTGTTGCAAGGCTTCCTAATAATATTTTTGTTGTAACATTCCTTGTTCTTGGTATTAAGCTTGTGCTTATGTTTGTGTAGCTTGTGCAGCTTGTGTAGCATATATGGCTTGAGGAGCTTGTGTGGCTTGTGCAACCTATAAATCTTGTGTAGCTTGTGCAACTTGTTGTTGTTGTAGAAAAGCTTGCAGTTGTGCTTGGGTAGCTTGATGTGCTTGAGCTTGTGTAGTTTATTGAGCTTGGAATTGTTGAAGTTCCTTTTGGTATGCTTGTTGGACTACTTGAAATGTGATGTTATATTGATTGGCTATGTTTGTATTTGGTGGTGGAGGTGGGGGATTTGTGGGATGGTGTGAGATGGTGTGATGAGAGATTGTTGGGGTGGTTGTTGAGGTGTTTGAGTGATGACAAGGGGTTATGTGGTAGATGGTATGATTGATGTGATTTTCCCTTGGGAGACCATGTCTTGGGATGTTTGAGGTATTGTAGATGATGTAGTGATTGGTTGTGATGTTTGGATTGGTGCCACTTGGTGTTGCAATATCAATAGCATGCTCAAAGGATTTGGTATGATCTGTTAGAGTAAGAAGTTATTTAACTTAATTAATTACGTCATATTTGTTAATTAATTAAGTCACTTATCACTTTAGTTACTTAAGCTAAAATTAGGCACATTATTAATTAATTATTTATTAATTATTAGGTGTGCACACTAGGGTTTCCTTTAGGGTTATGCATACATTACTTTTATAAAGCAATTCATCTAATGCAATTTCTTAATTTTTGAATAATATTATTTGCACATCTTCATGCAAATCTCTTCCTTTTTTTTGTTTCTCAACTATGGAAGGTTTTCTGGTTTACATGTCTGATCTTGGTTTCTAACATGGCATCAAAGCCTTGATATGTAGCCCTTTCTCAGATTTTGGAGAGATTCGGTGAAAAGTTCATTCAGGGTTCCCTAAGGGTTTCATGCCTTGAGCCTATTTTTGGATATGGCTACAAGATCTTCTTGAAGTTGTCTCTCTATCTAGGTTTTCTTGCATGGTCACTTTTAGCACATGTTGGAGGAAATATGAGCTCATTTTCAAGTCCAAGACTATTGAAAAAGTCAGGATCAACTTTTTTTTTTCCTAGATCTGACATTTTATGCCAAAGTTATGAGGGTTTGAAGATTTTCTAGATCTAGCAGTTGTGAAACTTTTGGTGCATTTTGAGGTAGATCATACCTCGCCATCAGATCCAAAGCATTTGAGAGAAAAAATAAACACATATCTCAACCTATTTTGACATTGGGAGCCTTTGAGGAATTTTTTTTGTTCTAGAAGCCATACGGTCTGTGTACGGCCCCTGTGCATGATTCTCGAAAAAAAAATATTTTCGTTTTTTGAATTTTCCCTGCATGCAAAAAAAAATCATTAGTTTTTTTTGAAAATTCAAAAAAATAATTTTAAAAAGTTTTTAAAAAGAGGGCATTTTTTAATTTTGCGGAACGATTTTTTTTTTTGGCAGATTTATTGTAAGGTACCGCAGGGTACCTGTGCATGGCAGGTCCCTACGGGCCCCATACTCCACCCACCCTGCCCTGCAGGCCCCATACTTCATAGTCCACAATGGCTCATTTATTGTCCACCGGTGGCAGCCCTACCCACTACCAACCCTTCCTCTGGCCGGAATCCTTCTACCAGTGGCCCACCATCCTCTGGCGGCTCCTCACCGACCGCTCTTCCCTCTCCCAGTGGCCACCCTCTCTGTCATTGGCTCAACCAATGACACCCTCAAAATATTTTAGGGTGATCTCACTGGCGGCAATAGTCTTTCCAGTGGCCACAACTTTTCCGGTGAGCGCTTAAATCGGCGGTAGAGGAATATTCCTCCTAAAGATTCTAGCCGGTGAATCCAGAATATTCCAACAAACTGTGCAAATCTGACGACTAAATTTTTTTTCCGACAGGGGAGTGTTTTTTTTCCATGACAGCCAGATGGCCATCAAATTTAAGCTCGTAATTCAATGATGTTAGCTGTTGTATGGCCTTTTGTGCCCCCTCCTAGCCCTGATTTTCCTTCAAGGAGCAATTTTTTTCTTTTTGGCATAACTTGGGCATATAGTATCAAAATCGGGCAAACAAGATATCGTCAGAAAGCTAGTTGCAAGAAATATCCTATGGTGTAGTTTATTTTTTAGTATTTTTCTATTTAACTACATTTATTTCTATTTGAATTCAGATGTTCATTTATGGCTTCTAAGCTCATAAATTTTTGCCATGATCTTTGATTTTCACCATCTTTGCAGTATTGGAAAGGTATTGAGGAGCTCTATGTTGTTGTCCATGCACTTTTTTCTATATCTATCCATGGTTGATCATTATTCTAGATTTGGCCTGATGGGTGTTTTGGAGATTACTTGGATGTTTTGGCAATCTGAAGGGTGAAACTTGAATCTGTGCACTTCATTTTAGTACCACACCATTCAATAATCTACTGTTGCTTCATAGATTCTAGGGTTGTTCCAGTTTGTGAGTTTTCCATAGTTTCGTGGCATTGGGTTTGCTATTTCTTTATTTTGGTTCCTTGAGTCAATTAGTGATTCTCATTTGCTTTCAGTAGTAAATAGAAGTATCCTTCCTTGCTTTCCGAATTCAGGTTCTAGTGTTACTCCACAGTGTTCTTCCATTGTTTCTTTGGAGCAGGTCATCTCATTGTAGGGGGGTTTTATCCCACTGGGTTTTCTTCTCTACCTCATTCATTGCATTTGTAAATGGGTACCTGATCAGGCCTTGTTGTCGGGACCCATCTTTTCTTTCATGCATCTTTTCCTTAGTGTTTTAGCTACTTCCTAAGTTAATCTTAAGGGGGTGTTAGAGTAATAAGTTATTTCACTTCATTAATTACATCATATTGGTTAATTAATTAAGTCACTTATTACTTTAGTTACTTAAGCTAAACTTAGGCACATTAATAATTAATTATTTATTAATTATTAAGTGTGCACATTAGGGTTTCTTTTAGGGTTATGCATACATTTCTTTTATAAAGAAATTCATCTCATGTAATTTCTTAATTTTTGAATAATATTATTTGCACATCTTCATGCAAAAATCTTCCTTTTTTCTGTTTCTCTTCTATGGAATTTTTTTTCCTTTGCATGTCTGATCTTGATTTCTAACATGATCGACAAGTCGATTTGATTCATGATTGGTGGATTGATTTGATTTGATTGGTTTTGGATTGGTATGTTGGGTAAAGGGGGTTGCCCTAAACCTTGGATTGGTGCAGATGTTGATGTCAAAAGAGGGAATGATGAGAATATTGGTGGTGTGTTCCCTTATGAGGTGGAAGTATTGAAAGTACCCACTTGTCCAAATAAATCCACTTGTCCTCATGACATCATGGGGAGAGAGACATGTGTATCAAGATTGTATGTTAGTGTTGTAGAAAAGGTGGAGGGGTTGCTTGTATCATGGAAAATAAGTGGCACATATGGATGGTTTGGATCTTGTGGGATGGTGTTAGGCATACCCAAGATTGTGTTAGCCTCTATATTTTGAGTGTTGACAAGTGGATGCCCTTGAAGGGCTTGGAGTAATGAACTTCCTTTGGTGATCATGGGTTGACTTGGAGCATGAGAAGATGTTGGTTGTATGATGGGTTGAATGATGCTTTGGAATGATATCGGTGGCATGCTCCCAAGAGGTTGCTCAATAATATTCCTCACAACAAAATTGGAAGGGAGTATAGCCCCTTCCATTGCTAATGACAACGTGTATTGTGTGGGATTGAGCCTCATGACCATGTTGACTATCTTGTATGTTTCAGGATTTTCAACTAGTTATTTCAATTATTTCATCTTGGGTCATCCGTTGGAAGTTGTTATTGACATCCTCCACTTGGAAACCTCCAACTTGAAGATCTTGTGGTAGTTAAGGGGGGTTAAGTGGAGGGTTGGTAGATTCCATAAGGATAAATTCTAGTACAGTTTGGCTCAAATCACATGAAGTGGATGTTTCTTTGCTTTTCTCTATGATCTTATTTTGTTGTGATCTTGTTGTGATAAATTTTTAGGAATATGGGAGGTAAACCTCTAACTCCTTAGGTTGGTCTAAAATTTAGGTACAAAAAGAAAATCTAGAATGTTAAGGATCAAATAATGGTGATGTGATAAATGAAGGGTGAATTATATGGATGTTTGAACTTTTGAGAACTTTGGAGGAATACTAGACTCTAGGAATTTTTGGATTTTGATTTGGATAATGGACTTGTAAATCCCATGATGTTAGTTGTTATCTTGGGGTAACCTTGTCCAAAGATGGTGATAATTTAACTAAATGTGTGAAGAAGGATTCATCCACGCACGCCCAACCAAACAAAGTGATTTTGATTTTGATTGAAGGATTTACCATAAGTATAGCATGAATTATTTTTCCAAGGTTCTAAACTTTGCTTGTGAGATGGGATTTGATTGATGATGTGACAAATGAAAGGGTTGATTTTGATCCTAGATGAACCTAAAAATAATTTTTTTACAAGGTCAAGGTATTGAAGAACATGTTATACCTCTAAAACCTTCAAATCTATGTAAGAAATTCAAAACATTGGAAAATACCCAGATTCTGACAATAATAGAAGGAATACAAATTTGGATTGTTTCTTGAAGCATGTTTGTAAAAGGGTATGTGCAGGATCATGAAGGGCCAAAAAGTGGCAATATGATGGGTATGTGGCTGACGACTTGTTTTCCACCAAAAATTGATGAAACAAAAAGGGTTTTTAAAGGATATTCTTAACATTCCACCAATATAAATTATGCCTTACTTTGAATTTAATAAGTAATTATTATTCATTTTCTATTTGAATTACGACTAAAGTCCTAATTGATAGGTTGATTAAAAAAAATCTATAGGTTTCAAATGATATCACATTTTTTGAATCCAAAACATGCATCACATTCTATTCTTCGCATACTATAGGATTAAAAAAAGAAAAATTGAATTTCATAAAGTTTTGACCAAGTTAAGGTGGTTAGACATACGCGTTTTTATATTTTTTTAAAGTTGTAATAAAAAAATCATAATTAATTATTTACTTCATAAAAAATTACAAAAAAATATGCGTCACATCGGGGCATGAGTCATCTACTTATACCTAGAATCTTATAAAAAAATATTATCATTTTATTGTGGTTAGGGTGGTCAGACAGACACCTACTTCTTATTTTTTCCCTGAAATTTAAGTACTACTGCATTGAAATTTAAAATTTTCACCAAATAGATTTTCTTGTTTTTAAACAAACCTAGTAGTTTAGAAACTACATTCAATTTTCTACAGATTCTATTCTTACATATTTTTGAAATAATATAGATAAATTATTCAAATTTCTACGTCAAGTTGCCTAACTCTGATTTTTCTAAAATTTTTGCCACTTAAGGGCCTATTTTTTCCATGATGATCTTGCACATACCCAAAATTTGTTTACCAAGCTATCCCTAGATTTGTAAAGTAATGAAAGATGTTTCTTGAGAGCCTTTGGATTAAGACGCTTATGACGATTAGTGGATCTTGGTTTCAATATTTTGACTTTGTAGGAAATCATGAGATCAAACACATATGTGGGGTCCAATTGTCCTTTATCTTGATTAAATGGATTCTTTTTACCACATCCACACTTCTTGCTTAACTTTCAAACTAAAAGTCTATGTCTTAACTCTTCTACATTCTACAAGGTCCATTATTTCAAAATCAAAGAATCAAAAAAATAGTTTTCGTAGGATGAATTTGGAGAGAAAAAATTGAGATATGGGCCCAAATATTTAGAAGCCTCTAAGGATAAAATCCCTAGGGATAAGCAGTAAAATTTGCACTCTTCAAGGATATTTTTTATTCCAAAGGGTTTGAAATTTTGATGACTTGTCAAATGTTTGTTTCATAGTTTGAGATCCAAGCCATGTGTTTAACTGACTCACAAATTATACAATCCTAGGATAGAAATGGCTTTACTTTGTTGATTCCCCACTCAGATTTCTCCAAACACTGAGACAAAGCAAAGATTTAGATATTTGGCCACAATGGCTCCCCTCCATGGCACACACTTCTCAGGATAACCAAATATCAAAATCCTAAAGATCTGGAGACCTTAATTATTTATTTTCTTTCTACTTTGAATAGTTCAAATGTGGGGCAGCTTCAGAATAATTGTTCTTGCACCAACGAGTATTAAGGATTTTTGAATTTAAAAAAAGGGTTATAGTAAGGACATCTAGTCCATCAGGTATAATGATAAAATCCATTAGGAGGTATCCCAACCCTTAGAACAAGGGATTTATGCATCATAAAGATACTAGGGGAGAGCTATCATGTACCACTTCCCATCAATTGCAAACTTTCCTTGTAATCACAAATTTATATAGCAGTTCAAAAGAGCTTGGTGTTAGCTCATCAGTGCTTGGGTTGTTCCATCCTTTTGAAGTGGGAAGGAAGGCCCTCTAAAGATAAACAAAAACAAAGAAGTAAATTTGTAGTTTTATTGCCTAAAGCACTAGGAGGGAACACAAAAAATGCCTTTCTTGACACTCGCATGATTGTTCAATTTTAGATCTAAATTTGAAATGTGTGGGTAATTTTAGACAACCAATGTCACTAGAATGCTTTTGATTCTCAAGATCGTTGAGAGGCATGAGAGAAGTGCATATGCATTTGAATGACATAAATTGCAAAAAATCACAAAAAAAATGTAAGAAAATATTCTTTTTAAACCCAGAGTAAAGATGAATTCTTTTTAAAGCACCAAGCTAAATGTGAGTTTGTCTTATTCAATTTTAGCCCAAAATCAAAGTCTAGTAAGTTCCTAATGTTCAATTTTAATCCAATTTTGACAAAGTTTGAGTTGTTTATTAATTTTAAGCCCAAAAGTAACTTTAGTTGGTCCTAAAAAAGAAATGAAAAGAAGAATTGGAAAGCCTAAGATATTACAAAGAGCATTAAAAAATGCTTTTAGGTCTCTAAATCAATTTTTCTTCCTTTCCTGCAAAGGTGATGCTAGATAATGAATGCAAGGCTTTGCAACTATCAAATGTGATGCTGAAAATGAAGGAGATGCTCTATTGAAAAGCTAAGGGGACACTCTGCAAAGAATACAAAGTGCATATGTGGCACACAATTAAAAGTGACACTTTATTAGAAGAATAAATTAGACATAAGATAGTATAGATGGAAGCAACATTGTAGAAAATGAAACGGGATAGCAATGAGAAAAGGAAACATGGTGTGGAAAATGCAACACTATACGTAAGGGTGATGTTATGAAAGCAAACAAACATGAAGCTGTATGCAAAGGAAATGTTGTATCTATCAAATGTGGCATCACTCCCCTGTATTGTAAAAAATAGAATCCTCAAGCAAAATTGGTCAAAATAACATGGTTAGCCCTCCCTCTAGTGCCAAAATGTGAGTATCTAATTTGCAATTAACTAACAAGAGACAACAAAAAAGTGTTAATCATGTTAGAAAACCAAACAAAATACTTTCTATGAGATTCTCAATCAAGAAAGACAAGAAAACATGAAATTAACAACACAAAATCATGTAAACTCATCTAAATCAATCAAACCTTCATCCCATAGGGGGATTGATGCTCCTTTGATGTGGAAAGGAGCCCTTTCCCAATCAGAATGATAAGGTCCAATGTTGTAGATGATTCTAAGTATGAAATTGATGTCAAGTGATGGAAATAAGCTCAAGAGTGATGAAAATCATGATTGCTATGAAGTGAAATTCCTATAGTAAGAATACATGAAGTTGTGGATCCATATTGTGAAGAGAATGCTTCTATTATAGAACTCAAGGGTTGGAGGATGAGAGAAATTGGTGAATGTGGGATAAAATGGGAGCCAATGAGAATGTGACATTTTCAACAATTCTATTGGAGGAAGGTGGAGCACATTTTTGGAAATGTGTTGAGGAAAGGGGGATGTGATAGGAATCGATGAGAATGGTTGATGATTTGAAAGGTTGTAAGAAGAATTTATTGAATTTGGTTGGAGATGTTAGAGGATGTAAGATGAGTTATTGAAATGTAAGAGAAGTTATTGAGGATGTGATAGGTTTTTGAAACCTTTAAAGGGAAATTGAATGAGGAGGTGATTGGGAGTAATAATCCTTGGAATATGCCTTTGTGAGGATAAATAGAGGAATTAGATAACTAATAGAAATGATTTTCATGTGCAACCTAGTTAGTCGACCATGGGTTGATTTAACTCTTGAGGAGTTAAAAGCTAGAGGATTTATTAATGATGTTTACAAAGTGATTAGGATTAATTAATTCATAATTAATTAATTCGAAGGGGTTAGGGGATTGTGACATTTGATTTGATTTATTTAATCAAATGAGAGGATTTAGGGAGATTTAATTAAATGACTTTATTTAATTAAATATGATGAATATTAGTTAGAAGAAAGGGTGAATTAATCCAATAAACTTAATTATTTGATTAATAGTTGAATTTGCTCATTTTAATTAAATAATGTTGATTATTTAATTAACTGGTTAGTTTGGTGTGATCGAGGAAGAATGGTGTTATTAAATCAAAAGAAAATACATAGAATCAATTAGGAATTTTTAAGCATCTACAATTCCCTAGTTAGTTATATGTAATCATTTTAGAGTAGGGGAAAGCAAAAGACAAAAAATCAAGCATGATTTAGTTGAACTAGACCAAGCCAACCTTCTTAAAAGTGTAGTTCTTTACTATAGCAGTTCCAAAACACCTTGTCCTTACTGAACAAAGAAGATTATCCATTAATAGCCAAAGCAAAACTTTATATACCACCTAGAAAAAGTATACCTGTCATCAAAGTTAAGGAGTCAGGCACTTCTCCAACATACCAACCCAAAATATTTCCACATCAACACTAAAAAAAAAAACCATAGATATGTTGAAGGGGGGGATCTTGATGCAGTGGTGATGGTGTCATCAAAAACAAAAACAAGGCGAAGATGCTACTCTGAGTCATCAGCATTATAGTATGCTTTCCAAATCCTTGTTCATGATGAAATTGGAGGAACCATCATTGCTTCCTCATTAGAGTCCTCAGAAGGCACCAAGGAAAGGAGATAATGGCCAAACTCTGGATCAATGTCACCTCCACCATCAAAAGGGCTATTAGAAACCTCTATGGGATAACTATGTCTCCCTAGGTAAGCTTTATGCTATTTGTTTATTTTCTTTTCTTTCTTCACAGGAATGACCGACTCCTTCCCTTTAAACTTGACCAATTCTTCTAAAATGGTCCTCCCTCTTAAATTATATGTTCTCATAACAACAATCTTCTTAGACTTCTTGCATTCTTTCTTCTCCTTTGGTATTTCAGGAGCTCCCAGTGTCTTAATTTCATTTTCAAGAGCATTTTCTTTGGAATCAAACAAAAATAGTCTCCTAGACCTTCAGACTATTTTGGAAAACTCATTTCGCTTACTCATTTCCAAAATGACCAAAAAAGAACAAAGCTACTCCATATTTGTAGAAAGAACCTCACAGGTTTACTCTTACGAAGACTCTTGATGAATTAAACAACTCAAGCCTCAATAGTTGCTATGAACTTATAAAGAAATTGCAGAATATAAAGCCTCACCATCCTAGGATTCGAAAACCCATAAAATATTATAATAATATTTGAAAAGAGAAAGTAGGAGTACCTACTTACCCATGGAAAGGTTTATCATGATACCTCTGCAACCTTTTATCAAAGAAATTCTCTGCCAACCTGTTCATAGACTTAACCTAATTTCAACTTCTGATTGCAAACTATGAAGAAAAATATGGCCATTGGTCCTCATTATATTGGGCCATGCAAGCATTCCAACCATTAATACTCAATAAAAGCTTGTGCGAGGGAGCTGACAATAGGCTGCTTGATTTTTGAACCTCAATCATTGATCACGCATTGAGATAGATCAATGGATGGTTACCATCAGAGTAATTAATTATAACAAATCTTAATTACATGTGATTGATGCCTTTTCCTAATAAAAAAGCCCAAGTGGATATACATCCACTCTGTCTACACATTTAATCACATACTTGGCATTAAATAAAACTTGTGTCATATTTACCTGCTCGCCCATGGGAATTAATACACTTGCATTTCATCACAATAGGACAGCAAGGAGCAATCTTGATTCAATCTCAGAATATTTTCTTGTACCTTGCCTCACATTAATTTACCTTCCCATGTATACCAACATCTGACAAAATTTACTACTGCGATCAAAAGTATTTCCCAAATCCAAAACACATGCCAAAAGAAATAGTTCTAATATGGTGCTATTTTTATCCTAGTGTCACCTCAACCAAATTTTATTAGTACTTAGTCTTCACTAAAGTCCATTGGAGCCCTTAAGATATTCCATGTTGTAGTTGCCTGCTTGCCCATTGAGAAATGAGAGGTACAAGTATGGCCCTCACGGGATGGCAAGGAGTGATCAAGATTGACCCACGTCACCCACCATCAACCATCAATATATATCCTCATAAATAATACACCATCTCCAAAGCTTGACAAGTCCCTCCATGAAGCAATAGATGTTAATTACCTGCTACCCTATGACATTTTATAAATATCGAATAAAATATCATGAGGTGGCGGGGAGTGGTTGATGAAACCATGTCACACAACAACCACCATATATTTTCATTTGATACCACTCATCGATTAGAAAAAGATATCAAGCCCACTGTATAAAGGTAGCACATGTCCAGTGCCTGCCAGCTTGTGTGATTACTCCATTGTAATATATAGAATAGATGGGCATGTGGGGAATGTCCCAGATGAAGACACACGTTATGACATTAGTCGTTGATCTTTCTCAAAGCTCTGCTTGTTGACCCTTTGGAAGAAATGGACCCACCACTGGACATAACACACAACAACCACCCACTAGCCCACTTGATTATATTAATGAGGAATGAAATAGAGTGGGCAAACAAGGAACAATGGTGATCCACACACAATGATTGAATAGTCATTTTATAATTGAAATCTACACATCCCACAAATGTTATTCTTAAAAAGGGGCTCACTACTAGGTAAATGATAGTCGGTGACATCAAGACATGGATTAAGACATTAGGAAATATTAAAACCTGACCATGGACTTACACAAATTATCATATAGGGTCAACCCTAGAAAATAATAACAATTTTAAAATGACCATGGGCACCACCTAGTAACCTTAGGACCTTGGAGCTAGTAAAAGAATGAACCTGATGGCATGAGTCACAACTTAGACAACTGGGAAACTACATCAAAATGTCAACAAAAAAATAGAATGCCAATTAGAATTTTTACACTCAAAGGTTAATTTTGAAGGGTTTTTGACAACACAAACCTTAAAGCAATGACAAAGAACATAACCCTAAGCTTAAATACAAGGGTCTAAGCCAAATATTTCAATATTTTTAAATAAAACCAAAGTAAATTTTAGGGCTTCCATCAGTGGCTCCTGTTGGGGACATATGCCTCTTGTAGGGATGGTGAGATCCAAGAATCTTAGGTTAAAGCAACCCAAGAAAACATAGAGAAGCAAAACAGGACTAGCCTGGACCAAGTAAGAAGACCAAACCAAAAAAAAAACATATGTACAATATTTACATAGGTTACAAGATCTAAACCAAGAGATTCAATTTCCATCTTCTTTGAAGCCTTCCTCTTAGGTGCAATTTTTTAATCTACACCCTACAATTCTACTAGGCTTCAACTTTACTTGGTGGCTCCAGGCCCCCAAACTTAGGGCTGATACTTTCCCCTATCAAAAACCTTGTTTTCCACTATCTATATCATGTTGAGGCTGAAAATATTCTCATGAATTTCCCACCCACTAATCATACTATATTCATTGGAATTAACCACTATGGACACGTGTCTGAACTTATTTTGGTTACTCTCATTCATGTCCAACTATGAATTGTGATCAAGCATTAACTAAAACACATGATCAATGAAGCATTCTATCTAACTCAGCTTGCAATTATATTCCACCAAATTCCTATCCAACTATACAGGGAAAGTGAAACATTCATAATCCATTTGATCACTATCATCATTTAAGTTGATACCAAATTTATTTTTCTCATTAAAATAGAAACCCTCATACACATTTCCCTTAGGATTCCAATCTAGGGGCACAAGTTCTAACCCTTTTAAATGGTGTTGCAATTTTATTTCTATTATTTCAGGGTCACTTCTATCTAGCTTTTGTTTCACACCAATCACACATTCACTTTGTGAGATGAACAAAAAATGTTCATATACAGGCTTCTATTCAAGTTGGTGTCCACATTCATCAAAGTAGTATAAAATAGTTATGTTTCCATATGCTTCAGTTCCCTGGGAAAGTGATTCACCAGTCCCCATAGCATTTTTAATTTCATTCAGATCATGGTCACTCCCATAAAGAGCACTATCCATACCATCCCAAGCATCAAAAAATACATCAGTTTCAATTTCATTGATATACTCTGATCCTTTCTTCTAATCATTTCTCAACTTGAAAAAAAATGTTGCAAAGGATGGATCAAGTAATTCTGGATTGATATGGTCAATGCATGTCTAATGAGCCAATTTTTGAAAATTTCATTGCTGATTTAGACAAGTCTTTGTTTGTTGATTTGAATGAGCCTAGTCATGAATATTGAATGTGAATGAAGATGTTGATTTTGATGATAAATAAAATTATGCTTCTAAACCAAAATTTCTTATTGTTGGGAAAGTTTGTGATACTAAAGATGATGATATGTTATGTTCAAAGGATGATAGTATGATTACAGATAATGATGAGTCAGAAATATCTAATGACTCTCAATACCAGCATGATGAAGAATAGTTGCAAAGTGTGTTAATGCATGAGTGTATCTCTTTGAATACATTTGGAGTTAGTTTGCATGATGATCCAAATCTTCTTGTAGGTTCTTGTGATGGTTTCACTTTTGATATGCAAGCTAGTAATCAAAATGAGCTTAATCATTCCATCCATGTAGCAGAATGTGAGTGTTGTTTTTGTTAGCTAGAAGGAGTTTTCATAGAATGTGGTAATGTGCAAAATACTGAAGAATGTTGTATTCAATCTGAGAGTGATTTATATGATGAATATGATAAGTTTTTTCTACATGACAATCAACATTTTGAAAGTATGCCTGAATTTATGATGCACAGTGACTATGAACATGTTGATAATCTTGTGTATGATGGCCTGTTGGGAGGTACCAACATGTTTAATCAAGAAAATCGTTGTGATCAGACTATGCTTTCATGTGGTCTTGATCACCATCTTCAAATGATTCCACTTGATACAAAATCATAGAATGAAGAAAGTGACAGTGATGTGGCATATTTGATTTGGTTGCCACTTCATGACAAAGTTGAACAAAGAGCAATTTTTCACTTGCACAAAGGTAGCCTAATACTTGTGTTTTAAATGGTGCATTCATTCAGGTTGTTGTGGTATGAATGCAAGCATGAGTTAAGGGAGGCCAGATTTTTCTACAGAATTGTGTTTGACAAAGGTAAATGTTGAGTCCAATTTCTCATTTGGTGGCCTGGGCTCACGAGATGAAGTTGAAAAGAGAATGAATAAAGGAGTAGTTTGAGGAAACCCAATGGATAAGGCCTGGACAGTAACTTGATATTCTAGATTCTTGCAGTGATCAATAAATCACTCATCCCCAACTAAAGCCGTTGTTGGAATAAGAATTTTCTTTTAAAATTTTGATAATTTTGTCGTATAAAATCAAGGATCTCTCTCATCATTTTCATAAAATATATGTTTCTTCCATCTGTAAAGCCAAATTATCCTTTTACCACCATACCCCTACCATACTTGATCCCCCATATGTGCTTTACCTTTTACCTCCTTACTGTAGCCCCCAACAAAGTGACTCGCAGTAGTGCAGTGAGAGGGAAGCAATATGTCATATTACCACTATATTGTGGAGGGTTGATACTTAGCCCACAGTAGAGCATGGTCATCATTAGCACTAGCAAAGAGAACCACTATATTGCGGAGGGTTGGAATGAAGCCTTTAGTAGAGTGGTGAAGTAAGAATAGACATAAGGGTAAACTGCTATACCGTAGAGGTTGAGAACAGAGCCCGTGGTAGAGCGGTATGCGAAGCATTAAGGAGAAACGGCGGTATTGTAAGGAAGACCAGAGGAATGCATGGTACAATGGTATGGTAAGAAATGATAATGTTACGTACTATGGTACTGTGGGAGGATAAAAGGTGATGTGCGGTAATGTGGTAATTAGCTATTGCTATAGAGGAATTCAAGCGGTCAAATGTTTTAACAATTGGTAAGTGGCAGGAGAAAGATCTGGGTTCAGCTGAAAACAAATCGTCATTTTTAGTTATGTTACCTTAAAACATACCAAGATATTGCAAACCTCTTGAGGTATTTTACCTACGTTTTTGAGAGCTAACACTATATAAATGCATCTCGTCCTTACTAATAATACAAGTTGCCTTATTCGTCATCTCTTTCTTTTATTGTTCTTAGCATTTATTTGGTTAATGGTTTCAAAAGATGAGGCTCTCTGAGTCTCACCTTAGATCTATTACACATTAGTTTGTGCATTTTCATTAGCAATGAATATTTAGATGATCTTTAAAAATCTCATTGAATATAAAGATGATAATAGGAAGCTAAAAAATGAGTATATTTTTTTTTATGGAACCTAAACCACAAGGTTTGTCACTCTAATGCTAAAACCAAGTAAAATTAACCCCTAACACCTATTGGACAAGTCAAAACATGACTTTCTTTCAAATTCACAAGAATGTATAAACCTTTTGAAACCACACATGCATGTTATGAAAGTGTATGGTAATCCTACTTATAGTAGAAGTTCACATGATAAGCTAACCAATGGCACTATATTGGAGGATAAACCCACCTATGGAATTAATTTAAGAGGTAAGGGATGCGTCTTAGTGAAATTTTGAGTCTTGGATTAATCCATAGTGCTAAAATTAGTTCTAGTGTTCTTCCCTTGGTGTTATATGTATCTCTACAATTTCCCATACTTAACCATTTCATTATCCCTTTTCCCAAGCTATTTGTATCATAATATAAACTTGGTCCAATCTCACATTATCCCCTTAGGTAATTATCGATTTCCTCCAAGTCGAATGGAACCTTTTGTACCAATGCATCTATGTTTTCCTACCCTAATGGATCAAGACTTGACATCACCTTAACAATATTCTTTATGTCATAGCATATCTCCGAAGTGCCTTTGGCATGCTTTAGATGTGTCAATATTAACTAGATTAAATATATTAATTTTAAAGTCTCTTAACACATTCCATGACAAGAAAATGACTCATTTGGATTAAGGAGTACTTTCCTAAATCATTCCTTCATATTTAGCAATCCCTTCTCACACCCACATCATAATTTATATCCATGTTAGTCGTATTGAGTGTTTTAAACCAATAATAAATCAATCATAGGATAGAAGAAAACTTGTTATGCACAAGGATAAGAATAAAAGAGACTAAAAGAATCGATTCACTAGATATGTTCCCCATTACTGTAATAGACCAATGTAAAAAAATAAGTCATAACAAGAATAGGACCAAAAAGAACTAGGAAAAAAAACCTTTGTAGGCTACATTAAGAACACATTGATTTCAAGCATTTCTTCCATGATGTTTAAATGAAAAAATATCAAATAGCTCAATCTTTAGTCAACTAGTATTTCAATCACTGATTCTTAGACTTCCATCATGATTAAACATCACATATCATAACAATCACTAGGATTGTAGATAATATTCATTCATGTCATAGGAAATAAATCATCAAAAATTATAAAGAAAGAGAAAACCAACTATATAAGCTCAACAAGCCACCATACAAAAATATATTTTGTAGAAAATAAAATAAACTATATGTTGACATAGCATATATATTTTGTATATAAATTATATGTTGACATAGCATATATATAAACTATATATTTTGAATTTTTTCCCCGCGCATGTAGGAGCATGACACAGCATACTGCACCGAGAACCACTACATCCAACCCCTAAGTGGAGAGTTGTGAGACTTTACTAGATGAGTGTTGCAAGGAAATTGAGTTGAGGAGGAAGACTAGGAACCATTTGGCAGGAGGAAAGCTAGAGCAAGAGGTGAGGGCACTCAGAAAGGGAAAATCGACCAAGGGACAATGATTGTAAGTGATTTTCCCCCCATATTTAGAAATATTGTTGCAAGTACAGTGATTTAAACTCTGTTTGTTCCCATCGAGGTGCTACATGCTATATTTTGGTCAATTCGAGCCAATGTCCCATTGAAAAACCCAAGTACTACCTATTACTAGTTTTTGGTTAGTTTGAATAGCCAAGCTTTGAGATGTTCTATCCACACATTTCAATGCCCTCCTTACATATCTAAAACATATTCAAAATGGGTATCAAAAATTGTACAACACAAGCTTCAAATATTGTTGTCTCAAATAGATTTAGGCCTAATTAGGCCTGATTTGCATAAGGGTTTGTTGCTTTACTAACTCCTGACCAAAGTACACTTGTACAATGCTTGAGACATGCTTAATTTGACTGGTATATGCTCTTCAAAGCATCAAAGTCCATTTACAAAGTATTTTCACAAAACCCTAAGGGCTTAACCTTCATAATTACTGTATTCATAGACTGTACACATAGTTTTACTTTCTTTTTACATAATCTAACATATTTCAAACTTTTCATAGGCTACCCGACACATCGAAGGAAACAAAGGCAAGACTAGAAAAGCATGGGTAGCACAAACTTGGCTATGGTGGTTATATGAAATTAGCCACACAAATTGTAAGTATCAATAAATGAAATATTGCATCCAAATAATAAATTGCAAACAATTTTGGTTTTATCACACCATAGAAGCAAAATTAATGATCTTATGCAAAAATGGAGGGCTCTAAATTCAATAGAGTGCCCACAGAAGAGGACCTAAATATTGCCTTCTAGCAAGGCTATGGAGCCATGGTTGAATGCCTAAGACTCTTGACTGGGAAAACACAAGGTTCCACTGCATCTGACACGTAGGTAAATAAATTCAATGAAGTTTATTTAAAATTGAATACCTGTACAATCTATTCAATATTAATTTCCACCATAAAGTAACTATGTGCCTTTTTTTTTAAATAGGCAAGCAATGATAATACTGCACATGACATTGGAATGCAACCTAGTGAGGGTGGAGCACAACCTGCAGATGAAGGTCATGGTGTGCATCCTGGTACTAGATGTATTCATGTACTATACAAAATGCAGTATGGATTAATACAATTAAACATCTTTAATTGCAATTGGTGTATTAATTAATGTAGCCTTTTTTGTTTCAACTTTAGAGCATGTAGAGCATGATCAACATGTTGAGCACGATCAGGCTAGACAAGATCAGGAACATGATGTGGCCCCATCAAGTAAAGAGGACCACTCTAATGTTCTTTTAAAAATTTAATTGAAATTGGTGTATTAATTAATGTAACCTTTCGTGTTCCAACTCCAAAGGATTTAGAGGGTGTTCAACATGTTGAGCATGAGGCTATAAGACAAGATCAGGAACATGATGTGGCCCCATCAAGTAAAGAGCACCATTCTAATGTTCTTTTAATTAATGAAATACTTGTAACAATAATCATCCACAATTCACTGTGATGAGTAGTTAGTGATGATGTCATGCTATTTTTTTGTAGGTTATTCATTCTATAGTTGCTCCCAATAATCATCTCTAGTTGCTTACATGCCATTTCATCCATATGAGGGGCACCTTTCAATCTGGGTAGTAATTTTATAGATGATTCTCTTATTTAGTGACCAATAGAATAAGTGAGTTGATGGATTGCTCATAGTAATCACTTGTCATGTGCTTCATGCACTAATGATAAAATAATTTCATTGGATAGAATTAATACAATTATGTATTATATGTTGTTGGTTTGGTTTTTGGTTTGGGTTAAACTGTTATTTTTATTCGCCCAGGTATCACATGAGAAAGCACACACATATTTTTCTAGAGATCCATCACAAAAGTGGCCTCTCTCTCTCTCACACACACACTCACTCTCTTGCTCTCTCACACACACAACTAACCAAAAATAGAATTTACTATTTGGAAATCATTAGTTATGGATTTAATTTCTATTTGAACTCAGTTGTAATCAGGTGGGCTTTGTACGTTGTGGGAACAATACTTGTTTTAATTAATGAGCTTGCTGTGTAGTTTAATGATGGCATAAAAATAGTTGTATGTTTCCTTTACACTAAATTTTTCTTGTAAAATGTTAACATATTTTACTTTATTCTGGACTATGAGAGAAGAAGGTGACTATTGGATTTTTTCCCAAGGAGATCTTCACATATTTGAAGTTTTACCATAATTCAAATTCCATTTTTCATTCACACCTGTCTCAACTATTAAAACCAATTTTGTGACCAATCCTTTCAAATTAGTAGACAATTTTTACTTTTTGATTGGTTAATGAGGGTTTTTGTAGGGATTCCACAACCTTAAGACACAAATTTGGTTCCCTAGTTTCCATGTGTTGGTTTTCAACACTATGCCCATATGCTTTGGGACTTGCATTATTGTAGGTCATGTGAGGTATCCAACAATTTCTATGGCATTTTTTCCCAAGACTTCATTGTTGGGTCTTCTACCATTGTTCTTATAAGCTATTTACTCACTATATGTATCCAAGACCTATTGTTCACACATTTCAAATTGAAGAGATATAACATATTGACCAAGTAGTATAGATCTCACCCTAATCATGTTTTATGTTTATATTGGCACGATGCAATATATCAGCACAACAACTAGCAAGCTTCACCAATAAAAACAATGCAAAAATGGCCTACATGAACAAGGAAGCAGATTGTACAATATTGAAATAGGAAAATTGTATTCATATCAATTGATAGAAGAAATTGGGTTGTATATTTTGATTAAAAAGGAACAAATAGAGAATGTAGCACCACAAGAAATGCATATCAGAATAACTCATGAAAGTTTCCCTGACAAAATACTCATCAGCCATCGGAAGCCTAATAAGTGACAATTCCAATCTCATATACTACTTTGATGAAGATAAAAGGCTCATTTCAAGGACACATTCTTTTTTTTCTAACAATGGGTTATTCAAGAAAGTAAAAGATAGACTCACTCAGGACTTTGGCATGAGGTACACTGATATATTTCATCAGAGGAACACATTGATATCGAAACAACAGAAAATGGACCACCCGATGACACATCTTACATCGATAACATTTAGTTGGGAGAACATTTCTCAAGCTATGCTGACATAGTGGATAAAATAAGGCACCATCAGTGAAAGTTGTGCTAATGGAATTCATCAGTGGGAGTATCACTATCGAAAGTAATGAATAATTTTGGGCTCAATACAATGAAGTCTCTCTGATAGGATTACATCGGATAAGCTACACTTATAAAGGATGCAAGAAAAGATAAATACTTGTCAGAGTGACTTATACCGAAAGATACATCAGCCAAATTATTCATGCAAGGAACAAAACCCATACATATAACCATGTTAGGGAGGGAAGATGTTTAAACAAATAATTTTTTTTTTTAAACCGTAGGGTTTCATCACAATTTTGACGAAGATAACCCGATGAACCACAAAAAATTGTGATGAGGTAGTTGTACACACAATGGAGTTTTCATTGTAATGACAATTATGGTTTGCTCCACCTTGTCAAAAAATGGATGAATGTTTGGTGTTTTTTCAATGATTTCAAATGGACATTCTACAACGTTTTGTGATTTCTTGCGTCGATGGATGAACGAAGTTACATTGATTTTGCAGCAGACACTGCCAAAATTTTGCATGGTGCTGACCGATGGTGTTGGGTTGTGGTTTCGACATATAAAAATTGGTCGTTAAAGCAATGAAATATCCAAGGACAAAATTTAAATCAGTGTTGTGTCGGTAATTTGACAATATTTTGTTGATATGTCACCAAAAATTTGTCAAAATTTGTAGTCAAATACAGTAGTGACTAGATTTGAGCTATCTATGATTTCTTATCCCCAGGCTCATCGTAGGTGTAAGGGGAGAGAATACGTCAATATCTAAATCCAAAGACAGCAAATAAGGTTAATTAACCCTTTAGAAAAATGAAGTGTTCCTACATTAGTATGAAAAATGACACACAAGTTAACTGGGGGTCTTTGACCGATTGTACTACCAAAAACACGTTAGTAATTACACCTCTAGTCTTCATCAAGCATCGGACAAGCTGTGAAAATCATTAGTAAAAACCCACAATCACTGATAAACAAGTTAGCTAATTAGACCTTAAACCCAAAATCAAATAGAAGCAAAAACTAGAAAATTTGATGCTCTAGATTACCATAGGTTCACCCCTATGTAGGGAAGATTCTCCTTTGTAAGGATGTCAGGTTTTCCCTTCTAGTGGAGGGGCATAAGCATAATCACCCCTGTAAGTCAAGTAGGATAGCCTATTCAGATAGAGGATTCACCTCTCTATACGAACCGAGGCGTATTTTCCTCTACAACTCAAGTCTTGAGTGGTCTGGTGCAAGATTACCTCTCTAGGAAAGTGGCTTATGCATAGTTGCCTATCTCAAAGAAATTTCACCCCTACGATCTAAAAAAATTGTCTATCAAGAAGATTCACCTCTGTATCACTTGAAAATCCAAACCTGCAAGATGAAAACAATAAAAAAAACTCAAAGGACCCATGATGTGGGTCCCACCAGGTGTGCCAGAATTGTGTGCAAGTGATTTCATAGTCTAAAAATGCAAAACACTAAAATAAATGCAAGAAAGGAAACACAAGTAAACACTCAAGATGAGCCTATTTTAACCCAAACAAAATGAATGATAAAGCATAAATTTTACCTTGTTTGAGTTGATCCTTTGGTTGGTCCTTTTGATGATGATTAGTGTGCTCCTTCTTTGATAGAATATCTCAAAATGATGCTTAAACTATGGATAATTGGATGGTGGATGCAATCATGGCCATGGTTGAGTGATTGGGTGCAATATGGTAGCTTGGGTGTATAAGATCTAAAATTTACTAAGTGTGTGGTGATGCAAATGAAACAAAAATCTTGCTTTTAAGGAAAATCCTCCAAAAGAATGGAGGGCCAAGATTGATCCTAGGTCATGAGATCAAGGGTTGAGATGTCTTGTGACATCTCAACCCATAGGATAGTGACAAGTGGAGGGAGAGGTGTACAAGGGAGGATGATGTGTTGATGAGGTGGAGGACAAGTGGAGGTACCTTCAAGGTACCTTGGGGAGTGATGTAAAAGAAAATTCTTGTCTCATCTCCCTAAATCTTATGAGGATATGGCAATAGAAGAATTTTAAATACTTCTAAAATATCTCTTGATTTTGGAGATTTGACTTTGGGATTGGGAATGGGAATTTTAAATTAGGATTTTTTCAATCCAAGGGTGTTGGAGAAATAAAGTGGAATTAAAAATTCCACATAGGATGTATTGGAGGGATAAGTGGGATTAAAAATTTCACTTGTGCATGTTGGAGAAATAAAAAGGAATTTTAAATTCCTTCGGGAATGGAGATAGCTTCTCCAAAAGGAGAAATCCTTTATGAGGGTTGACCTTGGTACCCTTACCATAATTGGCAAGAGGAAAATATTAGGTGCTAATTAACCTTGATTAGAAGTTGTGCAGATGATTAGGAGGGGTTATTCTGGATTAAGGACAAGTTGCAAAATATGGAGGATGTGACACCAATCACCATTAGTGATGTGCACATCATAATCATAGATTGATTAGACTAATCTGGATTAGGAGAAGATTATGGAGGATGTTGACATAAAGAGAGAGAATGAATGAATTAAAACTTTGATTGAATTCATTTGGCTAAAGTGACTAAATTAAACAAATTAGACTATCTATTTAATTTAGAGAAGAAAGGGTAAATCATTTAATCAATTAATTAAATACTTTAGTGGACATTAGGGACAAGATGTAATATTAACCAAATAATAAATTATTTAATTAATACGACTTATGGACATGGGATAGAGAAATATAAGAGAAAATTTGACCATATGGGGGTGGTCAAATTTAGGTGTCTACACAAATAAAGTTGAGAATGATGATCTTCTTTCCCAACTACAACTTTAGAACCATTGTGTAACTCATCAATCACCACTGAATTAGGAGTAAAATCAACTCAATTGCTTGTATTTGTGTGATTGATTTGATAGATTGATAGGAGATTAGTTGATAATGAGGGCACACAAAGAAAATACTAAAATGTGTCATCCCCCATATCAACAGACCCTCTCCCACATAGCTTAATTGGAGTGTCATCACCCATCAAATGGAAGGCATACAACAAAACAACAAAAATTCAAGTTCGTCTTTAGTTGAAACCATGCGGTGTGAAGCACCTGGATCAAGAACCCATGTGGGTGGTGGAGAAGCAACTACTACAAGGTCCTTTCCCTTTCTTTTCCCCTTATTTTTTTCTTTGGCCTTGTGAGAACCCTCTTTTGAACTATATTTAATGCAATTAGGAATGCTAAGATTATTCTTCCTAAGAATTTTTTTCAAGTGATCAACTTATTTCTGCAAACATTTGTGCTCATCATGACCAGGTTTCTTATAATAGGCACATTTAACCCTCTTTTTCTTAGGCTTATCGCCTTTTGAAGATAAGGTCTCATTAGTTTCTTTTAAATTAGATGATTTATAATTCTTCTCCTCTTTTCTATTCTCTTTTTTATCATCCTTATTACTACTTTTTCCTCTTTGTTCATTTGTGCCAAGGTTGACAACCAAGGCATGTGACTTAGAAGACTTAAGAGTGCACATTTTAATTATCTTATCTTGATCTCATGTTAGAGAAGTAGAAAAATCATCCAAATACAACATTTTGAATTAAGACCCAACTGCATCCTCAGTAGCATAAAAGGTAGAAAAAAATACTGAATACTCATAACTTAGCTTTGAGAGAATACATAGAACCAGTTATTCATCTTTCTTAGTAATTCCACATTATTGTAGCTATAGCCTTAGTGATTTCAATTTGGTGAAGAAATATTGAATTGTGTTGAAGTTGCCTAGATTCAAACTCATTAGTTCATCCTCCAACATATGGCCTCTCATAGAATCTTGAGTGCTAGAAATATATTCTATATTTTTCCATATTTCATTTGGAGTATTGAAAGATTCATTACAAAAAAACAAATCAAGAGATACCACAATGCTTTGTATGCTAAACCAATCACACTTTTCTTCTTCTTTATTGGTTTAGTTTCTAGTCTCATTGTTATTCTATGCAAACCAAGACCTCTTAAGTGAATGTTAATTTGTGATTTCCACTCAAAATAGTTGTATGGAGTTAGAGTAGTAATTGTTGTTGAACTCATGATGAAGAAATGAAAAAGGAAATGTGGAAGAAAGTTAACAAAATAATTCAAAGAATACCCCCACCCTTTTCACTAGTATCAAAAATCACCCCCAAAATATTATAAGGTTGGAAATTTATAGTTCGGTATGATTACAAATCCTTTTCCAAGATACAATGCTCAATAGGCTAAAAATAGCCAAAATTATAAAATTTGATATAGTATGAACCTAAGACAAAATAAGGAAAAAATAGCCTTATAGCTATGTATTCCTCTTCACCACCTTTCCAATGTCTATTCATTTCTAAAAATCAAAGCACCGCGGTGAAATTTATGGCTTGTTGAAGAAATCGACACAAATAGCTTCAGCATGAAATGTCTAGTAAAAAATGGAAAAAAATATTTTCAATACCTTCATGGATGGAAAGTTCTCATCTCTAGCTTTCTGATCATATCTCATTTTTGAAAAAAAACACCATGGAAAAAAGTTATGAAATTTTGAAAAATAGGACCAATTTGGCCTATAGGGGGAGCCTTGGTGGCTCTCTAGTTGTTCATGTTAAGTGCCTCTGGCTGATCTAGCTGCTCATATGGAACTTGGGTAGATCTTTTGGGTGATGATTTGTAGGTTTGATTGGAAATTTATGTAATCGCTCAAGGTTTATGTCTTTGACCACCCAGTTAAGTTGTGTTTGGTGACTTAAAAGTTGTGCTACTTGTGAGAAGCTTTGGCAGCCTCCTAATATGCAATGTCTTAAAGAAGGTTGTGGCCTTTTACCTCTACAGAGCACTATTAAGTGCTTAAGTGCTTATATGAGCACTAAGTACTTAGCACTATAATATATATTTTTATTTTTATTTTTATTTGAATTTTTTTAAAAGACCGACCAAAAAAGATGAGAAATAAAAAATTTAGAATTTTTAATTATATGCATGTTTTACCTATGACCTGCGGGGCCATACAACTCCCTAGGTTAAAAATGTTTTCCCCAAAAATAACTTTTTATATATATTGGAAAATTTTATATCATTTTTTTTCTCCTCAGCCTCTTGAACACAATGACAAGGTCCATTTAGGCCAAAAATACTCCTAGAAAAGCTTGTTCACTAGATCTAAGCTTCAAACCTCCATTTGCAACTTTTTCAAATGATCTCCAATTTGGATGAAACGAAAGCCAATATTGACTTTCTTGAACCTTCTAGACACATTGGAATAGTAAAAAAAACTACTAATAGAACCAAAAATGCTATAATCAACCGGATCTCACAAAATACATATGCAATATGAAGAGGTTATTAGATCTTTGTAAATCCTTTCTAATTCTCTAGATCATTCAAAATTCAAGAGAAAAGGATACAAGAATTTACAATATCTTTACACGAAAACTCAATCTCTCAATCAAGAATCTATGAATTAAATTTATCAAAACAAAAGCTCAGATATGATGTTAGAAATTTGAAATAGATTGAGAAACCCAGGGAACTTTTTAAGAGAAAAACAAATTTATATAAACTAGAAAAACATAAAGAATGCAAACCAAGAATCTAAGAGATTATGTAATGTTGATGTGGAAAAATTGTATAAAGAGCTTCCAAGCTAAAAATAGATACAATGCAAAGATGCATATAAAAGCTAGGTATTGAGTTTATATAGAACTAAGGAGATGATGCAAGTGGAAAATCCAATTGTAGACGTCTAAATTTGACCACTTACATTTGGTCAAATTTATCTATTTTCATCTAAATAACTTCTTATCTACATTAATTAAGTAATATTACTATTATTTAATTAATACCCTTAAAGTCCTCTAAATCCCTAAGGTATTTAGTTAAATAATAAATACCTTACCCTCTATTCCTTTCCTCCAAAGAATTAAATAAATAATCATTTATTAATTCCATTCATCTCCCATCCCCCATAATCTTCACTTAATCCTAATCCACCTCCTAATTCCATCATTAGGGGTGTGCACATGTCTAAGCCATTATTAGGATATGTCACATCCTCCAACTTTTGCAAGTTGGCTCCTAATCTTCATTAGCCACCTAACTATCCTTTAATCATTGATTAGCTAGTCTGATCAACCCCTTTGGTCAACTCTCCCCATCCCCCAAGGAATTTTTAATTCTTTTTTGTCTTCCCAAGGTCCTCTCATGGAATTTTTAATTCCATTTACAATCCCCATGCCCTTCCCAATGGAATTTTAAATTCCATTTTATTCATCCAAGGTTTCTAAGGAATTTTTAATTCCTTTTATCATCCCCATGCACATTAAAAAGGGATTTTTAATTCCTTTGGTCAACTCTTTGATCTCAGCCCTTGATCTCTTGTCCTCTTTTAATCTCAACCATCCAATCAAACTCCTTTTTTTAAATGAATAACACTTAGCCATTTTTGAAACCCTAAAATTCTCTACCACATTATCAAGAAGAACCCTAACCATCTTCAAGCATTCATCATCTCAATCATACACTACCATCTTGGATCTATAGCCATTTTTCAACCATCCTTGCATCCAATTCAAGCAAAATCAAGTCGTTATGCTATCGAAATCAATCTAGAAGCACACAATTAAATGAATCAACAAGGCCAACCAACCAATCAACTTGGACAAGGTAAATCATTCTCTTTGTCTTGTTTTGTTCAAGTTCAACTAGGCCAATCTTGAAGTGTTGTTTTGTGTTTCCCTTGCTTGCATTTTGTTTGTTTTGCATTTTAGACTAGGAGATTTAACACTACATATATTTTTGGCACACCCGGTGAGACCCACATCATGGGTCTTTTCTTTCAAATTTTTTGTTGTTTGAGTTTTGTAGGTTTAGGTTTACACTCAGGGATGAATCTGCCTTGACAGGCAAATTTGCACCTTACAAGAGTGAATTTGAACTTGGAAATAGGCGAAATTGCATCTAGAGGAAATTTTTCCGGACACAGGGGCCAAGTTGCAGAGTAAGCAAATTCGCCCATCCCCCCAGAATGACCAAATTTTCTCCCAAGGAAATTTTCCCATCCTATGAGAAAATTCGCCCATCCCTCCAAAATGACCAAATTTGCTACCTAAATGACCAAATTTTCTCGCAAGAAAATTTTTGCATCCTTTGAGAAAATTCACCCATCCCCCCAAAATAAACAAATTTGCTCTCAAGAAAATTCACCCATCCTTTGAGAAAATTCTCCCATTCTTCTAGAATGACCAAATTCTCTACCTAAATGACCAAATTTTCTCTGAAGAAAATTCACCCATCCTCTGAGAAATTTTTCTCATCCTTCTAGAACAGCCAAATTTTCTCCTAACAGGGGTGAGTTTTCTCATCCAAACAGGAAAACTTTCCTCACACAGAGGCGAATATGAGGTAAATCTGAGATCTGAACTTCCAATTTTAAGCATCATTTTTGTTCCATTTTCAGGTACTAATTAGCTAACTCATCTGTTTGTGAGTGTGTCTCATTTTTTTAATGATTTGTGTAGCTTCCTCACGTTCATCCAAGACCGATGGTTGCAAACTACTAACGCATTTTCTATAGAACGATTGGTCCAAGATCTTTAGGTGGTATGTCTATTGTTTTTCCATACTAGCTAGGCACATGTAGATTAATTAGAGGGTTAATTAACTATTTTATTATGATTGTGAGTGGACTAATGACATATCCAATCCCCTTGCGCCATTTGGTAGTCCTGGGTGATCAGAAATCACAATTCACTCTAGTCTAGTTAAGTCTTCCTAGGATGTGCTAGTGAGTCTAAGCTCCCCCCTTATGTTATGTGTGAGCCTAGGGACTAGCCAAAAACATTTAGTATCTTCTTCCTTTAGTGGGGTCTGCCTGGGATTTCATCACTTAGGGGACGATTCCAACCACGTGTTAGCAAAGGAGTATATAAAGGGGGGGGAGCGAAAGTTGTACCTCAATCCAGTCACATCGTGTTTGGAAGAGCATCAAAGTTAGGGTGATACCTAGATAATACATGAAGAGTTGGTTTGAATTTTTGGTACCTTGTTGGGGCTCCTAACTCATGCTTGTGATGGGTTGGTGTTCATGGTTGTGCCCCATGTACCGTGTGTATATTGGGGACTCACGAGATAGCCTTGTTTTTCCTAGATAGAGACTCATATTTTAGTCATTGCTTAGTGTAGTGTAGGGGATGTGCACTATACCCTGAAGTTACTCACCACATACTCGCTTGGGTTGATATAGAAATCCTTTTGTTGGACTATGATAGTCCTCGAGTGAGAGTGTGAAGGTGAGTCTATGGCATCTGTTGATGACCCTGTGCCATTAGAACACTAGCTATCCACCTTCATGAGAAAAGATGATCCAAGAGAACCACCCCGATATCATGGAGTATTAACCTTGGGTTGTCCGCTCAAGGTGGTGGGCCTACATCAAGTTTGTAAACCCTTATCACTAATTCTAGGATCATGCTAAATAGCATGTCTTCTTTGTGCAATACTAGTCTTTTCATTTTTAGTTTAGTCGATCTAGCCTTTTTTCTATTATTTGCAGTGTTTGTTGTCCTTTTCCATAGTCTTAGTGACAACCTGTTTCCCAAGTGACTTAACCTATTTCCCTAGCAGCTTAGCATGTTCCCCAAGTGACTTAGCCTACTTCCCTAGAATAGGAAAATTTGGATAGCGACTCAGTCTATTTCCCTGGTGACTTATCCTATTTCCCCAGGTGACTTAGCCTATTTCCCTAGAATAGGTGAATTTTCATAGCGACTTAGCCTATTTCCCTAGTGACTTAGCATGTTTCCTAGGTGACTTAGCCTATTTCCCTAGGTTACTTAGCATGTTTCCCTAGAATAGGTGAATTTACATAGTAACAGCCTGTTTCCCCTAGCGACTTAGCCTTTCTTAGTGACTTAGCCTGTTTCCCAGGTGACTTAGCCTATTTCTTAGGTGACTTAGCCTATTTTCCCTAGTGACTTAGCCTATTTCCCTAGCAACTTAGCTTGTTTCCCAAGAATAGGTGAATTTTCTTCCAAGAATACGCGAATTTTCTTAGCTTGGAAAATTTGCCTATTTCTTGTGTCAACCCAGATAAGGGGAGAATTTTCCTCCCTAGAACAAGTGAATTTTCTTCCAAGAATAGGTGAATTTACTCAAAATAGCCCATCATCCGTCTTCCTATAATCATTATTTTCATCCATCAAAAGTCATTGTTTCCTTGATCAAATCATATAGGCTTATCGTAGGACATCTCTAGAGTACATATCCATCATTGGTTCATCGATCCTAATCACCTAGACTTTGTTTTAGGGGTTTACCCAAGTTTACTTAGGTGTATGACCCTAATCATCATCAATCACACTTACTTAGGACTGTTATCTATCCTAAGTCAACAATCATTATGACCTAATCATTTTTTTTCCATCTTGAGGTAGATTTGGGGTTGTAACCATCCTTTTCACAATCCAATCCAATCATCAACACCTTATGTCATCTAAGTCAAAACTCTAAACTGGGTTTAAAATCCATTTCATCATCCTATCTGATCAATCATCCAATCATATCTCATCAATCAATCTTATTGAATAACATCACATCCTCCAATCCAATCCTAATTTGAGGTTCAATCCAATCTGAATCTAGGATTTAGTCCATCTACACCCAAGATCTTCCGATATCAAAAAAAATCTTATGATCCCTTCTTCCATCTTCTTCTAATCCATCCCATTTATCTTTTCATCATCTTTTCTTTCCTTCTAATCATCAATTCCCATCTTTTTAATCTATATCCATTCAATCTAATGTCATGAATCCTTATCCTCCATTAGTGCAACCAAAAATAGTAGTCAAGGGAAACCCTAATTATGGTGATGACGATAACGAAATTCTTGTTGATCAAGATGAGTATGATATAGATCCCCTCAATGTTATCATTGCTAGCAAGCTTTCCCTGAGTGCCATCTAGAATTTGATCACTCATACACACTATCCCAGCATGCCTTCATCTACACCTAATAGCAATCCTTATGCTACCTTTGACAAGGGATATCCAGTATCTTCCCCATCCACATATTCATCATATACTTAATCTACATCTTTCTCTTATCCAACATTCACATCATCCTATCTGAATCCATCATCCAAATCTTCCTACCCTAATCCACCATCCCAATATTCCTACTACAATCCACCACCCACATCCTCTTGTCCTAATCCACCATCCACATCTGCCTATCCTAATCTAGCATCCACATCTTCCTACCCAAATCCACCATCCCAATACCCTTACTAAAATTCACCACTTTCATCCTCTTGTCCTGATCAACCATCCACATCCTTCTATTCTAATCCACTAGCCCAATACTCCTACTATAATCCACCACCAACATCCTCTTGTCCTAATCCAACATCCATGTCCTCTTCTCCTAATCCATCATCCATATCCTCCTATGTCACTCCATCTTCTACTCTATCATGTTATAATCCTCCACCTACTCTTAGTCCTCCATCCAATCCCATTCCTCCATCTAATCCTAGTCCACCAATCCATAATCCTAGTCCTTCACCCATCCATAATCCTTCATCTATTCCCACCACACCATCTGAGCCTACAATATGCAAGTTTCTCACTCTAGAAGTCCTCCAAGGACTCATGATAAAGAATACATCCCCAAATCCACATCTTGAAGTCATGGAACCATGTTTCCCCACTCCCCCATGTACAATCACTAGTGATGAGACCCTTTTCTATCCCACACATAGCATTACGATTACCACCGCTAGCACCACCCAAACCATTGAAACCATCAAACCCACTGAATCCATTGATCCCCCATCTTCTACTCCTAGATCCACCCAATCCATTGAAGACACCCAAATCCAATCCACTCCTCTCACTCCTAGTATCATTGAAATCCATTCACTTGAACTTCATGAATCCTCCATCCTTCCATCTCCCCCACTTGAGGAGTCCCTCCAACACTCTATTATCATGCCTCCCACACAAGATAAATTCATGCCAAGAGCTTGATCCAAAGCATATCCCATCATCTCCATCTCATGATCCTCCATCGCCGCATAACCCTACTATCCCCACACCACTCTTATATCCCCTAAGTACTCTTACATTCATTCATGGCAGTTTCCTTGAAGAAGAGGAACTTATCATATACGCCACCCATCCTCCACATAATAATGGAATTGAATCATGTTTCCAAAATAACAAGCATCCTACTATAGAGCAGATGCTCAAGATCATGAACTATCAAGGAAAAGGTCTAGGCCTTCATGAACAAGGTATTTTGGAGCCCATCCGTGTCAAAGAAAATCTGTGTATACAAGGTCTTCAATATATCTCTCAAGACTCACAATCCAAAAATGTTGGTACAACCTCTATACATCTTAAGAGAGCCTCTTCCAAAAGAATAATAGGCTCTTCCCATCACTCTACCAAACCATTTTTCACCATTTACCCCCCCCCTATCGTATCACCTCAAAGCAACCATCCATATTCCTCCTTCATCTACTCCATCCATTTTGGGTCCTTATGTCCCTCCATCCACCATCTCACAACCTTCAACTACCAACTCCATTTTGGGTCCTTATGTCCCCCCATCCACCATCACACATCCCCCACATCTTCCATCTCATCTTGTTCCTCCTTTTATCCATCCTTCACCTATCCATATCACCCATCATCAACATCCCACTCTCATTCTCCCCAATTAGGATAAAAAAAGGAACTTACCAACACATCCTCCATCCATATATCATCCCCAAAATCCTACCTCCATCACTCCACTCATATTTCCTCCACATCATCGATCTCCTTATGCCCATCCCATTGCTATTGGAAGCACTTTGGATGCCAAAGTAAAAATGCATAAATATAAACATCTAGATGAGTCTAAAGCTCCTCATGTCCCCTTAAAAAGACATGCTGACAAAAAGAAAAATATAAGACAAAATCCAAATCAAACCCACAAGCCACAAAATCCCACCAAAGTAAAAATCAAAACCATGTGGATCCCAAAGAAAAAAGATGCAGTTCCTTCAAATGAAAAAATTGTAACAAAATCCAAAGTTCCTAATCCAAAATCTAATCATGCATATCCTCCATCTCCTAAATGTATTTTGGGTCCTTATGTCCCAAAATTCACTATCCCATCTCCTCCATTATCCCCACATTCTTCATCCATTAATCCTCCTATCCTTTCACATCCACCACCAAATGTGCCTATGTTGGTCCTGAAAACATTTCCCCATCACACATCCACCCCATCATTCCATCCATACACTTTCCAACATCCCATCCATTATCCCACATATCTCTCTCATCCAATTTCTTTAATCCATTCTCTTGCATAATCCATTTATCCTAATAAGGTTGTACGAACATCCAATAGTCACTTCATACATGGGCTCTTAATACCTCATATGGAACTTGATGCTTGAGTCCTTCATCCCTATCCTTATCCACATCCCTATCCTTATCCATCTCCTTCCACGTACTATCCAAAAATCCAAAAATCTAAAAAAATCTAAAAAGTCAAAAGAGTCAAAAGAAAAAAAAAAGTAAAGAGAAAATAATTCGTCAAATGGTGAAAACTTGGAAAACAAGCACCTTGGATAAGTACCATGGTGAAAACTTGGAAAACAATCACCTTGGATAAGTACCATTATGAAAAGTTATAAAATAGGTATCATGTGTAAATCCCCCATCTAGTTTACTTCTGCACTTGGGGGCAACTGCATCCCCTTCACCCATCTCCACCATCCCACATATCTTACACATCCTGCCTATCATATCCCATTTATCCCAATCCCTCCATCCTCCTTGTGATCTTTATATAGATATGGGGCAAACATATATAAATTCTTTGGACATGTCTTGGGATACACTCCCCTCACCTATACACTCACCTAATCCTTATCCACATCCATCTACCTTCCCTTTCCACCCATCATGCTACCATAAATCTCCCTTCCTTATCCATGCATCCTATCCATATCCCTCCCAATCCCTTATTTTCCCATCCTTCTATCTTCCATCCCTCCTACCTCAACATACAAGACATATCTAGAGCAGGGCATCCCCTTCTTTTTGGCATAGTCCTTGGAGACATCATTCATCGATTCTATCATTCCTTCCATCTCCCCATCCTTATCTTCATATCCCTCCAACATAACAATCCCTTCCATCTCCCCATCCTTATCTTCTTATCCATCCAAACAACCCCTTCCATCTCCTCATCCTTATCTTCCTATCTATCCAAAAAATCCCTTCCATCCCCCATCCTTATCTCCCTATCCATTCATCTCTATCCTCATCCCATCTCCTAATCCCTTGTTATTGGTATCTGGCTATAGGCTTATCCCCATGCAATCCAATGCCATCTATCTCACTATCATCAACCCCACTTTCTTCCCACATCTTGCTAATCAGATGTCACTCTTCATTGCTTATCTATCCATCATGTTATTCTCCCAATTCATCTTGTAGACACCTAAAAATGGTCTAGAGAATCTAATTAATTAAGTACGACTTATTTGATTAATTAATCTTAAATTCATCTACTTAGTAAATAAATAGAAATATTTATTTATATTAAGTTCATTATTAATTCTTCTATTTCTCTCCTAATTAAATAAAACAAAATTAAATACTTTGTTTTATTTAATTAATTATCATTTTATCATATTATTTTCTCTTAATTAAATAAACAAAATTAAATACTTTGTTTTATTTAATTATTATCATTAATATTTCTTCTATACTTTATCTATTAATTCTATCTTAAATTAAATACACAGCTTCAATAATTTGTGTTATTTAATTACCTCATCACATTTCTTCTTAATTAAATAAAGATATTCTAAGAATCTTTTATTTAATTATCACTTTCCAAATATTTTAATTTAATAAACAAATCCTATAGTTTGATTTATTAAATTATTTATTCCTCTTTTGCTAAAATTAAATAAACTAAAAATATTTAATTTATGCATAAATCATTTACACTATTCACTCACCAATAAAATTAGATTTTTTAAAATCTAATTAATGCAACTTCCATTCACGGGAAGAGCTTCGGGGACAAACTTGCAGGAAGTCCTCTCAATCTTCTTCCATCAATCCTACCTCTCTTCTTGCCTGGTGTTTTCATGGGGAGGAACAATCCTCCATGATCAGCTCCATCTTCTCATCCCATGCCTTTCAATTCTCCAGATTGAATCATAGCCCCTTATCCCGTATCCCTGTGCAATTGTGCTGTCGTGAAAGCTATAAATACAGCTCTTTGGCTACAAGAAATGGATCCCAATTTGTGCAATCTTACTCTGCAGGTTTTCCAAGCATCCAAGCATCCAAGCAATCAAGCATTCAAGCATTCATCCAGCATTCATCAAGCAACAATCAAGCATCCAGCCTTTGTAGTCATGGCTGCCATTACAATAGAATTTGCATATTTAATCACATAAGAATAGAATTAGTTCATTTCTCATTCTCTAAGTGTCATTTCAATAGTTTAATTAGCTTACAAATCTGAGAGCTAAGTAGATTAAAGAAATTTTTAGAATTAGAGAGCAATATGATAGATTTCTGAAGCTTTTTAGTTTAAATTCGTTTAAATTCATTAAGTTTTAGGTGCAATATCTTATTCAGAAGTGTAGATGCATTGTTTAGATTGTTTCCCTCATTCTACCGCTTACAGATTGGCACCCACTGTGGGGCATTACCCCATATTTTGCTAAAATTTTGAAAATTGTGTCCTACAGGTATCGGCGTGAAAGTTTTCGCGGAATCGTGAGTTTTTGCAGCGCGCCGGTGGTCTATTTTAGCGCACCGGGTTCCTGTTACAGCGTGCCAGGTTACTGTTCCAGCGCGCCACATCACTGTTTCAGCGCGCCGGGTTTATATTTCAGCACACCGAGTCACTGTTTCAGTGCGCCACTTTCTTGTCTTCGAAATCATTTCTTTTATCTGGATCTGACGCGTCCGTGGCCAGATTCTATTTCTGTCTATTTTCTTGGTTAAAATGTACTAATCCTAGGATAGAAATGGATAAAATTTATCAATCCTAGGATAGAAATGGATAAAAATTAATCAATCCTATGATAGAAACGTCATATTTATTTTGTGGTTTAAAATTGAACATCATGCTTATTATGGAGCAATATCTCCATATAGAGTAAATCATTTGTCTTTTGGGTTTTAAAAAGAACAACATCTTTGCTGTGATTGGGTGATAGGTTTATGCTCTCCCCTTAACTGGGTGCATAAAAAAACTAGACTCACCATTACTTTACACATTTTAAAGCTTTCTTAAAACCTTTAGACAAGCCTACCATAGTGGGAAAAAGTACTCACCCTACGGGAACGACCTGAGTGGGGACAGCCAAAAGCCATGGCATTCCAACCCACTTTAAAATTTATGTGAATTTGGGGAAACCCTCTTTCAACGGAAGTGTGCAGGATAACCATCCCCAAAATCTTTGTTCTAAAGATTGGGAGATCTCTCAAGGGAGTTTATCCATTTGCTGCTCCGAACGGAAACCCTATCTAAGAACCTAGAACTAGAAGCACGCTTGTCAGTTTCTAAACATTGTAATACTCAGCGGTGCAGGGGCGGGGAAGAATCTACCCTCAAGCACTCACCATATAATTGCCAAGGACTGTTTGCTCAGGGGATCCGGCATCCACTTCCGTCACTCTGAGTACGCACCTGGAAAAGACAAAAACACGGGCGCCCTCTAGGGGGTGACATGGCTATGTGAGTAGACACAATTCCAAGCTGTGGGCCATTCGAGTATATAACGATGACCTTTTATCTCTAGGAGTGAGTCTATCTAAAGTGATTTATCTTGTTATCTAACCAGTAAAAAATCAAAAAGAATCATTGATTCTTGAGAACATACACTATCTATTTAGATTCTAGGATTTTTAAAAGATAACTATTATATTCTTGCTTGCTGTGTTTTCTCTCATTAAACTCAGATAAGATCATCACAAGAAAATTCTCAAAATCAAAGCACTTGTGGATTTCTCATGATTGGAGATTGGGTATCCACCAAGTTTGTCAAGAAGTCTCTTGTCAAATGAATCAGAAAACCAAAGAAAACACTTGCATACAAACAACTTTTAAGAAAGCAGCGATTTCTATACCAAAGTAGGAAAGTTATACTCCAACACAGGATTTTTATTCATAGGTATCACGATTTTTCTAGAGGTTATACGGATGACTATGTTGTAGCTCCCTTAGATTCACAAGCATTTTATCAAAGAGCTCTTAGGCAACACCACAACCACAGTCAAAGAATTCGTCCAGAATACATCCCACAACCAACCATCCAATACGACACCAGACCAAGTGAGTTTCATAGAATAAGATAGTTTTTCTGTCTTAAACACCTTAAGGTTCTATTTTAGCGCGTCACTATTATGTTCCAGCATGTACCGTATCTATTTTAGCGCATTCGGTATCTGTTCCAGCGCGTAGCTCATCTGTTTTAGCACGTAGGGTATCTGTTCCAGCTCGTACCGTATCTGTTTTAGCGCATTCGGTATCTGTTCCAGTGCGTAGCTCATCTGTTTTAGCGCATAGGGTATTTGTTCTAGTGCGTAGACTCTCTATTTTAGCACTTTGGGGATCTGATCCAGCATGCCCGGTCTCTGTTTTAGCACGTTGTGTCTCTGTTTTAGCGCGCCATAAAGTCAGAAAAAATAGAGAGTTGATAGGACATTTTGTTAGTTTACCCATATCGATAACAAGGTTTTCATTAGTCCAGAACATTTGGGTCATACAAAAGGAAAGCTTTACCCTTACACCTAGATCTTGAAACATCTCGCATAGTGTCATTATCACCAAATCTGAGATTTTCTGTCAAAGTTTCCCTATCAAGGATTTTATCATCCTTCCATCACAAAACTAGACACGACTAAATCAGATTTTAAATCAACAACCTTGACACTTAGCCAATCAAAAAAATCCAAGATCAAAGTCTAGAGTAAAACTTTAAACGTTTGTATGCCTATTTTCACACGAGCAGCATATCAAAAACAACAACAAGAAGAAAATGAAAGAATAGCAGCCATGGCTGAAGAAAACCCTTGGGGACGATATAGCAACACTGATCCTCTCACTAACTCACATGAGAAAGAAATAACTGTAGAGGAAATCGAGAAAGTTCAACAAGACCCTCATTTCCATAAATTTATGGAAAAGATGCTAGAACAAGACATGGAAAAGTATCTTCTATTATTGGCTGACAAAGGTGCTAAGCTTCCTAAAGACTTTGATGTCAATCAACTTAAGGAAACAACCACACCTAACCCAACTAGTATAGAAAATCCAAATCAAATAGATGCTTTGACGAAACAAATCCAACAATTACAATTGCAATTCCAAAATATCCAACAAGGGCCAACAAAAGGATATTCCTTACAGGACATTTGCCCTTATCCATTCGACTCAGGCATTAACATGATACCATTTCCACGGTATTGTGAATACCCAACATACAACAAATAAAATGGGAGAACTGATCCATTTGATCACGTACGGGAATTTTGAGCCATGAGCATATAGTTCGCACACGAAGACTCTTACTGCGATTATTTCCAAGAAACTTAGGAAACACTTGCATGGAGTGGTTTTCTAAATTGGAACCCGGGATTCAATCTTTTGAAGAACTGATCAATAGGTTCATAACGCACTTCTCGTTCAACATCCAACATGGGGTAACCTTAAAAGAACTCTACAACACCAAACAAGCAAAGGGTGAAAAGTTTCTTTCCTTTCTCCAACGATGGAGAAGGCTATTTGCTAAATATCCTAGAACTATTCCTAAAGAGGAGAAGATAGAGATGTTCATTGATAACTTAGTGGATGACATGAATTATAGATTAGATTTACAATGTCCATCTACATTTGAACAAGTTATCGAAAAGGGGCTCAAAATCGAATAGGCTCTCATCAAAAGAGGAACGATCAAGCACTTCATTGAAGGTTCAAACAATAACAATTCCTCTAACAACAACAACGAAAAGCCAAGATTTTGGCAAAAGAACAAGAATACTGATACCATGATCAATACACACACATCTAAACCAGTATTCACCTTGATGCCAACCCCTACAAACAAACAAAACAATGGTCTTAATGTCAAACAAAGTGGTGACCAAAGGAATAATCAAAATAGTGGAGAGACAAAAACCCAATCATTCCAACGACCATCCAATAAACGAAAATTCACGTCATTAGGACAATCATTGGAATCGGTCCTCAAAGAACTTTTAGACGAGAAACTCATCCAAATACAGGAGGCTAGAAATTGGGACCCTCAAGTCAAACCATCATGGTGGAATGACTTACATTACTGTCACTACCATCAAAATAAAGGCCACATGACTGAAAATTGTTGGCAGTTAAAACATGCGGTACAAGACGTCATAGATCAAAAGAAAGTATTTGTAGAGGGGCATCAAACAAACAAAGATCACACAGCATTCAAAAATTCCCTACCCAATTATCAGAAGGGAGAATCCTCTTCCGCAAATACCAAAGGTAAGAATGTTGGTTATGTTTATGACACAACGATCCTTTGTTTTTCTGCTACCAAGGAGGATGAAGAGTTATGCAATCAAATCAATCAGAACAAGGACATTACATCCACCAATTTGGTACAACATATGGAAAAATATGAGAACCAAATTAACGTAATCACACTCAAATGGAAACAAGAGTACCAACCGGTTAATGCCACAACAAGGGCACAATCCAAAGTTATATTGAAAGGAGCACCAATATCATCCCCATCTATGGATCCTCCCTCTAATCAATATGATCTCATCGATCAATTGTAGAAAATACCAGCACAAATATCCATCTTGGAACTTTTAAAGATTTCCCCATCACACAAAGAGGTTCTTGAACAAGCTCTTGTATCAACCACAGTACCTAACAATTTGGATGTGTGTCAGTTCCAAGCTATGGTGGCACATCTATCTGCACCTCATTGCCTTTCATTTTCCAAACATGATGATGTGTCACTCACCCATCCACATAATTCTGCTCTTCACATTGAAGTCCTCATCCATAAACACCGTGTAAAGCGTGTCCTGATAGATGGAGGGGCTGGTTTAAATATTTGTACCTTAAAATTGATTCGTGCACTAGGATACTCAGATGAAGCCATTGATACAAGGAGAAAAATCACAATCAAAGCATATGATGAAGAAGAAAGGTCCTCTAAAGGGTTGATCATAATACCCATTCAAGTGGGACCTATTGTCCAAAAAGTGGTTTGCCAAGTCCTAGATAGGGAACTAACATACAACATACTGTTGGGACATCCTTGGATCCATGATATGCAAGCAGTACCTTCTACCTATCATCAATGCCTGAAATTTCCTGTCAATGGACAGGAGGTAACAATCACAGCAGACTACAATGACACCCAAGCTTTCCATACATTGAATACATCTCAGGATACATTCATACCTCACAATAGAGAAGTTGGCACATCAGATGGTGAGCAACAGCAGAACTTCATATCAAAGTGGCTTCCAAAACAACAAAAATCACAAGAGATAAGGGTGATGCAATCTAACCCTTCAAATGTTGAAGAACAATTAGCTCCACTCTCACATCAATTCACCAAAGAAGTACAGATAAGTGACAAAGGAATAAGTGAATATGGTGTTGGACACTCATTTCATCTATCACAAATGTTACCCTCCTTACAAACATATGGACAACCATCTACAATCATCCAAAATTCAGAACAATCTACAACAACATTAGATGGCAGATTTGTAAAAGCTGGGAGCTTAGATGAAGAATCAGAAGATAAGGACATACTAAATTGGCTTTATAAGGATGAGGAAGCTTCCACTTCCGCCAGTAACATCATAGAGACAAATCAATATGGAAAAGGAAAAACTATTCTGGAGAAGATGGGATATTCAAGACAGGGACCCCTTGGGTTAAGGAAACAAGGCATAACAGAACCAATCCAGCCTCTTACGCTCCAACATAAGGATAAAACGGGACTAGGATATGCAGCAGAACAAGGATCTCTTGATCGAGGGAAACAAAGTGTAACAGAACCAATCCAAGTCCTCGCAATTCAGCAAAATGGCAGAACTGGACTAGGATACATAGAAAAAGCAAGAGCAGAAATCACCAATAAAACTGTAGAAAGTATTCTTCAAATAAGAGATAACTCTAAAATAGATTCAAATGAGTATGAGTGGGACAACTTATCAAATGTTTCATATGAAGATATTCAGATCGACATTATCAAAAAGTATGCCCCCAAACTCGAGGAGGGTCAAAGCTCAAGTTTTAATCCTATTGTCTTTGAAACACAAAACTTCGATGACTCAAGTGAAGATGAACGGACATCGATTGAGATAAATGATGTGGAAGAAAATACCTTTGTAGGCCTCGACATAACCACTAACAATCTAGACGACATTTCCATCCGAGCTTTCACAATCGCTGACCTCAACCCATCTAATGATTTGTTGCCTTTACTACATCCCGAGCTTATTGAATGGGAACCCCAACACCCTATTGATCTCCCTATCTTTAACAATGATTCTGCCATTATCAACTACCTTTGTTGTGAGGAATCTGATACTTGTTCTACCAATACTTATTTTTACGATGCTTTTAGGCAGGAGGATGCCAAGCCTTCCAGTTGCAAAATTATGAAACAAAAAAATGGATCTAATGGTGAAAACCATTCTATGGCAGTATTTGATCCTATAATAGTAAAAACAAAGAACGCATCCAATGGTGAAAACCTCATTGAGGCACCAAAGGATGGAAGGCTTGACATTCTCCCACAACATTACCATGAAAGATCATCAGTGTTGATAGAACCCACACAGTCTATTAATATTGGCACAGCAAACACAACAAGAATACTACACCTGGCCGCATCCATGACAGATACAGAAAAGCCAGATTTTATCAAATTCTTTGAAGAAAGATGCATCAATTTTGCATGGTCATACTCTGACATGCCAGGTTTAGACACAGATCTCATCATGCATCACTTAACCTTACCAGTTGGCATTAAACCAGTCAAGCAAAAACTGAGAAAGATGCATCCACATGTTGCATTATTAGTAAAAAATGATTTGAAGAAACTACTAGATGCTAGGTTTATTAGATCTATTGATTATGCAGAATGGATATCCAACATTGTACCTGTTTCAAAGCCAGATAACACCATTACAATATGTACTGATTTCTGCGATTTAAATAAAGCCTATCCAAAGGATGATTTTCCTTTGCCAAACATAGACATGATTGTAGATCTAACAGCTGGCCATCAAATGTTATCACTCATGGATGGATTTTCAGGATACAATCAAATCAAGATAGCTCCTGAAGACCAAGAAAAGACAACATTTACATGTCCATGGGGCACCTTTTGCTGGAACGTCATGCCTTTTGGGTTAAAGAATGCAGGAGCTACATACCAGTGAGCTATGACAACAATCTTCCACGACATGATGCACACCTTCATGGAGGACTATGTGGATGATATCTTAGCCAAATATTACACCAGAGAAGGACATCTAGAGATATTGGCCAAAATATTTGACAGGTTGGAAAAATTCAAAGTCAGATTAAATCCTAAGAAATGTGCCTTTGGAGTAACATCAGCAAAACTCCTAGGATACATAGTTTCTACAAAGGGAATTGAAGTGGATCCAGCAAAATTCAAAGCCATCATGGAAATGCCACCTCCTAAGAATATCAGTACATTAAGATCTCTACAAGGCCGACTACAGTCCATCAGAAGATTCATCTCTCAACTAGCAGATCGGTGTCATCCATTCAACCATCTTTTGCATAAACATGTGCCTTCTAAATGGGATGAACAGTGTGAGAATACTTTCAATCAAATCAAGCATTATTTGATGACACCACCAATCTTGGTGCCACCCAGTGAAGACAAGCCATTGTTGCTATATATCGCAACAACAGATATTTCTTTAGGAGCCTTGCTAGCACAAGAGGATAGAGAAGGGAAGGAACAGGCAATATACTATATCAGCAGAACACTCAATGGATATGAAGTAAACTATACCTTCATTGAAAAATCATGCTTAGCAGTAGTATTCGCAACACAAAAATTGTGACACTATATGCTCACTCACACTATCAATCTTGTTGCAAAAATTGATCCCCTCAAGTATTTACTGAGCAAGGCAGCTTTAACAGGAAGGTTGGCAAAGTGGGTCATGCTACTCAGTGAGTTTGACATTCAATATGTTGAAAGGCGAGCTATCAAAGGACAAGTCATCGCCGACCAATTAGCAGAAGCTCCATTATCAGATGGTCATCCTATGACCATGGAATTTCTTGATTCAGATATCCTCAGCATTACAACACAGTCGTGGCAACTCTACTTCGATGGATCCTACACACAACATGGATCAAGGGCAGGAATTCTATTTGTCACACCTCTTGGGCACACAATTCCACGATCTTACAGGCTTACCTTCCGTTGCACTAACAATGTGGCAGAATATGAAGCTCTGATTCTTGGAATTAAAATGGCTATTGACTGGAAAATGACAGAACTACAGGTGTATGGAAACTCCCAGTTAATCATCTACCAAGTCAACAATGATTACCAAACTAAGGATGACACACTTATTTTATACAAAAGGCTGGTAGATAACCTAAGAAAATACTTCATAGAAATCAAATTTGAGCAGATACCAAGATCAGAGAACAAAGCAGCAGATGCCATGGCCACAATAGCATCTCTTCTACAAATGCCTGAAACGCAAGATCGTTATCGATTTATTGTAGAACAAGTATCAAATATTGCATACGCAAATCCCAAATCCCAAACCATAAGCCTTTTGGATAGTGCCCAATCTTCCATTTATGGAGACATTTATACTTATCTAAAGGATAATATCTTACCGCCAGATCTTTCTCGCAACCAAAAGCGCAACTTCATACGCCAATCCGCCAAACATACCATTATTGCTGACAACCTTTACCGTCGGGGCCTAGATGGTACTCTTTTACGTTGTTTAGAACATAACGAATCCGCTTCCACTTTACATGAGGTCCATGAAGGAATTTGTGCTACACATTCAAGTGGATTATCTTTAGCCAAGAAACTCCTTCATTTGGGGTATTACTGGCCACACATGGAGCAAGAATCTTATCAGTTTGTCAAAAGATGTCCAAAATGCCAGATCCATGGCAATCTTATACATGCACCGGCACAGGAGCTACATCCATTTGCAACTACATGGCCTTTCTGTCAGTGGGGATTAGACCTGGTAGGGAAAATTAACCCATCCTCATCTAATGGACACAAGTTCATTATCACAGCAACGAAATATTTTACAAAATGGGTGGAGGCAGTTCCCTTAACCACAATCACTGGGAAGCAAATATCATCTTTCATACTTAATTATCTCATTTGTAGATATGGGATACCCCAGTCAATCATCACACATAATGGTAGGCCTTTCAAGAACCAAGACGTCCAAGAACTGTGTGAAAAGTTTCACATCCAACATTGCTTTTCAACCCCGTATTACCCTCAAGGTAATGGACAGGTAGAAGCTTCCAACAAAACAATCCTAAAGATTCTCAAGAAAACTGTGAATGAGGTAGGGCGTGATTGGCACGTTCAGCTTAACCCTGCTCTTTGGGCTTACAGGACTAGCATCAGAACACCAACAGGAGCCACACCATATGCTCTTGTCTATGGATCAGAAGCAATATTACCTATTGAGGTAGAAATTCCATCCCTTTGAGTTTCACTAAAGGGACTCATTTCAGATGAAGATTATAGGATCTCTAGACTTCAAGAATTAGAGCTACTTGATGAACGTCGACAACAAGCTGTCAATCATTTGACAGCCTATCAACAAAGGATGTCTAGGAACTATAATCAGAGGGTTAAGCCTAGAGTCTTCCAGATTGGAGACTTGGTCCTACGGGAAAACCCTAGAAATCAAGCGGACATAGAAAAGAAAGGAAAGTTTGAACCTAACTGGATAGGACCTTATGTCATCATATCAGTCTATGGATTAGGAGCATACCAGCTGTCTACACCAGAAGGAGACATGTTGGAGGAGCCCATGAACATCATTCATCTCAGGCAATTCTACACTTGAGGATATATAGTGCACGGTCAATAAAGTTGTCTTGATGAAAACCTGGCAAATAGGCGTCATGATGATAGAAAAGAGAGAAAAACAAAAAAATATATAAAAATAAAAATACAAAAGAAAAGGAAAGAGGACACAATAAAAACAAATGATGAAAACCTGGCAAACAGGCGTTACTTGTGATTTTCATCAAACTCCTCTATCTATTAGGTACAGTGTTGTTACGATTGTTTCCTTTCATATCATCTATCATTTGGGATAATCATTATCACTATCCCTACCATAGCAGAGATACCATGTTTTACCTTGGCTTGGGGGCAACATCCTAGTGTTATCTAGTACAAATAGACTTTCAGCTTACATGGAAAGGTAGTCAAACATGACAACATCAAGTGGCAATACATCAAAATCCAAAAACATCAGAAAATCAAAAATCCAAAAACATCATAAAATCAAAAATCCAAAAACATCAGAAAATCAAAAATCCAAAAACATCAGAAAATCAAAAATCTAAAAACATCAAAAAATCAAAATCAAAAACATCAGAAAATCAAAATCCAAAAACATCATAAAATCAAAAACACAAAAATAGAGTCTACATCAGTCAAAAGTGGAGTCTGTGTCAGTCGAACTACGTGGTCTCTGCGTGTATAACGTAGGCAAGACTAATCTTTGATCAGTCCCCGAGACCCCTAGGATAGGTCTTTAGGATGCATCACATTGGTCAAACATTTGGGAATATCATGCACACATCAGCACACACATTTCAACACTGATGATCTAATCTGAATAATGATTTGAAAATACATTAAGTAGAATTTGAATTGTTGCTCTTTTTATTTTATCATTTACTTATCATTTCTTTGGAGCTACTCGATGATGTATTGAACTAGAGAAGCAGGGATGGAGAATGATACCTTTTCTTGTTTGCTGTTTTGTGAGTTAGTCATTATTACTTTGTGAATTGTCGCAGGAAGTGCTCTACCAGGTATCATGGATGACATTCCAATTCACTTAAGAAAATGATTAATTCTTGTTTGTTTACGCAAGAAATGCTCAGGTCATCATTGGTCTATCTTATACCATGATGCTTGTGTTCGCTTGCAATATCAAAATCATGAAAGAAATACTCAGGTCATCATTGGTCTATCTCATATCATTGATGCTTGTATTCACTTTCAACATTTTAAAATAAAGCTCAGTGATGATACAAAGCAGAATAAAATGATTATTGAAATGATACTTAGGTTTGCATTGATAAAACAGGCATTTGCATGGTTAACATAGATTGCATTCATAATAATACATCTGCAGAGTACTGGGGGCACAAGTTACAATGATTCAATCACAAACGATATTATCTTTTCTTATTAAAGATTGAGTATACTTGACACATACAATTTTTTTTCTAATGGCATTCATATAAAAATCATTTCTTCATCTCATCATAAATTTCACAATAAACATCTCATTTCGTGGCATCATATACACGTTATGTTACATCATGCATTTACATCTCATCACATTGTCATTATCATATAGTTACAAAATCATCATTCATTGCATACATATAGAGGACATCATATATCATACATCATTACATTTCATTCATACATCATATTCATCCATACATCATTCATTTTCATTTATACATCATTACATTTTACATTTCATTCATCATTCATATTCATTTATACATCATTCATTTCCATTTTTATATCATTCATATTCATTTATACATCATTCATATTCATTTATATACATAATTCACATTCATACACCATTCATTTACATTTCATTTATATACATCATTCATTTTCATCTATACATCATTCATTTATATACATCATTCACATTCATACACCATTCATTTACATTTCATTTATATACATCATTCATTTTCATTTATACATCATTCATTTATATACATCATTCACATTCATCCATACATCATTTTTACATCATTCATTTCCCATTTTCATCATACACCATTTACATTTCATTAGATATCATTACATTTCATCCATACATCATTCATTTACATCTCATATATCATACATCATTACATTTCATTCATACATCATTCATTTACATTTCATCATCTCATTAAGAAAGGAAATACATCATCAATATCATATCACATCATCATTAATGCATCCATACAGGCTAGTAAAATAAATCATCATAAAACATAAAACCTAAAATGCATCCATCACATTTAGAAACATCATAAAATCGATGCATCCATCACATAAATCATATAGAACATATCATGGATCAATCGAACCGCTGCACATATATATCTCATCAAATGTCAAGTATACAATGAAGTCTGAAAAGGATAAAAATAACATCATGTCAAAAATGGTTGTATGTCTCTCAAAGGGTACACAAATAATCTCAAGTGGTGCTCCCACCAGAAGGAGCAGGTCTCACGCCAGTATCAGTACCACCACCAGATGTCCCAGGATCTCTCGGATCTCTCAGAAGAGGCTGTGTCACACCTCTGCTCACTATCCTCGAACGAGTCCTTTATGAGCGAGATTGAGCATAACTGACCCTCTGCTCTAGGGGGCAAAGCTCATGGTAGCGGCTCCTGTAAAACTCAATCTTGGCACCTGCCCGCATGGCCTCCCGCATGTAGTCTACCACAGATGTCCCATCTTCCACTCTCTGCAATCTCTCTGCAGTAGCCTGTGATGTCTCTGCTGTCTGTCTAATAATGTCTCACTCGACAGTCAAGGCTGTGATCTATGCCTTGGCAGTGGCCAACTGTGCTCGTACACCTGTCAACTGAGCCTGTGCGGTTGCTACTACCTGTAGAGCCTCATCTCTCTCACCAATCAAAGAGGTAATCTGCGTCTGTGCAGTAGCTAGCTGTGCCTGCATCTGAGCCTGTGTCTGTGCTAATAAGCCCTGCACCTGTGCTAGCTGCCCCTGTAAGGTCTGAACCTGCACCTGTAGACCCGCAACCTTTGATGGATCTGCCGATGAGGAAGCAATAGCCTACCTCTTATGAGGTGCACTGGAAGATGGCTCTGAAGTAACTGCTATGCCCGGCCTCCTCCCATCCCCGCCATCATCATCGTTGCTATCCTCGCTGCTACCAGAACTCTCATCACTGTCAGTCTCCGAGCTGCTCTCCACATCCACATCCACATCCACGTCTACATCCTCTCTCCCCCATCTCTAACCAACCTGAACACCCCCTACTGGTGCTGCTGGTGCTGGTGCTGGTGCTACCGCTGGTGCGGGTACTAGCTCATCCGGAATAGTGATATGTGGAGGAGGGTGCAGAGCCAGATACTCTCTGTACTCGGGAGTAATAGGTGCCTCGACAATGTCCCGTCAGACATCCCATGCTGATGGCTGTAGAGCACGGTAACCCTCAACGAGTGCCCCGTAAGGCAAAATGGGACCCCAATCACTGACATCTATCCGACATCATCCATAATGGGCTACACCCTGTGGCATGCACTGAACAATCCCATACTGTCTGTACACACGACGAAACAGGAATCGCTCCAAGACCCTGGGGCTCCTCCTGATCAAATACATCGAATTGGACAAGAAACCCAACTCAATATCATCATCGTCCCAGTCATCACAATCTAAGTACGGACACCAGGTCACGGCCTCTACATCATCAATAATCTGCCTCCAATACTCAAGCTTACCCATCATATGCTGGGTAGGCCTGCCTCTAAACTGAAACACATAAGGCATCGTCGCTGGTCTAGCTAACACTGGCACGGGATGCGTAACAACAATATGCTCCCATGCCCATACCTAGAGAAGGGTAGCTCCCACTGATAGACTACTGCTGCCGAGATACACAATCCAATGCAAATCATGATATAACTGGGCAAGCATGCACATGCCCCAAGCATATCTCGTCCTATGGGCCACCAGACCCTCTAACACCCGACCCCACCCAGGAGATAGACCCTTTGACCTCTTATCAGGACAAAGGAATCCACCAATAAAGCCAGCCAAAACTGAAGGAAGTGGTGCATACGAATCGTGCATCTCAATCCATGGAATCCACTCTCCCGCAATCTGAGGATCCTGAAAGACCCTCTGCATAGCCTCTACACCACCAACCTCCTCTGAATCATGTACCACAATCTCTCCAACAAAAGGAATGCGAAGAATACGCCATACATCCTCTAGCGTCACGGTCATCTCGCCAGTAGGTAAGTGAAAGGTGTTGTGGTCACTATGCCATCGCTCTACTAAAGCTGTCAACAGACCCCTATTAAGCTTAATATGGGGCATATCCAATAATGTCGCTAAGCCACAATCAATAATATGTTGTCTCTCATCTGGCGTAAGTCGTGATATCATATCAAAAGGCTAGGGGAACTGCTCTTGCACCCGGATAACATCTAAATGCTCCTGTTATCATACAAACAAGACATTTTAATCAAAATATCAAAAGATCATCAAATTTTCAAAAATTGTGCTTTTACCTATCAACCTAGCAAATTATCAAGGAACCCTCATCTATTAATCAGGTTCAATCATTTGGAAAGTTCAATTATTCCTCACCTATCATGAGGGTAATTATTATCAATCAATAGATCTCGCTCATCATAAGATCATTTCCCATATATTTTAGTCAAGATCAAACTAAAATAGATGGAATCAAAAACAAATCGACGAAAAGCAAAGTGCACAATTTTTCATCAATCTCTACCGCAAAGCGATACAAAATCAACCTAAAAACACTAAAATGTCTGGCGTGCTACAAAATCTTCTGGACGCGCTATAAAAACATCCCAACGCGCTAAAAAGACTGGCGCGCTATAAAATCCTATTGATGCCCTATACAATTGACCTAATGCGCTAAAACTTTTGACGCGCTACAAAACTGACCGGACGCGCTATAAAACTTCACGGGCGCGCTAAAACTACAGCGCGCTAGAACAGCTCACGGATGCGCTAAACCGCATCCGCCGCGTGCTAAAACAATAAAAACATGCAAAAATACGTCAAAAAGAACGGGCATGAATTATGAGGAGGATTTGGGGTACATACCGGAGGTCCATAGTCAGTCGGACGCTGGTGACGACGCACACGCTCGAGTCGGTGGGTGTGGTATGGGATCGGCATTCTGCAGCTCTAGCACTTTGAGGGTCTCTATCACAAGATTGTCAAAGTCAAATGCACAAATGACTTTTGAGAATGACCTTTTGAGTATTTATAGGCTATTTTTGGGGGAATTTTATGGGATTTATTTTTCCTTCTGAGGAATTAATTCTTATCTATCACAAAGGCATTTTTGGACAATTTTGTCGGGAGATAAATTGTTTCTTCACCGATTCATCATCAAATCATCAGAAAAATTCAAAATTCATCAATTTATCTCCCGAGGGGGCATATATCACTATTATTTTAAAATTCAACATCTGGGGCAAGTCTGGGGCATGCTTTAAAACCTTTCATCAATACTGGCAGCTGGAGCAAAATCATTCTTTGAAGCAATGCGTAAACACATCACTTCAAAGAGGGGCAAAATGTAGACACCTAAAAATGGTCTGGAGAATCTAATTAATTAAGTACGACTTATTTGATTAATTAATCTTAAATTCATCTACTTAGTAAATAAATAGAAATATTTATTTATATTAAGTTCATTATTAATTCTTCTATTTCTCTCCTTATTAAATAAACAAAATTAAATACTTTGTTTTATTTAATTAATTATCATTTTATCATATTATTTTCTCTTAATTAAATAAAAAAAATTAAATACTTTGTTTTATTTAATTATTATCATTAATATTTCTTCTATACTTTATCTATTAATTCTATCTTAAATTAAATACACAGCTTCAATAATTTGTGTTATTTAATTACCTCATCACATTTCTTCTTAATTAAATAAAGATATTCTAAGAATCTTTTATTTAATTATCACTTTCCAAATATTTTAATTTAATAAACAAATCCTATAATTTGATTTATTAAATTATTTATTCCTCTTTTGCTAAAATTAAATAAACTAAAAATATTTAATTTATGCATAAATCATTTACACTATTCACTCACCAATAAAATTATATTTTTTTAAATCTAATTAATGCAACTTCCATTCACGGGAAGAGCTTCGGGGACAAACTTGCAGGAAGTCCTCTCAATCTTCTTCCATCAATCCTCCATCTCTTCTTGCCTGGTGTTTTCATGGGGAGGAACAATCCTCCATGATCAGCTCCATCTTCTCATCCCATGCCTTTCAATTCTCCAGATTGAATCACAGCCCCTTATCCCGTATCCCTGTGCAATTGTGCTGCCGTGAAAGCTATAAATACAGCTCTTTGGCTACAGGAAATGGATCCCAATTTGTGCAATCTTACTCTGCAGGTTTTCCAAGCATCCAAGCATCCAAGCAATCAAGCATTCAAGCATTCATCCAGCATTCATCAAGCAGCAATCAAGCATCCAGCCTTTGCAGTCATGGCTACCATTACAATAGAATTTGCATATTTAATCACATAGGAATAGAATTAGTTCATTTTTCATTCTCTAAGTGTCATTTCAATAGTTTAATTAGCTTACAAATCTGAGAGCTAAGTAGATTAAAGAAATCTTTAGAATTAGAGAGCAATAGGATAGATTTCTGAAGCGTTTTAGTTTAAATTCGTTTAAATTCATTAAGTTTTAGGTGCAATATCTTATTCAGAAGCGTATATGCATTGTTTAGATTGTTTCCCTCATTCTACCGCTCAGTTTTGTAGCGCATCAAAAGTTTTAGCGCGTTAGGTCAATTGTATAGCGCGTCAATAGGATTTTATAGCGTGCCAGTCTTTTTAGCGCGTTGGGATGTTTTTGTAGCGCGTCCAGAAGATTTTGTAGCGTGCCAGAAATTTTAGTGTTTTTAGGTTGATTTTGTATCGCTTTGCGGTAGAGATTGATGAAAAATTGTGCACTTTGCTTTTCGTTGATTTGTTTTTGATTCCATCTATTTTAGTTTGATTTTGACTAAAATATATGGGAAATGATCTGATGATGAGCGAGATCTATTGATTGATAATAATTACCCTCATGATAGGCGAGGAATAATTAAACTTTCCAAAGGATTGAACCTGATTAATAGATGAGAGTTCCTTGATAATTTGCTAGGTTGATAGGTAAAAGAATGGGCACAAATTACGAGGAGGATTTGGAGTACATACCGGAGGTCCATAGTCGGTCAGGCGCTGGTGACAACGCACATGCTCGAGTCGGTGGGTGTGGTATGGGATCGGTATTCTATAGCTCTAGCACTCTGAGGGTCTCTATCACAAGATTGTCAAAGTCAAATGCACAAATGACTTTTGAGAATGACCTTTTGAGTATTTATAGGCTATTTTTGGGGGAACTTTATGGGATTTATTTTTCCTTCTGAGGAATTAATTCTTATCTATCACAGAGGAATTTTTGGACAATTTTGTCGGGAGATAAATTGTTTCTTCACCGATTCATCATCAAATCATCAGAAAAATTCAAAATTCTTGAAAAATCATAAAAATTCAAAATTCATCAATTTATCTCCCGAGGAGGCATATATCACTATCATTTCGAAATTCAACATCTGGGGCAAGTTTGGGGCATGCTTTAAAACCTTTCGTCAATACTGGCTGAAGCAAAATCATTCTTTGAAGCAATGCGTAAACACATCACTTCAAAGAGGGGCAAAATGTAGACACCTAAAATGGTGGAGAATCTAATTAATTAAAGTACGACTTATTTGATTAATTAATCTTAAATTCATCACTTAGTAAATAAATAGAAATATTTATTTATATTAAGTTCATTATTAATTCTTCTATTTCTCTCTAATTAAATAAAACAAAATTAAATACTTTGTTTTATTTAATTAATTATCATTTTATCATATTATTTTCTCTCTTAATTAAATAAACAAAATTAAATACTTTGTTTTATTTAATTATTATCATTAATATTTCTTCTATACTTTATCTATTAATTCTATCTTAAATTAAATACACAGCTTCAATAATTTGTGTTATTTAATTACCTCATCACATTTCTTCTTAATTAAATAAAGATATTCTAAGAATCTTTTATTTAATTATCACTTTCCAAATATTTTAATTTAATAAACAAATCCTATAGTTTGATTTATTAAATTATTTATTCCTCTTTTGCTAAAATTAAATAAACTAAAAATATTTAATTTATGCATAAATCATTTACACTATTCACTCACCCATAAAATTAGATTTTTTAAAATCTAATTAATGCAACTTCCATTCACGGGAAGAGCTTCGGGGACAAACTTGCAGGAAGTCCTCTCAATCTTCTTCCATCAATCCTCCCTCTCTTCTTGCCTGGTGTTTTCATGGGGAGGAACAATCCTCCATGATCAGCTCCATCTTCTCATCCCATGCCTTTCAATTCTCCAGATTGAATCACAGCCCCTTATCCCGTATCCCTGTGCAATTGTGTTGTCGTGAAAGCTATAAATATAGCTCTTTGGCTACATGAAATGGATCCCAATTTGTGCAATCTTACTCTGCAGGTTTTCCAAGCATCCAAGCAATCAAGCATTCAAGCATTCATCTAGCATTCATCAAGCAGCAATCAAGCATCCAGCCTTTGCAGTCATGGTTGCCATTACAATAGAATTTGCATATTTAATCACATAGGAATAGAATTAGTTCATTTCTCATTCTCTAAGTGTCATTTCAATAGTTTAATTAGCTTACAAATCTGAGAGCTAAGTAGATTAAAGAAATCTTTAGAATTAGAGAGCAATAGGATAGATTTCTGAAGCGTTTTAGTTTAAATTCGTTTAAATTCATTAAGTTTTAAGTGCAATATCTTATTCAGAAGCGTAGATGCATTGTTTAGATTATTTCCCTCATTCTACCGCTTACACATCTTTTGATGATTTGGAAAACTATCCCATCCCTGAGCTACACGTGATCACCATCATCCTATCCACCAAGTCTATCTTGTCTCATCATATGAATTTCATCATTTTATCCCCTCATCATTGGTCATCTCATCATCCTTTATCCATGGTCGCTCGTCAACCTTTTGTCAAACTATGTTACCCCTACGCTTTCACATAGGCAAGGTTGGTCATTTGATCCACCCCCGGTGCTTTCATTCGTGTGGTCTTTGTCATCCATCATGGTCTCCATTTTCCTCTTTTTCTTTTATCCATTATTAGTTGTCAACCTTTTATCCAACTACAAGGGCTCTGCACTTTCACGTAGGCAAGGCTAATCTTTGATCAGCCTCCAAGCCCCTAGATCTTTAGGGTGTGCTAGTATTGTGTCATGTGTTGTGTCATCAAGTATGTCCCTATCTAGCTAGTTCTTAACAAATGAGATCCACCAGTATCGAGAGGTCCAATCAGTTTCGAGTATCCTACGTCATGTTGATCATTTAGTTTAGTTTCCATCTTTGGTCTTAACAGGATGCATCCTTCCTAATAGGCCTCATCAATCCCATCCACCCTTTTGATCCTATAGCAAAGGATGTTTGAAATTTATTATGATATTTTGATTCTTTTGTCTTTTTTTTTATCATTTGAGCTTCCTATCATACCTCGTCGAGGTCACCTTGATCCATCATATCATGGTGTGCTTTAACTAGTAAACATAGGGGAATATTTTGATCTTTTGTTTTTTTTTCTTCTTGGTTGTTCCATGTAGTACCCAATAAGATCCCTATAGTCTTGTGTTATGCTGGGGCATTCTTTGTACTTGTGGTTATCCCAATGCCTAGCCTGACAAAATTTATCATGACTTTGGAGTAGTGAGATAACCTCCTTGTTTGTTGTGTCATTCCCATGCATTTGGTATGAAGTCATCTGGGTTCCTCATACCCTGGTGCATAGTATCTCATGCTATATCAAATTAAGTTCTTGGTACATGGCAGCATAACACATAACAATTAACCTGCTTGATTTGGTTACTATCCATTTATCCTTCATCACTCTCCTCATCTATCTATCCTATTTTTTTTCATACCTCAACTATCTTCATCCTCATCATTTCCTCCTCTCTTCAATCTTAGGATAATATAGATTTTTTATTCTAAGCATCTTTTCCCCCATCCTCATCATATCATCATCCCTTCAATATTCTTAGGATAATATAGATTGTTTATTCTAAGAATCTTTTCATGCAACCTTCTCATCATATCATCATCTCTTCAATCTTCTTAGGATCATATAAATTTTTTATTCTAAGAATCTTTTCTTTCATCATCTTCATTCATTTCAAAATTATCACATCTCAATCCAATTGTACTCCATTCAATCTAGCATAAATCATCTAATCACATCCTCGGTCTTGTTCCTAGCCTTGCTACAAGCCTTGATCCAATCATCATCATCATCATTGGGATGCATCCTTCCCTATCCTTTTGTGTTGTTTTGGGATGTATCATTCCCTCATCATCAATATGTATCCTTCCCTATCCTTTTGTGTTGTTTTGGGATGTATCCTTCCCTCATCAACAACACTTTCGTCATCATCATCAGGATGTATCCTTCCCTATCCCTTTTTGTTGTTTTTGGATATATTATTCCCTCATCAACAACACTTCATCCATCATCAACCCATTTTGGCTTGTAGCTTGACTAGGGAAACATCACATTTTTCCTTGAATCCATTTGTCCTTCCTTTCTTCTCATCTTCTCTTCCCAATCTTCTATCACTTATCACCTTGCTTATCCATCACTTTGCATCATCTTCTCCATCTCCCCTTGCATCACCTCATCCATTTTGAGAGCACACTCATGTTCTATTGAACCTGCATGTCCTCTCGAGGGGGCATCCTTAATCCCTAATCTTCATCTTCACTCCTACCATCCTTCTTCCTAGTCACTCCTTTGATGACTAGGGCATCTTTCCCAATCTAACAATCTTCTTCTTGGTTCTATCTTTTAATCATCTTTGAAATGATGCTAATTCGTAACACCATCTCAAAGAGGGGAAAAATGTAGACATCTAAATTTGACCACTTACATTTGGCCAAATTTATCCTTTTTCATCCAAATATCCTCTTATTTGCATTAATTAAGTAATATTACTATTATTTAATTAATAGCCCTAAAGTCCCTAAATCCTTATGGTATTAAGTTAAATAATTAAATACCTTACCCTTTATTCCTTTCCTCCAAAGAATTAAATAAATAATCCATTTATTTAATTTCATTCATCTCCCATCCCCCATAATCTTCACTTAATCCTAATCCACCTCCTAATCCCATCATTAGGGGTATGCACATGTATAATCCATGATTAGGATGTGTCATATCCTCCAAATTTTGCAAGTTGTCTCCTAATTTTCATTATCCACCTAATTTTCCTCTAATCATCGATTAGCTAGTCTAATCAACCCCTTTGGTCAACTCTCCCCATCCCCCAAGGAATTTTTAATTCTTTTTTGTCTTCCCAAGGTCCTATTATGGAATTTTTAATTCCATTTACAATCCCCGTGTCCTTCCCAATGGAATTATAAATTTAATTTTATTCATCCAAGGTTTCTAAGGAATTTTTAATTCCTTTTATCATCCCCATGCACATTAAAAAGAAATTTTTAGTTCGTTTGTTCAACTCTTTGATCTCAGCCCTTGATCTCTTGTCCTCTTTCAATCTCCACCGTCCATTCGACCCCCTTGTTTAAATGACTAACACTTAGCCATTTTTGAAACCTTAAGAATTATCTACCACATTCTCAAGAAGAACCCTAACCATCTTCAAGCATTCATCATCTCAATCATACACTACCATCTTGGATCCATAGCCATTTTTCAACCATCCTTGCATCCAAATCACGCAAAATCAAGTTGTTATGCTACCAAAATCAATCTAGAAGTACACAATTGAACGAATGAACAAGGCCAACCAACAGATCAACTTGGAAAAGGTAAATCATTCTCTTTGTCTTGTTTTGTTCAAGTTCAACTAGGCCAATATTGAGGTGTTGTTTTTTGTTTCCCTTTCTTTCATTTCATTCATTTTTTTATTTTAGACTAGGAGATTTAACACTGCACACACCAACCAATAGGAATCAACCACAAAAAGTGGAAAGTGTTCTACTCTTTAAGGAAGGGGATACCATATCACTTATCTCTTAGTAATAAACTAACTTTATTATCCTAATAAAGCTTCATAAAAGTGTAGGAGAAACCTATGACTAAGGGAACATAAATTAACCAACTAGGGAATAAAAACCTATACCAACATCTAGGACTTGATAGTTGGATGTTTTTTTTAGAGGGATATGAGATTCTTGAAAACCCTCCTATGGATCAAGCTAGAAAGAAGGCTTGTGAAATCAATGCCAAGGAAAGGAATGTAATTTTATGTGGATTGACTAATTGTGAACCTATAAAAGTGATGAATTATAAATAGGGAAGGAAATATGGGAAAATTTGAAAACCATATATGAAGGTGATGACAAAGTCAAAGAGGCAAAGCTACAAACACATAGATCTCAGTTTGAAAGCTTGAAAATAAAAGAAGATGAGAATCTTGCCATATTTCTACTTTAGGTTGATGAAGTTGAAAACTCTATTCGAGGTCTTGGTGATGAATTGGAAGAAAATAATGTTGTGAAAAAGGTACTCTGATCTCTCCCTAGAAGGTTTGATTGTAAAGTATCTACAATTGAAAAATCCAAAGATCCGAATGTTTTGAAGATGGTTGAATTGCATGGAATTCTAACTACTTTTGAAATAAGATTTTAAAGTAAGGATTCTATAAGAAAAGAGGGAGCATTCATAGTATCTAAGAAGCAAGTTGTTCCAGATTCTAATATTGAATAAGATTTAGAGGAAGCTAATTTTTTAGAAAGCTACAAAGAGGTTCTGGTAAGTATAAAGGAAAAAAACATGTTAAGTGTTTTAATTGCAACTAAGTAGGAAATTTTATGGCCAAGTGTACCCATAAAGATTCTAATAATTTTGAGAAAAAGTATGGAAATAAATCATTTCAGAGAAGGAAGGAAGGTTAGAGGAAACATAATAGTTTCTACATTAATGAGAAACACCACTCTACTAATGAAGAAGATGAAGATATCTTCGTAGATGAAAAGGAAAAGGTTGTATTTGTGGGTTTCAAAACTACTAAAGAAGATGTGGAAATGAATTTCAAAAATGATGAATATGAAGTAGATCTTGAAAAGAAATTGTTGTGTGCTGGAAAATAGATTAAGAGACTAAAGAATAGAATTGCAAAAGAAGAGAAGGCTAAAGAAAAGGTATCTCTAGATCTAGGGAAAGTAGAGAAAGTGATTATTGAATGGAAGACCCAGGTAGAAGAATCAAAAAAGATTGAATTTATAACAAAAAATATATATAAAGAGACAAGGACTGCCAAAAGCTTGAAATAGAAGTTGTGTCGATAAGAAAAGACTTGAGAAGGTGAACTAGGGTATGTGCAGGATCATGATGGGCAAAAAAGTGGCAATATGATGGGTATGTGTAGGGTACGTGGTTGACGACTTTTTTTTACCCAAAATTGATGAAACGAAAAGGGTTTTTAAAGGAGATTCTCAGCTTTCCACCAATATAAATTATGCTTTACTTTGAATTTAATAAATAATTATTATTGACTTTCTATTTGAATTACGACTAAAGTACTGATTGATAGGCTGATTGAAAAACATCTATAGCTTTCAAACAGTATCACATATTTTGAATCTAAAACATGTGTCACATTCTATGCTTTGCATACTATAGGATTAAAAAAAATGGATTTCATGAATTTTTGACCAAGTTAAGGTGGTCAGACATACGAGTTTTTATATTTTTTTAAAGTTGTAATAAAAAATTCATAATTAATTATTTACTTGGAATAAATTTTAAAAAATATGCATCACATCAGGACATGATTCCTCTACTTATATCTAAAATCTTATATAAAAATATTATCACTTTATTGTGGTTAGGGTGGTTAGACAAACACCTACTTATTTTTCCCTAAATTTAAGTACTACTACATTGAAATTTCAAATTTTCACCAAATAGATTTTTTTTTTTTTTAAACTTAGTAGTTTAGAAACTATATTCAATTTTCTACATATTCTATTTTTACATATTTTTGAAATAATATAGATAATTTCTTCAATTTTTTTCGTCAAGTTGCCTAACTCTAATTTTTCTGAATTTTTCACCACTTAAGGGCCTGTTTTTTCCATGATGATCCTACACATACCCATCAATAGCTACAAATGAAATTTGTAAAGAGTAATGATACTTTAGATTAGATATTGGGAAGTAAGAGATCTCTACATGTCAAAATTTAGATTGGCTTTGATGATTAAAAGAACAAAGGGACTGCATAGTATGGGAATCCTTTTAACACAAGTTCGAAAGTGACTGGTTCCAGAAATACAAAGTCTTAAATAATTATTGTATGTGATGAAAGCATGACACAAAATGATGGCTTTATTCAAGTTTAGAAGAAGATGAGAAGATCCAAAAGAAAAGGATATCACTCCAGGTTCAATTATTCTTTTTATGTTTATTATTTTTATTGTAGTAATTTTTGGTCATAAGGTTGTGGACTATAGAAAAGCTCTTATAAGAATAAATAACTTCTTCATCAATAATGAATTTATACCTCTGTACAATTTTAATATCATTAATATTCTATAAATTTAACAATTTTGGAGACATTACTAAGAACCATAAAATCAATTTTATGGGTCATCCTCTATCAAAAATAAAAATTAAAGGACCAAAATGTAAAACTCATGAATTAGATAAAGTTTGGAAGAGGGTTCCTAAAGATAAAATATAAGAGAAATCAATGATTGCTCAAACTACACTACATTCTCAAAAAGAGAAGAATCGGTGGATCATAGATAGTGGATGCTCAAGCCACATGATTGGAGATAAAAGTAAGTTTATGAATTTAAAGAAATTTGAAGGAGGTTTTGTGGCTCTTGGAAACAATTCTATTGCCAAATCACTGGTAAGGGTATTGTGAGTCTTAATGGTGATACTTGACAAAGAAACATGATGTATTGTATGTTGAAGGAATAAAACATAATCTTTTAAGTGTAAGTCATATGTGTTATAAAGGATATAAGTTACCCTTTAGTGCTAAATACTGCGAAATTAGGAAATTAAGTACCAAAGAACAAATTGTAGAAGGAAGCAAAAAAAATAGTGACATATATCATATCACTGAACTAAATGGAAAAAATTGTCTTACCATGTTGTGAGAAAAGAATCCTATCTTTTACACGAAATGTTGTGACATATTATTTTTTATGACATTGTAAAGATTAACTCAAGAGGAATGGTATGTAATATGTAATAGATTAAGAATCCAAAATATACCAGCTACAAACCATGTCATGAAGGTAAATTGACAAAAAATAGATTTCCTACTAAGGGGTACTCTACATCAAAACCATTGGACTTGTTCCATACAGATTTGTGTGGACCTATGAGGAAAAAAAGTCTATAAATATTTAGGTATTTCATGATTATTATTGATTATTACACTACTTGGATTACTTTTCTAAAAGAGAAGTTAGAATCATTTGACAAGTTTAAAGCATTTAAGGCATTAGTAGAGAATGAAAATACAAGAACAATAAAGGTTTTGAGATTTGACAAAGGTGGGGAATCAATTCTGAAAAGTATGACTAATTATATGAAGAGAATGTGATCTAAAGATAATTTTATACTCCTAGGACTCCGCAACAAAATGGAGTTGTAGAAAGGAAGAACCAAACTGTATAGGAGATGGAAAGAACAATGTTGTCAAGAAAATATACCAAATATGTATTGGAGAGAAGCTTTTCAAACTACAATATATATCTTGAACAAAGTTTAGATTATATGCGAGATTGATAAAACACCATATGAGTTAGGGAGGGGAAGACTGCTTCAGTCAGACATCTTAGGATATTTGGAAGCAAGTACTACATCGAAAGGGATGAAAATTTCGGTAAGTTTGATTCCATATCTAATGAAGGTATTTTTCTTGGTTACTCTTTTGAAAAGTAGAACATATGTTATAACAAAATATTGAAGAGGATTGTGGAAAGTGCAAATGTGAGAGTTGAAACAATTCATCCTACCAGTACTCTAGAAGTAGAAAATGTTGAAGAACCAATCTGTAGCAATAATGAAGCTTTAAAATCTATTACAATTTAATGTCTAGAAAAATATGTTCAAAATAATCATTTTGAAGAATAGATTATAGGAGATAAAGATAGTGGGGTTCAAACCCGAAGGAGACTTGAGAAGGAAAATGAGTAAGTACACTTTTCACTACTATCAAAGATATAGCCTAACTCCTATTAAGAAGAAAGAAAAGATAAAGGTTGGATAGAAGCTATGGAGGGAGAGTTGAAAGAGATCAAGAAGAATGAAACTTAGGAACTAGTCCCAAGACCTAAAGGCAAGAATGTAATTAAAACCAAGTGGGTTTAAAAAAAAAAACCCCACTAAAGAAGGTGAAGTGATCTAAAACAAGGCTAGACTTGTGTGAAAAGGATATGCTCACATTGAGGGCGTAGATTTTGAAGAGACATTTTCTCTAGTAGCGAGACTAGAATAAATCTGTATGTTTTGTCTCTTTGAACATTCAAAAATTTCAATGTATACTAGATGGATGTTAAGTCAACATTTTTGAATGGACAACTAGAAGAAGAGGTCTACATTGAACAACCAAAAGGGTTTCAATGTTCTAACAATCCAGATTATTTGTGTAGATTGAAGAAGTACCTTTATGGACTCAAACAAGATCCTAGAGCTTGGTATTCAAGGTTGGATAGATACTTGTAGTAGCAAGGGTTCTAGAGAGAAAATGTAGATAGTAATCTATACATAAAAACAAAAGGTGATCAACCATTGATAGTTGCAGTCTATGTAGATGATATAATTTTTGGAGGTAGTAGTGCTGACATGTGCAAGGTGTTTTAGAAGGAAATGTAGAGTGAGTTTGAAATTTCAATGCTAGGTTAATTATCCTTCTTTCATGGGTTGTAGATTGGAAAATAAAAAAAATGCATATTCATTTCCTAAAACAAGTACATAAAATACATGCTAAGTAAGTTCAGGATGGAAGACTATAAAATGGTGGGTACACCTATGGTTACAAGATGTGAGTTGAGTAAATATGATGAATCTACTTTGGCAGACCAAACCTTGTACAAATCTATGGTTGGTAGTTTAATTTATGTGATAACATCTAGACCCCGGATATAATGCAAGTAGTTGGAATGGTAGCTAGATTTTAGGCAACACCTAAGGAAACTCATGTCAAAGCAGTAAAGAGGATATTAAAATATTTGAAGGCTACAATATATTTTGGAATGTGGTATTTAAAGAGTAGAACTTTCACCTTGATTGCATACATAGATGTAGATTGGGTAGGAAGTATAGATGATCGGAAGAGAACATGTGGTGGAACATTCTTTCTTGGTGATTGCTTGGTGTCCTAGTTGAGAAAGAATCAAGATTCATTCTCTTTATCTATAGCATAAGTAGAATACATTGCAACAACCTCCTATTGCACTCAAGTGTTGTGGATAAAGAAAAACATGAGGGAGATGTAGATTGTTTTTTATTAACCTGTTTCTATTCTTTTTTATAACATCAGTGCCATAAATATCTCAAAGAATCTAGTAATGCATTCAAGGACAAAACACATTACAATCAAGTATCATATTTTGAGAGAGAAAGTTACAAAAAGGAGTTGAAGTTAGAGTATGTTGAGACCAAGGAGAAAGTAGCAGATATATTTATAAAACTACTTCCTAAGGAGATATTTAAGTTTCTTCAATAGAATCTAGGGTTTATTTCTCTCTCATATTGAATCAAGAGGAATCATAGGTTAAGGGGGAGCTTGGTGTCCCTACTACAAGAAGGTTGGGTGGTCTTGTAGAATACTCTCAGAAGCAGTGAAGCATGGACTCAGGGAGAGTCTATCTAACAAAATAGTTTCTAGATTATGTATAGAATTGGAATTGGAAAAAGGGGAGTGTTAATATTTTCCATTGATATCAAAGGGGGAGAAATTGAACTCAAAATGGTATATCAAGTCCAAGGGAGAAAAATTTCTTCATGTGTAACCAAATTATTTCATGTGTGGCCCAATATTTTACTACGTAAGGAAACTACTACTTGAATTATCATTATATTCCCTTGTCGCATATGCATGTTGTATGTCAATAGTTTAGTGTCATTGCATACATTTCTATGTTGGTAATTTTATTGTTAGATCAATCATATCACAAAATCAAGATACATAGATTCTAAGGAGTGTTTATATGAATATCGTATACTTGCAATATCATACATGTATCTATTCAAGATGATAGTAGTGGTTTGGAAGGCTATACCAAATTGTTTTAGCTCACTTCCTAGGGTAGAGATATTTCTTTGGAAATTCAATTATGGTCCACATTTCTTTCAAAAATTGAGTTTTGGTTTGTGATTTGAGAGGAGATTATTTCTACACTAGTTCTATCATATTCTATAGTTTTTCAGAGGATATGTTCAACTTGCAAAAAAATTGAAGTGATAGAAGGTTCTCTATGTCTATCTATCAACCAGTTGGTGTTTGAGATGTACAGTAATGGTTAGTAGTGTGTGTAATTCAAATATTGTATGTGATTTTAAGATAGGACCTAGATAAGGTTCCTATTGTAGTGCACAACATCATGTTCTTTTGGTGGCAGTAAAATTTGATTTTGGATTGATTTGCTACATATTTCATGTAATTTGAATTTAGGTTCATCTTACATCATCCTAGCTATTTGTAGATCCTTATTTGGCATAGAAGAGTTTTAATTCAATTTCATGTATATATTATTCTATTGCATAGATGCATAGTGTGAAGTAGAATTACACTGGTGTGAAGAAACGTTGGTTACAGGTGTAAATTGAAGAGAATGTGGTGAGAAAAAGGAATAGTTCCATTTAAGTGTGTGTGCACTAGTATTAAAAGATCATATATAGTTTGGAAGAGTGTCACTTGTAACTTTTGCATGTGTATGAGGCATACTCAATCATATAGAAGGTCTTCAAGTTTTATCTTTGTAATTTGATAGGATTCGTGTTCTATCTCTTGCATTGTTATGTTGGGGATTGTTGTCTCTAGTAGGTTGCTAACTATAAATACATTAAGGGATTGGTGTCTCCAGTAGGTTGGTGCCTACTTAATAATGTAAACTTCACTTATATAATTTTTCTTTGTGAGGATGGATTTGGAATGTAGATCCAAGTAGCTATTCTCATAGTGGTTTTCTTCCCATCTTAGGTTCCACATATATTTTGTGTTCAATTGTGTGAATGTGTGTTCAATGCTTGATTAGTAGTAGTGAAGATTCAAGTTGCATGATTTGATATTTTTGAGTTGAATTTAAGATTTTTGAATTGATTAGATCTACTAATTCACCCTCCCTCTCAGTAGATTGTGTGCCCTTCACTTATATCCTAGATGCTTGATTGGCTCCTTGAATATGGTTACTCCTTTATTGACATGTTTGGAAAAAAGGTATGTGGTTGATTTGTTATTTGATTCTTGATGTCTATAGGAATATCTTCTTTGATATCTCAATTTGAAAGTTACTAATTTGGTGATATGTTTTCATGTTTTAGTGTTTAGGATCTATGATTTGTGCAATTTTTTAGTTTGTAAATACTTATAGGTTTCATAGATGACTCTGATGTGGACTGTCTATATCCATGAGATTGTTTTATTGTCTATGTAGATTTCACTAGGTGGCCTTTCCTGTGGTCATGTGTGCACTAGTATTTATTCAATTAGGATGAGAGATAGATGATTAGAGTGCAAATATTTTCATCTTTTAGGACTTGTAACATGTGGTTTTATCATGATGTCATGATACCTTTTTGTATCATCATAAATTGTCACCGGGCTAAAAATTTCACACTATATTAACTCCATATTTTTCCTACAACATTAATTATATTAATAATTTATTAATTTTTAGTGTAGATTAGGAAAATGACTTAAAATCCCCAACATCCTAACAAATATGGGCTAAAATACATCCAGTCAAGGGTGGGGGTGCCCTTGCCTTGAAGTTGTCCTATTTTAATAATTAATATTTTGTTATAGATATTTGGAGATTTAAAAAGGATCCTAGGTTTCCCTATAATCAAAATATCAATCAAGATACATATATAAAAGTGTCCTTTTATTTGAACATCTAGAAATTTTGAACAAGGCACTATCATTATCAATTATGCTCTTATTATGAAGATGTATGTGAGTTATCCTCTACATGCTAGGTATAATAATCTATTGTGTTTTATGGATGAATTTTGTACAAGTCTTCAATAAATCTAATCATCCATCAAACAAACTTTGGTGGAAACTTATGGTATGGACATTACTTTGATAGATATTTCATATCTAAGATAAAATTATTCATTATCATTTGTTATTATAGTCAAAAAAAAATTTGATCTCTACCTAACCAAGAGAATTGCCTCTTTATCATCATAATTTATCATTCATTAAGGTGGAAATGCAAAAATGAGGTTTGAATTAGGAAATCCTATATACAACATAATCATTCCCCCCTCTTTGAATGTATGTACATCAAATCTGGAAGCTTTGTCAACAAAAGTCTACAAGAAAACACAATGAATATTATGATATATCATCTAGAGTTTTAGGATTCTAAAAAATAAGAATCTTTATTTAAGGTTGCACTTACCCTTGACCTTCAAATTTAGGCTCAATTTTTAAGTACAGATTCCTCTGTCATTGTTTTCTAGATTAGTGTTTGTTCCATCAATTTTCTTTTTTTTGTATGTGCAATAAATTAAATTTTTCAAATTTATCATTGATGTAAAATAGGCTTCTTAAGTGGATCAAAATATCAAAGGAATAGGTGTTTTGATATACTAAATTGTTGAATACAAAACTTTAAAAGCATGGGTGGTTTTTTGATATATTAAATTGTCGACTAGGTGTGGGCAATCTTTGTTGGTTTTGGAATTATACCATCTAACAATTCCTTTCTTTCGCTACTATTTGTGGCTTTTAATCATATGGGAAAACTTTATTTAGCTTGGTTGGCAAAAAAGTTTATGTTATGATTATAGTTGATGTTGGTGAATGTACCTCATATATTCCAGGAAGTCATTCCATCTCCCAATTTCGAGTTTGTGGCAAAGTATTAACAATTAATGATTTTTTTTACCTTCCCAATTTCATATTAGTCATCTTGGCTAGCAAGGCTAATGAGTAATGATTTCCTTCACTCAAATGTAGTACTAAACCATACATCACCAAATTTCATCAGCTCAAGCTTAGTTTTATTAGATGAAGGACAGGATATACAATTTCCACGAGCCCCTCCAAGATGGACACTTGTTCATTACTCTTGGTTTTCCCTAATGAGAGGTTTCTTTTGTAGGTACTCATACTCCTTCAAGTGTTGTGAAAATTTATTATCCTTGTAGAAGATATGATCTCACACAAGTTGAAACAAGGTAGAAATCTTGTTGAATATTTGGCCCTTGTTTTCTATGGATACATTTAATAAGTTCTCTATGGATTTAAATAGTGGATTCATTTGGGTAATTTCACCAAAAAGCATTGTCATTTTCTTTGGAGGTCACTGGAGAATGAAGAGCTAGGTTATCTATGTGCAAAGAAATGTCAAAATGATGTCTCAACCATGGAACTTTAGGGTGTATTTCCTAGTGCAATCTTGGGAACAATCGTTTGAGGAGTGTCTTTCTCATGAAAAACCTGTCATTGGTTTTTCATGCGTCATGCCCTAGGGTGGAGGATTCAGTGTGATCGATTCTGGGTGTTCAAATCACAAGCCCTCGAGCCAAGCATATATTTTTTCCTTCTCGGGTACTTTCAATGTTTTTGCCAAATGTTCTAGATCTTTTCCAATCTCTAATTGAGCTCAAATCAATTGTGGATAAATTTTTCAATCCTTAGATGCTTGATAATTATGCTCTAATATAAGTAGTGCAAGGATATAATATTTTCTATGGGAATGGGTATATAGGGGGTATATTTCCTAGGGAGTATATTAAAAATTGGCAAGCTTTCGATGAAATATTTGAGGCAACTAGAATTGCTCTGCAATTTAGAAATGATAGTGTTCTTTTCAAAGTGTTAAGAAAGAATTCTAGGCGATTGTGTCTAGCCATGGCTTTTGATATCAAAGAAAAATATTATGGAATTTCATTCATGCACGAGCATAATTCCCATCTTCCCATAAATTCTTTCTCTACTGAATTGGAAGTTGGAGATGTACCATCTACATCAAAAGCAGTGAAAGTGGAAACAGTGCAAGGACAAAATGTACCTATCCCTGCTATTGGTGGGCATCAAGGTTTCAGTGCTAGGGCTCATCTATTGCAAGTGGAAAAGACAGACAAGGAGCCAAGAATTGGCTTTGATTTCTTTGCAAATAATTTGGGTCTACATAAGGTTCCAGAAGGCTAGGATGAGAATTCTATGTAGGGTGGTGATTGTATGGAAGAATAATACCCAGTTTTAGTTTCAATGCAAACTTTTTGTTCCTCGAGCATGGTCCATTTGTTCCAATTGGCCTTGGATCACCGTCGTTGTAGGAATGAAGTGAATGATTCATTCTTACATTGTTTCAAAGCTGAGAGTTCTTCCAGACTAACTACCATTGTGATATTGCATGCATAGTTTTTAATGAATGTGTCTATAATTTCTTGGAATGTTTTGATGCCTGTATGTAGGCAAGAGAACCATTCCATAGCGTGGCCTACCAAACTCCTAGGAAATAGCCACATTAGATAGGTATCATCGTATGTGACTTCCATGCAATGAACCTGGAATTCCCTGATGTGATCTTCAAGGTTTCCTATCCCATGATATTTGTCAAACTTGGGGGTCTCAAATCCCTTCAGAAATGGTTTCATCACAAGGCTCCTGTCAAATGGATAGGGACACAAGTTGCTTGGTATTTTTGTGGTTCGCCCTGATTGAAGATCAAGTACTTTTTGTGAGAGCAACCTGATTTGTGTCATTACATCATTTTGCAGATCAGGGGGTGGGATGAAGGTGTTATGGGGTGTTTCAATTATTGGTTGGATGGGTGGGTTACTTGATATTTGCACATTTTTTCGAGCCAGGTATGCTTGCACTTGATGTTGTATAAACAATGCTTGTTGTTGTTCTTGTTGTTGAGCCTACTATTGTGCTTGTTGTTGGGCTTCAAATTGGGATGCTTCTTTTTTCTCTTGATATTGTTTTATTGCTTATTGATATGCTTGTAGTTGTGTTGCTTTTTTTTGTGCAAGAAACTATGTGTGTGCTAGTTCTTTTTGTGCTTGATATTGGGCGTGCACCTGAGCTTGAGCTTGTGCTTGCACTTGTTCTTGGGCTTGAGCTTGTTCTTGTTTCGCTTGTTGTTGTAATAGAATTTGGGCTTGAGCAGCTATTTGTGCTTGTAATGTGGCTTGGGCTACTTGAACAGCTTGTACAGCTTGAGTGGCTTGTTGTTGTTGTTGTTGTTGTTGTTGTTGCAATAAGGCTTGGGCTTGTACGGCCTGTTGCACTTGCTGTGCAATTTGGGTGGCTTGAGCATCTTCTATAGCTTGAGTGACTTGCTGAGCAACTAGTTGTGTGGATTTTTTCTTTTCTACTTCCAGGAATGCCTTTTGATAAGCAACTTGTTGAACAGTTTGCAATGCCATGTTGTATTAGCTTGATAAATTAGAGTTTTTTTGTGGTGGGGGTGGTGGTGGTGAGAAGTGATGTTGTGTTAGTGGTTTGAGTGGTGAATGATGTGGTTGGTCCTTTAGAGCCCATTCTTTGGGATGTTAGGGGGTGGTTGATGATGTCGTGATTGCTTGTGTAGTTGTCATTTTTTGTTGCGATATCAATGAAAAGTTTTGAGAGTTTGGAATGATACTTTGATTGGTGTTTGGAATGTTGGTTTGATTGATATTTGTTAAAGGTGGAAGCCCCAAGCCAAGTAGAGGTGTGGATAATGGTGGTAATGGTGGAAGAGGTGAAAATGTGAGGGGTGTGAGTTCTTGACAAAATGATGTGGTGTCAAAAATGCCCCCTGGTCTGAACATGTCACCTTCTCCCTATGAAGTTATGAGGAGAGAGGTTTGCGGTGTTGCATGAAAGGATGATGATGATGGATCATTAGGATTATGGAAAGTGAGAGGGACATACTTGTGTAATGGATTTGGGGTATATTTTGTTCCAAAATGGTGTTTGCATCCAAGTCTTGATTATTAACAAGGGGGTGTGTTTGAATAGCATTAAAAAATGCATTTATCTTATTGACATTAGGTTGAGTTGGAGCAAAAGATGTTGTGATTTGCGGAATTTTTTGAGTGACATTTTGGGATGGAGGTGTAGATGAGATGGGGAGAGTGGATGATATTAGAGGCATAACCTCCGAAGATGGTTCCACTATAAATCTCACGTCAAAATCAGAAGGTAATTTGGCCCCTTGTTTTGCTACTTCAAGCATGTATAGTGAAGGGTTAAGCCTCATCATGATGTTGATGATCTTATGGTTTTCCGAATTTTGGAGCATTTCGGTTATTTCTTCATGTGACATCCCAAAGGTAAGATCTTCTTCTTGAATGTCCTCTTATGGATTTTGTGATGATGAGATGCTCAAAGGATTGCTTGATTTGACTGGATTCATTTTGGAATTTTTTTGGCTTAGGTCACTTGAAGCGAGTGTTTCTTTGTTGGCTTCCATGTTCTTCTTGTATTGAGATCTTGTTTGAACCATAAAACAAGGATCAATTTTCAAGAATATGGGAAATGAATCTCTAGTTCTTTGTATTGATCACAAAATAGAAATTTTTTAGGATATATTGAGATTCAAAAGGTGATATGATGATGACGCAAGAGGTGGATGATGTGGATGTTTTGATCTTTCGATAAATCTTTGAGGGGAATGCTAGACTTTTAGGACTTTTGGACATGTTTTGGATTTTTATTTTGTATTTTCTTTTGGATTGTCCTTTACTTGATTGATTTTGGTTTTCTTTGATTTGAACCAATCGACCCTAAGATGTTGGATGATTATCTAAGGGGTAGATTTGCTCAAAGGATGATAATTTGAATATGTGTAGGGAGAAGGATGCATCTACCCACACCTATTCAAACAAGATGATTATTTAACCAAGCATATGAAGAAGGATGCATCTACATATACCTAGCTAAATAAGATGTTTAATAACTTTAACTAATTATATGCAAAAGGATGCATCTACACATACCTAGCCAAAGATGTTTTGATAAAAATTTCAAGGATTTTGCCTCAAGGATTTAATGATTTTGATTTTTTCCAAAAAACCTAGCATGAAGGATAATTTCAAGATTTCTCAAAAGATGATGGTGAGATGATTTTTGGTTTGATGTTTGAAGGATGGATGAATTTATTTTTTTATTTTGATCCTAAGATGTACCTAAAAAAGACACTTTGTTTTCCTAAACCTTGTATTGAAGAACATGCAATGCTTCTAAGGACCTCTATAACTAAGAAGTGGTTCAAATTGAGCATACATTTTTGGATTGTTCAAAGGGATGAGTTTATAGAACCTTGTGAACTTTTTTCTTATCTTGATGTGTTGCTTTTGATTGCACTTTCTATTGTATCTCTTGATGATCTTTTGGGTATGACTCCTAAATTTTGAACTTTGACTCAAGGACTTTCATTTTGGGATTTTGACTTTCTTGGAAATCAAGAGGAATCAACACATGTGAGAGTCAATTTTGTTATCTTTGCTTAGTGACTTAGTTTTACCACAAACACTTCTTTGATTATTTTTCCAAACTAGATGTCCAATGTCTTAATTTCTTTGAATCCCACAAAGTATGTTATGTGGAACTTTGATGAATTCAAGGAAAAGGTTACCTATTGTTGATCTTTAGTAGGTAAATTGAGATGAAAATTCAAGTGCTTAGAAACCTCTAAGGATGTAATCCCAAGGGCAAGCAATAACATGACAATTTGCTCAATGTTATTTTCCTCCTAAAGGGTTTGAAATTTTGAGGATGATATTAAATTTTTGTTTCCAAATGTTTTTTGAACAAGCAAAGAATTTTGTAACCAAGAATAAGTAGAACCCTATGGATATGAAACACAATATTTGTTGAGTCCCCACTTGGACAAGTCCAACTATGCTTATCTTTAGCGAATGGTTAGATGCTTGACCCCACTGGTTCCCCTCCACGAGACTCACTTATACGAGGCAGCCAAGCATCAACACCCATGAAACTCCCATGGCATGCTTTCGATTTCTACTAAAAGACTGTAAAAGTGTGGGGCGGCTTCAGAACGACCGTTCTTGCACCGACAAACAGATCTAGGATTTTGGAAATTCTAAAACATGGGTTTTAATTAGGACTTTCCATTCGTGGAGTTTGACCCATATGGAAAGAGTCCCTTTTCAGATCCATCTCGTCGGAGTCAACCGTATGATACTAGCATTTATTCCAATACCCACATTTATATCTCGGTTGGAAATACTCTTGGCTTTAGAGTGTTACTCGTTGAGTCGTTCCCTTGGGTGAGTACTTTTTTCCCCAAGGAAGACCCTCTAAGATAAACAAAATCAAATAAACATATTCATACTTCAATCAACCTTTGTTTAGAAACAAAGGGAGAAAACATGCAATAAGTTTATTCACATTCACATAATGTTTTGTTCAATTTTAAACCCAAATTGAGGTGTGTATGGGCAATTATTTATGCAACTTAATGTCACCAAAAGATTTTTGATTCTCAAGATTTCCATGAGGTGTGAGAGAAGTGCATACATCTTTTGATGATATTACTTTGTGTATATAATTTCAAAACAAAGAAAGCACTTATTTATTTTAAGTCCTCAAAGAAAAAAAGTGAGTTTGTTTTAAAAACACCAAAGTAAGTGTGATAATTTTCCTTGTTCAATTTTTAATCCCAAAAAAAACTCTAGTAGATTTTGAATCCTAATGTTCTTTTTAGGCGTTTCTGCAACAAGAATTCAAAAGTTCTTTTTAAAGCCCAAATGAAATTAGTAGATCCTAAGCATAAAAGATGATAAATTTTCCTTAAGACGAATAATGAATCCTCAAAAAGTGTTAAACAAACACTTAAGTGTTTAAAAACACTTGTTTTTGTGAAATGACATCATCATGCTTCTCTTCCTTTTAGTCTTTGATTGATCCAACCTACAAGAAAAATTATTTAGATTTTGCAAAATAGAGGTCAAAAGGATAGAAAATAGACAGAATAATCATAATTTGAAAAAAAGCACATGCTGTGAATTAAATTTCACTTCATACTTCCCTCCAGCTGCATAATCCATGAAGGCATCACAGTTTCATTTCTCCAGTAGTGTTGTATAGCACCGCTTGCCAGCTAGTGTCACTTTGTAGTCAAGCCAGTGAGCATAAATGCATCGCCCTTTTTCCCAGTAGTGGAGTTTGATTTTTTTGAAAATTCTTGTAGGTCTGATTGGTCCAACGGTGTAGTTTGGGATTCAAATATTTGGGCGAGAAGACTTCAGCAGCGCAATTTGATTTTTTAGTGGTCCTATATAGCGACGTTGGAGAACCAGCGGTGCTGAACAACGATGTTGAGCCTGTAAACAAATAAAAACACATAATTTTGATAAAAAAACATGATTGAAAGGTGAGATTGCCCTCCTTCTAGCGCCAAATGTGCGAACCCCAATCCCAATACCTGCAAAACAACATGAACAAACACATTAGAAGGTGAAATATAAGCAAGAACAAGGATTCCTCAAGAAATTCATTTGAATAGCAAAAGAGATAGAATATGAAATTAAAAACACAATGAGATTTAAAAGCATATCAAATCCTATTCTAAAACCAACAAACTCCTAATCTCTTGAGGTAATTGGTGCCAATTTGATGTGAAAATTGGCTCTTTCCCAACTCCAAGGATGCAATGTTGATTTGATGAAGAGATTTGATCAACTTTTTTGATGCTTGATCAATGCTCCAATAGAAAAATCTACATAACCTAGCTATGAACTCAATGGTGATGGATAGAATTTACTAATGATTTTAGCATAGTAAGTTTACTCAAATTGTGGATGATCAAATGAGGAGATTGGCCTCTTATTTATAGAATGCTAACATGGATGAATGTTCAAAATAGAGCAATGTGGAACTAAGAATTAGCCAATGGAAAAGTGCCACTTGTCAACTTGTGAATGGATGGAGGATGTGCAAGTTTTGAGGATTGTGCCAATAAATGCATATATTTGAATTTTGAAATTGTTGAAATGAAATGCAAGAGGGAAGGAAGAATACATTGAATGCCACTTGGATCAAGGCAAAGGACTTGTAAGAGAGAGTAAATGCCTTGTTGGAAGGACTTATCCCACTTGGATTTTGAATTCAAACTTGGGGAATATTCCTTAAAAGATGCCTTGTTGAGGGAGAATAGAAATTTAATAAATCAAGTAAACCTATTTTCATGTACAAGTGGTGAAAGCTAGAGGATGGGACATGAGAGGAGATTAAATTAATTCAGGTTAATTAATTTAATGAATGGGTTAAATGATGTGACCTATTTGACTTAAATTTGTGGATTTATTTAAATCAAATATGAGAAGAATGTGATAAGGGATTAATTAAATAAATATTTTTTATTTATTTAATTAAAAGAGATGATGTTAGATTAAAATAAGGTTTTAATTTATTTAATTTAATAGATAGACTTAAGAGATTTAATCAAATAAAATTAATTATTTAATTAAATAGGATAATTAGATCAGAATGGTCAATTTCATTATCAAGAAAGAATGACTTAATTAGATAACTAATTTATTTAATTAAGAGAGGAATATTCACTAATTTAATCAAATAAAGGTATTTGATTAAATGGTTAGACAGAAGGATGATTTAGGATGAAACGATGGTAGTAGTTAGGATCAGATGCACAATGTCAATTAGTACATTTTACGTGTCTACAAATTGATACCTTTCTTAACATCACTCTACCTAATCTTCATTTTTTGAAGTAATATTGAAACTCATGTTTGTCTCTCCCCCAATATCTCTCGACTTGTGAGGATATATTGGTGCAAGTAGATATAATTCTAGACACGTAAAATATACTGATTGACATCGTGCATTCAATCCTGACTTACTAACATTGTTTCTTCCTGAATCATCCCTCAGTCTAACAGTTTAATAAAATTCCCCTATCTGATTAAATTCATCATTTTTCATACGTTGATCGAATAAATCATTTTATCTGATTAAGTCAATCCCTTCTGCTAATTAAATCAATCCATTTGATCTAATTATCCCTATTTAATTAAATAATCAATTTATTTGATTAAATCTCTAAAGTCTATCCATTAAATTAAATAAATTAAAACCTTATTTGATTTAATCTAACACCATCCCTTTTAATTAAATAAATCAAAATCCTTATTTAAGTAATCTCATGTCATATTCCCCTCTTATTTGATTTAAATAAATCCATAAATCTAAGTCAAATAGGTCACATCTAATCTCCTATTAAATTAATTAACCCTTGATTAATTTAATCTCATCTCATGTCACATCCTCTAGATAATGCAATCTGCACATGAAAATAGATTTAACTCATTTTTTAAATCCCTAGTTTCCTCACATGGCATCTTTTGGAATATTCTTTCAATTTGAATTCAAAAATTCCAAGTCAACATGTACATCCAACAAGGCATTTAAAACCTCTTACATATCCTTTGCCTTGAGCCAAGTGGCATTTATTGCATTTTCCCTTCCCTCTTACATGTCATTTCAACAAATTTGAATTTCAATATTGGCATTTATTAGCACAAACCCCAAATCTTGCACATCCATCATCCATTCATAGCTTGACAAGTGGCACCATATCATTGGATGAATGTTAGTCCCACATTGCTGAAATTTTGGCATTCATCCATCTTGAAATCCTATAAATGAAGAGCTCCTCTCCTCATTTTATCATCCACAAACATTGCAAAGTTACCATGCTAAAATACTTAGCCATTCTCATCCATCATTTGAATTCTTAGCTAGGCATTTTGCAGATTTGGGCTTGGAGTTCTCATATTTCATCAAAAGTGGATCAATATCATCTTCAACATATCAAGATTTCATCGTAGGAATTGGGAAAGGGCCAATTTTCATATCAAATTGGCACCAATTCCCCCATGGGATCAAGTGTTTTCTTCTTTAATTAGGATTAAATCTAGTTTTATCTTTTGTATTGTGTTCTTCATCAATTTCTTTCCTATTTTGAGTTTACAAATGGATTTCATGGGGAATCTTTATTTTAGCTTGTAATTCCTTGTCTAACTCGTTTATTCATGTTGTTTTGTAGGTACTAGGAGAAGGGTTCACACAATAATCATTGATACCTTTCTTAACATCATTTTATCTATTCTTCATTCTTCAAGTAATCATGAAACTCATGTTTGTCCCTCTCCCAATATCTCACCTCCCTATGACCTATATCTTGGCACAAGAGGATGTAATATTAATAATTTTATTAACACCAGTTTAACCATTCCTCCTTCAAATTATAGTTAGGTTTCTTACATAGATGAGGATTCAAAACTCACATTGGATCCCCCATCAATAGATTATTTTCAAAAAATAGTCAATTCAATTGAAATTGTAAATACACAACTCATCATTTATTTTCTTTCTCATAAACCTCAATCACAAAATGAAACCATCCCTATTACTGGAGGTCCTTCAATTCAACGTAAAATGAGCCTCTCACTATTGGACCTCCTTCAAAACAACCTAAACCTCCTAGTCATATACTAAAATTTTTAAAACAACTCACTTGAAACAATTATATACACTAAAATGTGTCACAAAAACCACATTATCATGTAGTTTCTCACACATACAACACTCAAAATAACAAGCAACCAAAAAATGAAAACTTAGACTCTATTTCCTGAACCTTATCTCCCCCCTGCACCTCATCTTCCTCAACGTATGGGAAAAGAGTATGATCTTGTTGAGAAACTTCATAACAATCCATCTAAGATCTCTCTTTGGTACTTAATTCAAACTTCACATACATACCATGGTATGATCTAAGAGGCTTTGCAAAATATTATTGTACCACCTTCTATTAAACCAGGTGATGTAGTGGCCTTGTTAGATGGTTTGAATACAATAAAATTGGTTATCACATTCCCTCAATATGAATTAACCCCTCCTGAAATCCAAAACCAATATGATGCTCTCATGAATTTTGTCATCATTAACCAGTATGGGGTTAGGAATACTCTCATTGATAATGGATCAGGTCTTAATGTTTCTATTATTGACCTTTTACATAAGCTCAGTGTGGATAGGACTCTCATAAAACCTTATAGTCCTTTTATTCATGCTTTTGATAATGTTTGTAAGCAACTATTGGATACAATCACACAACCCATTAAGGTGGGACCGAAAGTCTTTCCCACCCCTTATCCATGTCATTCCAAACTCTTTTTCATCTAATATTCTTATTAGTAGATCTTATATTCATGCCATAAAGGGATGCATATCTAATTTTCACTATTGAAATAATAAGAAATGGATTTGCTACTTATGGTTTAGGGCATAGAGTAAACACATTTCACAATCATTTCATTGAAGGGAAACCCTAGAGATCTCAATCTAAAGTATGCAAGGGAGAAAGAGATCTTGCAATAGGGATTCCCTAGGGTTTGATTATAAACTAATGAGGGGTTCATCATGAAGTGAGGGCTTGGAAAAACTAATTAAATGCAAGATATAATGCTAAACCCTAATATGATGCAAGACTTTACTAAATGACCTAAAAATGCATGTAAATTGGAACAAAAAGGTGAGATATCAAAAGTGTGCACATGGAAAATTGAAGATGATTGGATGGAGGCCTAAAATGATAAAAACACTTATTTTAAAGATTGCTAGGACTCATACACCAATCTAGGCAATCTAGTCCCAGATTAGGGTTTCTGGGCAGGAACAAGTTTCTAGAACTATAGATTTTGAATCTAAAAAATATGGAAATTGACCTATACTATGACTCATACGCTATAAGTGGCGTATCAGTCAAGTAAGATTTTTCTATAAATTCAAAGCTTGATTCTACTCCTCAATGTCTACATTTTCCTTCCCAATTGATTTTTAGATCTGAAATCCTAATTTGCAACCTATAGAAGTCTTCCAATGATTCCTAATGCAAGGTGATAACTTTGACAACTTTCAACACTTTGAAAACTTTCTCCAAACTTGCTCTTCAATGTTCCTTCAACCTAGATCTGCAAATCACACACTAAAGAGAGGAAAAAATGTTGTTTTGTTAGTGGAAATGGGTTTTCCCTTGTCAAACCCCATTTTGGTAATAAAACCTTGAAATGAAATGAATTAAGAATGGAGGATGATGAACGAATAAAATGTAATGTTGCAACTCACCAAACCTTAGCAATAAACTGATGCAAACATGTATGAGTTGAATCTAATGGATGTCGATCTTGACTCTTGATTGAATGTAATAGATCTTGAATTGAATGCTAGATTGAATGATAAAACCCTACATCACAATTATTAGCTCAAAAACAAACATGATGCATGGAAACTTTCACATGACGCTTGATGCTTAAATAATACTCTATAACACTTGATAATATTCCCTTTAAGACTCTTGAATGCTCTTGTGAAATCAAATTTTCTATAAGGGTGCTCATTCAACTTGCTAGGTGTAAAATGAGTGAAATAAACTTGTATTTATACTTAATTATGCCAAATTTCCCAAAATTACAACACTGCAAGCCAACATCAAATCTAGGAGAATAAAATCCCATCAAGAATTTGAATTAAATTTAATTTTGGGCCACATAGGACTCATACACTCAAGGTGGCATATGAGTCCCATTAGGCATAAATTATGGGACCATTTTCAAAAATGTTGAAAAAGGTTTGAAATCCAAATTGGGACCCAAAAACCTAGGTGGGACCCATAAGCCCAAGGTGGCGTATGAGTCCCAGATCACTAAATTTGTGTCACACAACCTAAAAAAAACTTGAATTATGATTGGATGTTGATTTATGTCAGGATTATCCTTAAAAAGATGCATTAATTAAGGCTTGTGGATGCAAAATAAGGCCAATTAAGGCATAAAGAAACCCAATTATTTATGAAAACCCTAGAAAAGTGTGAAAATGTGTTGCAACACTTTACAACACCTTAAATAAGGCATAATTTAAGCACACTTTGGTTAAAAAGAGGTTGATTAGACTCAATTAATTAATAAAACCTTAGAAAAGTTTGAAAGTTTGTTACAACACTTTACAACACCTTAGCAAGGTACAAATTAAGTACATTTAGTTTACGAGGGCCCAAAACCTAATGTTGAATAGGACAAATAAGAGGGGGGTGAATCATTTGTCACAAAATTAAACATTTAATTCAATCGCAAGAACTAATACTTAATATTGCTTAAATGATTAATCATCAAATGCCAATGTAGAAAATCAAATCCAACACATAAGCACAATAACACCAAATTTACATGGAAAACCCAATGAGGGAAAAACCACAGTGAGGATTTACTCACACTATTGAGAATATCAAAACCAATTACAAGAGGCTCATTGCCTGAAATAAGGACTCATTATCCAACAGGGCTAACAACCTGGAGGGCTCACTATGATAGAGATAAAAAGAATACGAAGAAGACTTGTTACAAAGAGACTACAATCCCAATGCAATAAAGGATTCCACCACAATCATGTGATCAACTTGCATGAATGATAGAGTTCACCTTTTATTCACTACATCTAAAAACTCAACATTAACCTTCACACTAGTCTTCCACACTCACAACATACACACTTACTTAATAGAATCAATGTTGCACCAAACTACACTTTCTTTTTTCTCTTATTGCTCTTCTTCTTCGCTCTTGTACATCTTCTATCACTTAACTTATCTTGCACTTATACCAGCTTCAACTTTCAAACATATCCAAATTTGACCATCCAAATCCAAATTCAAATTAGGTCAGCACTAAAACATTCTAAGGTGGAATTAGAATGAGGGCAGCCAAAAAACACACTTCATAGGGACCCAAATAGATCCAACACACTTCATAAACCTCGAAAGTAGTATTTCACAAAAGGTCGGTGAAACCAGTGTAAAACACATAGAACCATTAAGTACAAACTTCCCAAATGCCAAAATTATCTTTAATACAATTAGGGAAACTCAACTTTAGAACCGCATTTCATAAGACTTCATCAAAGAGAAATTTGGACCAACAACATTTCTCTCAAACCTCAACCAGAAACATAGAAAACCACAGTTCACAATTGGTGAACACAACTTGCACTATACAGTAAATCAAAAACTAGAACTCTAGATATAGCCTCTTCCAACACCCATAAACAACATATATTTGAACCACACAAACATAGGAGTAAATCCGGACCAAAACCTAGAGCAACCATTGAACACCTACAACATATCTTCATTACAATTTTCTCAATATACTCGACATATACAAGCAACAACAACTACTCGATAGCTAGTTGACTGATTTACATCAATGAAAACAACTTCAATCTTTCCATTCTTGCAACAATCTCCTCCTTTGTTATTGATTGTAACACATGATGTGAAAAAAAATCAAAGGTAACATACAAGCTCTTAATAAACTTTTTTGTTTCTCCCCCTTAGAAGATAATTTCTTATACGCTTCATTTCCTTTCACATTCTTCTTTTCCCATTCTTCCTTTCCTTTTTCACATGCTTCTTCTTCCCCTTTTACATCAATCAAAAAGTAAAAAGAATATCTTACATTGATTTCTCCTTTCACATGAAAAATAGAATACTCATAATGACAACAGCTGATACTACCTACTCCCCCTGAGAGGTAGCCACCAAAACATCAGCACAAAAGAAAGATAGATCCTTAGATCCAACGAACCGATGCATCTCCATATGCATCTAGTTTAAGAAAGAAAGGGAAATAACCCCTAAATTCTCCCATAGATACTCAAAAGTATCTTTAGGAAGATCCTTCATGAAAATATCAGTAATTTGATTCTTTGTCGGAACATACTAAAGCTTTACTTCATTCTCCATGACCTTCACTCTCAAGAAATTATTGGAGTGAAAATGACACTGAGACAGGGGGTGAATAAGTGTCTTGAACCAAATTTAACTTTTCCTAGAAAAAGAAACAAAACTAAATTATGATCTCAATATTTCAATGATTAATACATTCATGAATTTGAATGCAACCATTAAGAACTTAAATGAGAAGTATCATAGTAAAGCAATGAACATTACATCATTATCACAATGAAGTAAAGATACCACAAATGAGACTAAGAGACAATATATTTTCCGAGTGGAAAACCCTCCTAGGGTAGAAAACCCAATCCTAAACTACTACCATATTGGCTTATATTTTCAAATCACTACATACAATGCCTTACAGGCTAATTTTAGAGCACCCACTCAAGGAGCACCAACCCCTCATATAGTTTCAATACAATCATATATCAAAGGATTTCTTTCTTTACTTATCAACTCACAAGAGCCTCTCAATCAAATACTCCTAATATCCTAAAGGTTCTCAATCAAACCTTCAAAATACCAAATATATTCAAATGCAAAGACTATCACTCTACATTATGTTTGTAGATTTACTATTACAAAAGTTCTCACTTGTGATTTTTAAGGATCATCCACTATAAAAATAGTCAATAATCACTATATATATCTCCTTACAAGATGCACATATTCCTCTTTCTGGAACCTTCATTGAAAGTTTAGATAAGACAGAATCTTTATCGGTTATATTCCATATTTCAAAAATACAATGATATATGCACTATAAAATGATTTCAAATACCCATAATAAGTAACAGGTGGAAACAATATTTTAACAAGGCATCTTTTTCTTCACAACCCATTTTACAGTGTTGATAGAAACAAAAGAATATCACTGCTAGGGCCTGTAATAATTTGTGGCCAAACCCATATCATCATGAACCCAATACCCAAAATAAACAACTCTCTCAAAATACCCATAAAGGAGAAAAGAAATGTAACTAAATTGAAAGAAGTTGCCCTATCAGGGATACTAAAGTAACCACTTATCCTTTTTTAGATTCGAGCAAAACCTAGTAACTTCCTTTTGTAAAAAAAACACCAAATGATGGAAGAGACACCTGATCAAGCATGAAATTGAAGAAAGAAAAATGCATGAGAACCTGTCACAAAGTTTCTACCAACCCAACAGAAGAAATGCCATCGAATCTCCTTCTAGATTCGAGCTCCCAGCCAATGAAAAACAACAATAAATCAACCATACCCCTCATCGCATATACAAAGATTATTGCAAACTATATTTACCATTTTAGTAATCCAAATCATCGAAGAACAACAATTACGTTTTCTACATGGCTCCAGGAAAGACAAAACACCAATTTTCAATGTGTCGACTAAGTGCACACACCAACAACTGCAAGTAATCATGCTAATCATGGCGGAAAATAGGTCTGCAAATATTTCAATGGTGGAAAGGGTTTCATACATAGCCATGATGAAAGAATGAAAGAAACCAAAAAGAGTTGTTGCCCTAACCTTTCTTTCATCAATTCATTCAATGACTTTCCCAAAATGAATAAACCTTTGAAGTCTAAAATGACAATACACATGTTTTAATAAAACAACATAATGATTTTAAGTCCACTATCAAAACCTTTTACCATGGATTCCAACACCATCATTACCTCCAAATATTTCATACAAACTATTGATACACTATAATCACCAAATAAACTTTATGCCATGTCCAATGTTTTTCAAAAATGCCGACAAGGTTAGTGACCAGTGATGGTTGTCGATACTTGTGACTCCCAAGTGACTTTAAACAAAGTCAAAAACCTTTTAAACATAACACCCAATGACACATGCTTGATTTGACCATAATCATCAAACCAATATCTTACCCAAACATTTAAAACTTTAATATGCTCAATTCCTCAATGTTTAGCATACCCGATTTGTTTATCAAAGGATTTATAACTCTTTAGTGCCCAACACTGTTTGTGGTGTAAAATATAAATATTTTAATATCCTTAGAAAAGTCCATCTCAACTAAGAGATCCTTAAGGAGCATATAAACCATTTTAATCACCTTTTGATGCCAATTTTTCTCACATAATATTGTTCGTTTTTAATATCTGAAGACACAAATATAGTGTCGAACATATGCATAATTAACACATCACAATAAACTATGATAAACAAGACAAAAAATAGAGATTCCTTATGCATCTGAAAAATGAATGTTATGTCACCTATTCAGTACAAGCTAAAATTGCAACTGATCAATCAGAATATGATCAAATAACCTGTGACATTCACCCTCAAATGGAGCTTTCAAATGATCCTAAAAATGATTGATTCTGAATAACCCAAAAGTGAAGAATCAATCCAAAAAACCAAGTTTTGTCAACATGTAAAGATGACAATTAGCCAATATGTTAAACAAGTAAGCAAGTGTCATCATGTATGCAATGTGTGCCATGATCAACCTAAATACCCTGAACACAACATCATGCATCCTTTCCTTATATGATGTTCATGTACAATGCACTTCAAATAAAATCTCCTTGAAATATGTATTTGACACAGTGCCAATAGACAAAACTTTATTAAACATATACCTTGCTAGAAGACTATATGCTCACTGTCCATGATGTCTAAGAAACATGAATTGTAGCATCTTGAAAAATAAATACTATCAATACAAATATTCATCAAGATCCCATCAAAAATCAATGTAGACAGAGCCAAGGAAATCATGATATAAGTTGAACCAAAACATATGCCACAAAGATTGGATCATCGAATCTATATAAACCGTGTGCATGTATTACTCAAATATTTTGTCACGATTTCATAGAAACATATCATTCAAAGACAAATGGAGCAAATGAATACACCATCTACATATCATATGTTTAAAAACCAATCAACATCCAATTTGTACATCAAGCCATGTCATCCTTGAAACCAATCTACACATCATATAGCTTGTCAATGTCAATCAAAGAACACTATTATAAGAACTAGTTTTGTCATCAAGGACAAACATAACAAACACATCATGTCAACAAAATCCCCCTTTGTCCTTGATAGAAAAACACATACTTTCTCTCCCCTTTTTTGCCTCAATGAAAATGGATGAAAGAGGAGAATGTGAGATGCCATGAATCTAAAACGAACTAACATAGTAACCAGTTGCATAAACAATGTTCACCAAGTAGCCTTGCTCCCCCTAAACCACACAACCATTAAATGCTAAGATTTGATCCTTATGCATCATTCACAAGACTATGTACTTCCTTCTCCTTTTCTCACTTTCTTCTCCAGACCCTTAATGATCCATTTCTAGATGATTTCTCCCTGCATAACCTTGCTTTATGACTAGATTCATTACATCTATAGCAAACAACTGAAGATTTAAACTAATGTACATCATCTTTTAGAAATAATTTATCACAATTTCTTGAAATATGACCTAATTGACTACACCTGAAGCATGTGACAATACCATAGTTCATTTTCCAATCATTTTTCTTTACTTTAATCCAACATTCAGATGCTTTATGGCAATAATCAAAACATGAATAACAATAGCCTAAAAAATGACAATTATACCTAATCAATTTACCTTTCTAGACAGAGTGAAACCCTGTGAATCTATTTTTTCTATTCCTTCCTCCTCTGTTGATATCCTTGTGTTGTTTGTTTCCCACAGTTTCAAGGTCAATAGCATGAGAGTTTAAATCTACCCTTGTTCTAAGTGTTTTTCTAACCTTAGAGAACTGTCCTTCCTCTAAGCCTAGATCACTTTTGTCACTTGGAGCTTTCTATGCACCAACAATTTTATCCAAAGACATAGAACCATTCTCATTAATTTTCTCCTCACTTAGCTTCTTTGATGTTTTATCAATGTTCCTCAGTAAGACCACTTGACACTCAAGTTTTTCTATACTCTAAATTCTTTTACCTTAAGTTGGTTTCTAACTTCTTCCTCAATCTTTCTAGCTTCTTCAACTTGTATCTTTCCTTCTATAAGATCTGAACATATTTTATCTTTGATATCTTTTTGTTGTTGAAGTTTCCTTTTCGAATTCTGGTTCTCTCTTCTAAGTTTCTTAATTGTATATAAAGTACACAGGAGTTCACCTTCCAAACCAACCTCACTTTCTTGCTCATCAAATTCCTATTCAAAATTCACTTCATCCAAAAATTGATCCCCTTCGTTAATTTCTTGGCCATTTGAATGTTGCTCAATAATCTCTATAGATTTGAACACAATATGATTTTCTTCAAAACTATGAAGATTTGCACAATCATCACTTTTAGATGATCCACAACTTATTTCAGATTTCAAAGATATCTCCTCTTGCAACTCACCATTTTATTCATTTCAATCAATCTATCACAAAATTTCTTTGCATTCATGCAATGCATAACCTTAGCAATAATTTCATTAGCTAAACTATTGAAAATAGCATCTATAGCCTTAGCATTGAATTCAAGAGCTGTTTTATCCTCATGTGTGGAAGGAGATGTTACAGATACAATGCAACCTCTTTCTACTATTTCCCACACATCAAACCCTAAAGAAGACAAATATGTCTCCATCTAACATTTCCAAAGAATAAAATTGGTACCTTCAAACTGATGTGTTCTAAACATAGGATACTCTATCATTAATGGATTATTGCTAATGATCTCTTCCTCATTACTGCTCATATTGAGTTCAGGAAGAGTTTCATGGTTATTATTTTGTTGTGAACTCCTTTTTCCCTAATTCCTTCTACCTTTTTCCATATCGGACACAACACTTCAATATCAAAAATCTTTAAGTCATTCAAACTCAAGGATTTGGCTCAATTTAGAGAAGTACCTTCTTGAACTTATGATATGTTGAATAGACTCCAAGACCAGAATAAATCCTAGGTGGATTAGACCTATATGAGGACCCAAGCTCTGATACCAATTGTTGGAGTGAAAATGACATTGAGACGGGGGTTTGAATTAGTGTCTTGAACAAAATTTAAATTTTTCCAAAAAAAAACAAAACTAAATTATTCTCTCAATATTTTAATGATTAATACATTCATGAATTTGAATGCAACCATTAAGAACTAAAATGAGAAGTATCACACTAAAGAAATGAACATTACAACATTATCGAAATGAAGTAAAGATACCACAAATGAGGATAAGAGACAAAAGACTTTCCAAGTGGAAAACCCTCTTGGGGTAGAAAAACTACTCCTAAACTATTGCCATATTGGCTTGTATTTTCAAATCACTGCATACAATTCCTTACAAGCTAATTTCAAAGCACCCACAAAAGGAGCACCAACCCCTCACTTAGAAACACCCATTTCAAGGAGCACCAACCCCTCATATAGTTTCAATACAATCATATATCAAATGATTTCTCTGTTTACTTATCAACTCACAAGAGCCTCTCAATCAAATACCCCTAATATCCTAAAGGTTCTCAATCGAACCTTCAAAATACCAAACATATTCAAATGTAAAGACTATCACTCTGCACTATGTTTGCATATTTACTATTATAGAAGTACTCACTTGTGATTTTCAAGTATCATCCACTCTAAAAAAAGTCAATAATCATTGTATATATCTCCTTACAAGATGCACACATTCCTATTTTTGGAACCTTCAATTAAAGTTTAGATAAGACAAAATCTTTGTCTATTATTTTCTAGATCTCAAAAATACAATGATAGATGCACTATAAAATGATTTCAAATACCCATAATAAGTAACAGGTGGAAACAATATTTTAACAAGGCATCTTTTTTCTTCATAGCCCATTTTACCATGCTGATAGAAACAAAAGAATATCACTGCTAGGGCATGTAATAGATTTGTAACCAAACCCATATCATCATGAACCCAATACCCAAAATAAACAACTCTCTTAGAATACCCATAAAGGAGGAAAGAAATGTAATCGAATTCAAAGAGGCTATCCTATCAAGGATACTCAAGTAACCACTTATCCTTTTTTAGATTCTTAAATACCAGTAACTACCTTTTGTAAAAAAAACACCAAATGATGGAAGAGATACCTGATCTACACAAAATTGAAGAAAGAAAAATGCATGAGAACCTGTCACAAATTTTCTACCAACCCAACAAAGGAAATGCCATTGAATCTCCTTCTAGATTCGAGCTCCCAGCCAATAAAAAATAGAAAACTTATCAAACATACCCCTCATTACCTATACAAAGAGTATTGCAAAGTGTCTTTACCATTTTAGCAAGTAGAATCATCGAAGAGTAGGAGTTACATTTTCTCCATGGCTCCAAGAAAAAAAAACCAAAATTTTCAATGTGTCGACTAAGTGTAGACACCAGCAACTACAAGTAATCATGCTAATCATGGCGGAAAATAGGTCTGCAAAGATTTCAATGGCAGCAAGGGTTTCATACATAGCTGTGATAAAAAAATGAAAGAAACCACAAAGACTTTTCCCCCTAACCTTTCTTTCATCAAGTCATTTGATGACTTTCCCAAAATGAATAAACCTTTGAAGTCTGAAATGACAATACACATGTTTGAATAAAACAACATAATGATTTTAAGTCCACTATCAAAACATTTTACCATGGATTCCAACACCATCATTACCTCCAAATATTTCATACAAATTGTTGATACACTATAATCATCGAATAAACTTTCTGCCATGTCCAACGCTTTTCAAAAATGTTGACAAGGTTAGTAACCAATGATGGCTGTCGATACTTGTGACTTCCAAGTGACTTTAAACAAAGTCAAAAACATTTTAAACATAACACCCAATGACACATGCTTGATGTGACCATAAGCATCGAACCAATATCTTACCCAAACATTTAAAACTTCAATATGCATGATTCCTCAATGTTTACCATGCCTGATTTGTTTATCAAAGGCTTTATAACTCTTTAGTGCCCAACACATTTTATGGTGTAAAATATAAATATTTCAATAACCTTAGCAAAGGCCATATCAACTAAGAGATCCTTAAGAATCATATAAACCATTTTAATCACCTTTTGATGTCAATTATGCTCACATAATAGTGTTTGTTTTTAATATCCAAAGACACAAATATAGTACCAAACATATACATAATAAACACATCACAATAAAATGTGAGAAACAAGACTAAAAATATACATTCCTTATGCATCTGAAAAATGAATGTTTTGTCATCTGAAGTACAAACTGAACCTGCAACTGATCAATCAGAATATGATCAAATAACCTGTGACATGCAACCTCAAATGGAGCTTTCAAATTATCCTTAAAATGATCAATTCTGAATAACCATTTTAATCACCTTTTGATGCCAATTATGCTCACATAATAGTGTTTGTTTTTAATATCCAAAGACACAAATATAGTTCTCAGCATATGCATAATCAACACATCACAATAAAATGTTAGAAATAAGACTAAAAATATAGAGTCCTTATGCATTTGAAAAATGAATGTTTTGCACCTAAAGTACAAACTAAACCTGCAACTAATCAATTAGAATATGATCAAATAACCTTTGACATGCAACCTCAAATGGAGCTTTCAAATGATCCTAAAAATGATTGATTCTGAATAACCTAAAAGTGAAGTAGCATCAATCTGAAAAACCAAGTTTTGTCAACATGTAAAGATGACAATCAACCAATATTTTAAACAAGTGTCCTCATCTATACCATGTGTACCATGATCAAGCTGAATACCCTGAACAAAACATCATGCATTATTTCCTTATATGATGTTCATGTCAAATGCACTTCTAATAAAATATCCTTGAAATATGTATTTGACACAATGCCAATAGAGAAAACTTTATTAAACATTATACCTTGCTAGAAGACTCTATGCTCACTATCCATGATGTCTAAGAAACATGACTTGTAGCATCCTAAAAAATAAACACTATCAGTACAAATATGCATCAAGAGCCCATAAAAAAAATGTAGACAGAGCCAAGGAAATCAAGATATAAGCTGAAACAAAACATATGCCACCAAGATTGGATCATTGAATCTATATAAACCATGTGCATGTATTATCAAAATATTTTGTCACAATGTCAAACATACATATCATTCAAAGAAAAATTGAGCAAAAGTAACTGAATACACCATCTACATATCATATGTTGAACAACCAATCATCATCCAATATTCACATCAAACCATGTCATCCTCGAAACCAATCTACACATCATATAGCTTGCCAATGTCAATTAAAAAACACTACTATTAAAACAAGTTTTTTCATCAAGGACAAACATCACAAACACATCATGTCAACAAACTCCCCCTTTGTCCTTGATGAAAAAACACATACTTTCTCTCCCCTTTTTTGCCTCAATTAAAAAGGATGAAAGAGGAGAAAGTGAGATGCCATGAATTTGAAACCAACCAACACAGTAACTAGTTGCATAAACAATGTTCACCAAGTAGCCTTGCTCCCCCTAAACCACACAACCATTAAATGCTAAGAGTTGATCACTGTGCATCATGCACAAGACTAATTCCTTCCTTCTCCTTTTCTTGCTTTCTTCTCCAGACCCTTAATGATCGATTTCTAGATGATTTCTCCCTTGATAACCTTTCTTTATGACCAAATTCATTACATTTATAGCAAACAATTAAATATTTAAACTCCTGTACATCATCTTTTAGAAACAATTTATCACAATTTCTTGCAATATGACCTAATTGACTACACCTAAAGCATGTGACAATACCACACTTACTTTGCCAATCATTTTTCTTTGCTTTAATCAAACATTTAGATGCTCTATGGACATAATCTAAAAAAGAATAACAATAGCCTGAAAAAGAACAATTATAACTCATCAATTTACCTTGCCAGGTAGAGTGAGACCATGTGAATTTGTTTGTTCTATTCCTTCTTCCTCTATTGATATCCTTGTGTTGTTTGTTTCCTACAGTTTCAAGGTCAAAGCATGAAAGTTTAAATCTCCCTTTGATCTAGGTTTTTTTGTAACCTTAGAGCACTCTCCTTGCTCTAAGCCTAGACCACTTTTGTCACTTGGAGCTTTCTATGCACCAACAATTTTATCCAAAGAAATAGAACCATTCTCATTAATTTTCTCATCACTTAATTGCTTTGATGCTTTATCAATGTTCCTCAGTAAGACCACTTGACACTCAATTTTTTCTATGCTTTGTTCTTTTACCTTAAGTTGGTTTCTAACTTCTCCCTCAATCTTTCTAGATTCTTCAACTTGTATCTTTGATATCTTTTTCTTGTTGAAGTTGCCTTTATAAATTTTGGTTCTCTCTTCTAAGCTACTTAATTTTATCTAAAGCACACAAGAGTTCACCTTCCAAATCAAACTCACTTTCTTGCTCATCAAATTCCTATTCAAAACTCAATTCACCAAAAAATTGATCGACTTCATTAATTTCTTGGCCATTTGAATGTTCCTCAGTAATCTCTATAGATTTGAACTCAATCTAATTTTCTTCAGAATTGTGAAGATTTGCACAATCATTACTTTCAGATGACCCACAACTTGTTAAAGTTTTCAAATATATCTCCTTTTGTAACTCACCATTCTAATTCATTTCAATAAATTTGTCCCAAACTTCCTTTGCATTCCTACAATGCATAACCTTAGCAATAATTTCATTTGGAAAACTATTGAAAATATCTATAGCCTTAGCATTGAATTCAAGAGTTGATTCCTCCTCATGTGTGGAAGGATATGTTATAGATACAATACAACCTCTTTCTACTATTGCCCACACATCAAACCCTAAAGAAAAAAAATATGTCTCCATCCAACGTTTCCAAAGAATAAAATTGGTACCTTCAAACTAATGTGTTGTAAACATAGGATACTCTATCATTTTTGGATTATTGCTAATGATATATTCCTTATTAATTCTCATATTGAGTTCAAGAAGAATTTGATGGTTGGTATTTTGTTGTGAACTCCTTTTTCTCTTACTCCCTCTACCTTTTCCCATATCAAACACAACACTTCAATATCAAAAATTCTTAAGTCGTTCAGACTCAAGGATTTGGCTAAAGTTATAGAAGTTCCTTCTTGACCTTATGATATGTTGAATAGACTCCAAGACCATAATCAATCCTATTTGGTTTAGACCTATATGAGGACACCACACTCTAATACCAATTGTTGGAGTGAAAATCACACTAAGAGGGGGGGGTGAATCAGTGTCTTGAACCAAATTTAACTTTTTCAAGAAAAAAAAGCAAAACTAAATTATGGTCTCAATATTTTAATGATTAATACATTCATTAATTTGAATGCAACCATTAAGAATTGAAATGAGAAGTATCACAGTAAAGTAATGAACATTACAGCATTATCATAATGAAGTAAAGATACCACAAATGAGACTAAGAGACAAAAGATTTTTCGAGTGGAAAACCCTCCTAGGGTAGAAAAACCACTCCTAAACTGCTGCCATACTTGCTTATATTTTCAAATCACTACATACAATTCCTTACAGGAAAATTTTAGAGCACCCACTCAAGGAGCACCAACTCCTCATTTAGAAACACCAATTTAAAGGAGCACCAACCCCTTATATAGTTTCAGTACAATCATATATCAAATGATTTCTCTTTTTACTTATCAAATCACAAAATCCTCTCACTCAAATACCCCTAATGTCCTAAAGGTTCTCAATCGAACCTTCAAAATACTAGAAATATTCAAATGTAAAGACTATCACTCTACATTATGTTTGCAGATTTACTATTATAGAAGTTCTCACTTGTAATTTTCAAGAATCATCCACTCTAAAAATAGTCAATAATCACTGTATATATCTCCTTACAAGATACATGCATTCCTCTTTTTGGAACCTTCATTGAAATTTTAGATAAGACAGAATCTCTGTCGGTTATTTTCCATATTTCAAAAATACAATGATATATGCACTATAAAATGATTTCAAATACCCATAATAACTAATAGGTGAAAACAATATTTCAACAAGGCATCTTTTTCTTGACAACCCATTTTACCATGCTAATAGAAACAAAAGAATATCACTACTAGGGCTTGTAATAGATTTGTAACCAAACCCATATCATCACAAACCCAATACGCAAAATAAGCAACTCTCTCAGAATACCCATAAAGGAGAAAAAAAATATAACCGACTTCAAAGTAGCTATCTTGTAAGGGATACTCAAGTAACCACTTATCCTTTTTCAGATTCAAGCAAAAACCAGTAACTTCCTTTTGTAAAAAAAACACCAAATGATGGAAGAGATACCTGATCAAGCACAAAACTAACGAAAGAAAAATGCATAATAACCTATCACAAAGTTTCTACCAACCCAGCAAAGGAAATGCCATCGAATCTCCTTCCAAATTTGAGCTCCAATCCAATGAAAAAGAGAAAACTTATCAACCATACCCCTCCTTGCTTATACAAAGTGTATTTCAAACTATCTTTATCGTTTCAACAAGCTGAATCATCGAAGAACAACAGTTACATTTTCTCCATGGCTGTAGGAAAGACAAAACACCAATTTTCAATGTGTCAACTATGTGTAGACACCAACAACTGCAAGTAATCATGCTAATCATGGTGGGAAACATGTCTCCAAATATTTGAATGGTGGCAAAGGTTTCATACATAGTCATGATGAAAGAATGAAAGAAACAACAAATACTTTTTTCCCTAACCTTTCTTTCATCGACTCATTCCATGACTTTCCCAAAATGAATAAACCTTTGAAGTCTGAAATGACAATACACATGTTTTAATAAAACAACATAATGATTTTAATTATGCTATCAAAACCTTTTACCATGGATGCCAACACCATCATTACCTCCAAATATTTCATAAAAACTATCAATACACTATAATCAGTGAATAAACTTTATGCCATGTTCAACGTATTTCAAAAATACCAACAAGGTTAGTGACCAATGATGGTTTTTGATACTTGTGACTTCCAAGTGACTTTAAACAAGTTCAAAAAAAATTAAACATAACAACCGATGACACATGCTTGATGTGACCATAAGCATCGAACCAATAGCTTACCCAAACATTTAAAACTTTAATATGCCTGATTCCTCAATGTTTAGCACGCCCGATTAGTTTATCAAAAGCTTTATAAATCTTTAGTGCCCAACACCGTTTATGGTGTAAAATTTAAATATTTCAATATCCTTAGCAAAGGCCATATCAACTAAGAGATACTTTAAAAACATATGAACCATTTTAATCACCTTTTGATCACAATTATGCTCACATAATAGTGTTTGTTTTAAATATCCAAAGACACAAATATAGTGTCAAACATATGCATTTAATCAACACATCACAATAAAATGTGATAAACAAGACCAAAAATATAGAGTCCTTATGCATCTGAAAAATGAATGTTTTGTCACCTGAAGTACAAACTAAACCTGCAGCTGATCAATCAGAATATGATCAAATAACTTGTGACATGCAACCTCAATGGAGCTTTCAATTGATCCTAAAATGGTCGATTCTGAATAACCTGAAATTGAAGTAGCATCAATCTTAAAAACCAAGTTTTGTCAACATGTAAAGATAACAATTAGCCAATATGTTAAACAAGTAAGCAAGTGTCATCATCTATTGTAAAGATAACAATTAGCCAATATGTTAAACAAGTAAGCAAGTGTCATCATCTGTAACATGTGTGCCATGATCAACCTGAATACCCTGAACACAACATCATGCATGCTTTCCTTATATGATGTTCATGTCATATGCACTTCTAATAAAATCTCCTTTAAATATGTATTTGACACAATTCCTATAGAGAAAACTTTATAAAACATTATACCTTGCTAGAAGACTATATGCTCACTATCCATGATTTCTAAGAAACCTAACTTGTAGTATCCTGAAAAATAGATACTGTCAGTACAAATATGTATCAAGAGCCCATCAAAAAACAATGTAGACAAAGCCAAGGAAATCATGATATAAGTTGAACCAAAACATATGCCACCAAGATTGGATCATCCAATCTATATAAACTATGTGCATGTATTATCCAAATCTTTTGTCACAATGTCAGAGATACATATCATTCAAAGAAAAATTGAGCACAAGAAATTGAATACACCATTTGCATATCATATGTCGAGCAACCAATTAGCATCCAATCTGTACATCAAAACATGTCATCCTCAAAATTAGTCTGCACATCATATAGCTTTTCAATGTCAATCAAAGAACACTATTATAAGAACCGATTTTGTCATCAAGGAAAAACATTACAAACACATCATGTCAAAAGAAATGATATCTGATAGATATATGCTTCATCCTTGAATGCATGATAGGATTCTTTGAAATATTAATTACACTTGTATTATCATAGAAAATAGAAATGGGATCATCATATACCACTGTGATATCTTTCAATGTATGTTTCATCCGTAGAAATTTTGTACATCAAGATGCAACAACAAAATATTCAGCTTCAATAGTAGAAAAGGAGACTGGATCTTTCTTTTTACTCAACCATGCCACCATTCTGCATCCAAGAAAGAATGCGCCACCACTTGTACTTCTTATGTCATCTACACATCGAGCCCAATTTGCATCTGTATAGGTAGTTAAGTGTAAATTCAATTTCTTTAGGATACCACAATCCATAATTTGGAGTGCCATTCAAATATCCAAAAATTATTTTAACAACAACAACATGTGTTTCCTTAGGGTCTTCTTAAAATATATCCACAATACAGACAACATGCATGATATCTGGTCTAGTAGCCGTCAAGTATAATAGTCTTCCAATCATAGATCTACACTTGCTCTGATCAACCTTAGGTGAATCATCATATTTATCCAATTTACAGGCAGTAACCATCAAAGTACTTAGAAATTTGGAATCATTTATCCCAAACTTTTTCAACATCTCTCTCACATACTTAGACTATGAAATGAAAATTATTTTCTCTATTTGATTAATTTGTAGACCAAGAAATAAATTCATTTCCCCAAACATATACATTTCAAATTCTTTATGCATCTCTTCTGCAAACCTCTTACACATATTTTCATTTCCTCCAAAGATAATGTCATCAACATACACTACTACAATCAAGATTTTTTCATTTTCAATCTTAAATTATAGATTACTATCTACAGTAACTTTGTTAAAACCTTGCTAAATCAAATACCTATCTAACCTCACATACCAAGCTCTAGGAGCTTGCTTCAATCTATATAAAGCTTTCTTCAATCTGCACACCATATCTGGTTGATCTATTAATTGAAATCTTTTTTGTTGTTCCATATAAAATTCTTCTATCTCACCATTCAAAATGTTGACTTGACATACATCCGATAGACCTTAAAGTCTTTATGAGCAAAAAATGCCAAGAACATCCTTATAGCTTCCATTCTTGCTACCATAGCAAAAGTTTCCTAAAAATCTATGCCTTCTACTTGTGAGTAGCCTTTACACAAAAGCCTCACTTTTTATCTCTCGATGTGAGGATACCGGTATGGGCCAAATTATGCTTGATCCATGAAGCATCGAAGCATAATAGAGCCACTAATACTCGAATCTCAACAAGATCGATCAAACAAGATTAAAACTAAACATTTCATAAAAAAATAACATACTAAAATATGATTGCTATCAAAACATCTACTCTAATCCATTTGAAATTTATCTTGTTGTGGAACTAGTGTCACCTTGATGTGGACCAACAACCCTTTCTAAATCTCGTGATAAGTAAGCTTGTTTCAGTCGATTCTATGGAAGAGAATCGATGAAACCATGGTGTTTGGTGTATGAAAAACCTAAATTATGTAAAAATGAACATGATGCAAGCTAAGTTGCCATGATTTTATGCTATAAATGATCTAATTATGCAATTACTAAGCTAATCTAAGCTAATTTAAGCTAAAATGATGTTAAAAGATGAAAACCCTAATTTATTTACAAACTAAGATGGATGCATGGAAGCCATTAATGAAAGAAAAGAGCTAATATGCAATAAACATGAACTAAAACAAGTTAAAAAGTGAGTAAATGATAAGAAAGTATGTGAGTAAATTTAACAGCATAAGTTTGCAATAAAAGATTGATTCATTTATCTCCAAATAGTGATCTATTTATAGGAGAGGAAATGAGGAATGGATGGTTGAGATCAAAAATCTTAATCAATGGTTCAAGATGAAGGGGATGAGAAGAATGGATCATGGATTCTCATCAACAAATGAGAATGCAAGATGAAAGTTAATCAAAGGCTCACACTTTCCTTAAACAAACACACTTTTGACCTACTCACATAGGTCAAAGGTAACTTGTTTAAGAGGTTAAAGGGTTAACTTGCATTTGAAGCTAAGTGAGTTGATTGGAGGAGAGGGAGTATTCCTTAGAATATTCCTTTAGGGTGAGGAAAAAGGTTAATTTACAAATTAAAACAAGTTTTAATTGTGCAAAAAAGAATAAAGAATATTTCATGGGAATATTCCCTTTAATTAGAAGAAAATTAGTGTAATTTCTAATTGAAAAAAGTTTAATTGCTAATTAAACAAATTTTAATTGCTAATTAAACAAAGTTTAATTGCTAATTAAACAAAGTTTAATTGCTAATTAAACAAAGTTTAATTGCTAATTAAACAAAGTTTAATTTATGCAATTAGGGAATTAGAAGAATTAGAAGATATTTATTAAATTAGATGATTTAATAAATAGGGGAGGGGGATGAAATGATATTTAATTAACTCAGGGTTATTTAATTAAATAAGATGACTTAGGAGATTAGATTAAAAATTTTGATGTATTTAATTTAATCAGATAAAGTGTTAGTGCGAAAAGAGATGAATTAACCCAGTTTAACTAATTAGGTCAAGTGGACAAAAATGATGCAATTAATTAATTAGCTAGGCTAATTAAATCAATTAAGTGAAAATAGGATGGATAAAGAGGAAATTATGTTAATAAATATGATTCAAGTGTATGACATTGATTACGACATTTTTCAATGTCTACATTTTTCCCCTCTTTGAAGCGAGGTACTTGCTACTTTAGTTCAAAGAAGAATGCCTTTCAAATTAAAACTGCTGCCCAAATCAAAAAATAAAAAAATTCTGATTTTTTAGATGCTCTAGTGGAAGGATAAAGCTTACTCCCTACCCCCTCGAGAAATCAGGCAGAAATTTTGAATTTTGGGTTGATTTCTCAATAAAGGTTTAAAAGCTGCCCCAATGGTTTAGAAAGGTTCCAGGATGCAAGAATAATGCCAAACACACAAAAAACAATGCAAAATTAGGTCCAAATTGGAAAAATTGGTGAAGATGATAATAAACCCCATTGTTAAGGTTAAATTAGGGTAAAAAAGCCTAATTTTTAGCTTAAATAGGCCAAGAGGGGTCATTTTCAATTCATTTGTGCATTCACACTTAAGGATTTCTTGCAATTTGAGCTCTAACCCTTCAACGAAATAACATGCCATGAGCTTCCCTCACGCATCTCTAATTGAGTTTGTGAGTTTCAGTGGCTTCCATGTGCAAGGCCATCGGTATGTGATTCAAAACCTGATTTGAAATTTAAAAATTCAATGCATTTATTACACATTAGAATTTAGAATTTGGTGGGGTCACTATATAGTGATGCCCAAACTTTAATTAGTGACACCCAAATGATAGATAGTGATGCATATGTATAAGGTGATTTTTTTCCAAATTTGAATTTAGGGTTTCAAATTTTAAATGGTGACGTAGTCGTATCCAGTGATGCATTTGCCGATTTGAAATTTAGGGTTAGGTTAGGCCAACTTCTAAATCATGATGCCAGCTTCTATGGTGACACATTTGTCAATTTGAAATTTAAAATGCATTGGGCATCAGTATTTGAGTTTTGTATATAGCGACGCTATTGTAAATAGCAACGCATTTGTGATTTTTGAGTTGAAAATTCCAAATAACTTCTTTTTTTATGATTTCCCGATGTTGTATGCTTCGTGGGTGCAACAATTCTTCCCACCACTGATGTCGAAGGAGCACATGCCCATGGTACTTGAGAGATTTTTTGATCTTTCAAAGTTGTACCAAGAGCACCTAGGAGAGATCGGATTGTGGTACATCGCATATGCACCAGTTGTGAGGACACATTTGGCTGTGATGATAGCATTGTGCAAGAGATGGCATAGTGAGACCTCATCCTTCCACCTTTCGACAAGGGAGGTGATAGTTACATTGGAGGATGTGTGGTGGATATTGTGATTTCCTATCCACAGTTATCGTGTGATCTACGATCCCGATGTTGGATTTGATGCCTATTTATAGGCGATGGAGATGGACTAGATTGTATTGGTTACCTCACAGATTGAATTAGAGACATATAGAGGTCTGGTGCCGACATTCAGATTGATTGTTCTGGCCATCATTTCAGGTTTTGTGGCTTTGAACATACGTGCTCAATTTTTCAATCCAGCATGGGGTTTGGCATGGCAACATATGTTATACCAGAGGACTCTTTTCACGTGGGGGCCTGTGATGTTGGCCTCCCTATATCATGGTTTACATGACTTTTTGTATTGCAATGGGAGAGCCCTTGGTATAGGTGTGACCCTCCTTCATATTTGGGAATAGGAGCACATTGTTGTTCTTTGGCTGATTGTATAGATGGTGGACGTGGAGCCAAATGATCCTGTCATATGGAGATATCAAGGTGCCATCACACTAGGTACACAAGACAGATTGTTCTCCCAGACTAGCAATGGGGGATTGACAATATGGCAGTGTTCCACAAGCGCCCATTGCTTCATATTTTGGCCTACTTCGATGATGTACAATAGCTCTATTTTTCCAGATAGACCTGATATATGCAAGTTCAACAGCATACCATGATTAAGTGGTACCTTCCTGATAGAGTGGCGAGAAAATTTAGTGATGTACAGGATAAGCCCCACAATGCCTATAGGGCTATTTTTGTGAGATCAGCTAGAGAGGCTCCAACTTAGGGACCAATAATTCTAGCGCCAAAGCCATCAAAATTTTTAGATAGTTGGTCACTTAGCCTTAGGCATATGATCAGGGTTAGCCTATAGAGCAGACCACTCCAGCTTATGATGCATGTTTTTTCCCTACCAGGTGACTTATAGATCTAGTAGGTGCTCCTCCCAGAGGGAGGCCATGAGGTAGAGGTGTCAGGGGCAAGGGAAAGGGAGGCCAGGATGGCCATGATGGACAGGTTCCAAGGATTCCTCTAGTGGGATAGTAGCCTCCTCAACAGCCTCCTGTAATGCAGCAACAACTCGTGCCACCACCACCACCACCACTTGATCCACAAGATGATCAAATATAGCAGATGTAGTAGTAGGTGTATTCTTTGACAAGTGAGCAGGACCAGGCCTGCCAACAGATTTTGGTTGTGACTATTGAGTGAGCCCAAGATTGGTAGTAGGTGGTAATAATGACATCCAAGAGGGATGTGGCTTTACTGAGAGTTCAGGCTGTTACCGAGGAGAGGGATCAGGAGGTTGCAATATGGTAGCAGATAGAGGTCATGGCAGTAGCCACACATGGTCAAACTATTTTGGTGAGGTTGTACAGAGAGGCTTTCATGGAGGCTGCATACTATAGGTAGCTTACCACAGAGATGTTCCAATAGCTCTTCATCAGCCTAATTTTTCACAGTGTAGTGATGCGCATCCCCGTATTGAGGATTAGCCTGAGCAGAAAGTTGGAGAGGGTAGCAACCACCAGGGCTAGCTTTTTGATAAATAGACACTTTGATTTTTCCCCATTCTTTATACTGATATAAATTCATGGGATCCTTTTTGATAGCCTCATGGATATTGTACTTATCATCGATGTACATACACTAATCCAGATTTTGTACCATGACAAATTTTTTGATATGTATATGATACGGATACGGATGATTCATGCCATGATGTGTTCACTTTATTTCATGTATGGATGATGTATGGATGCCTATATATGATTATGTATGGATGCATTTATTTTATGCCTATGTGATATGTGATGATCATGATATGGATGGATGCAATGTTATATTATTTTTCATTATCTTTTCATGATATGATGATGATGTTGTATGCATATGGATGTATGGATGCAAATGCTTATGATATGCAACAATTTAAGATGCTTAGAATAACAAATCTATATTATTCATCACAACTAAAATTATTATGCAAAATGTATGATGTGATATGTAATTGAATATGGTGCGATTATGATATGATTATGAAGTGCATGTATCCTGATGGATTTTTTTATTATGATATGATTATGAAATGCATGTATGCTAATGGTTTGTGGATGCAGGATGGATGTATTGATAATTTTTTTTTGAATATCATGATACTAGGTTAGCGTGGAGAGAAGATAGAAGAAAAGAGAATGAATAACCATCGTTGATGATGATTGCTTCAAAAGATCTAACAAGTCCATAATCAATCAAGACTTTATTAGAGATGGTGATGAGACAATGCAAAATAATGCAGAATGAAATGTAGGATGGGTGCTCACACTTCAGGATTGGGATTTTTTGTCATTCCTTGTTGTTTTATATAACACATAGACACGATGCATTAAGGTATTGATAACCAGGATGGCGTTGTATCTAGCATAATGGACTTTGACTCGATAAGGAGATAGGATAGTTCTTGTTCACATCTTAACATATGGAAATGTTGTTGGAATGTAAGTTAGAGGTTTAGCATATATTGAACCAAAGCATAGGAAATAGTCAACAATATACCCTAAACAACCTTCCTACACACAACTAAGCAAGTATGTCCCAAGATTATTTTACAAGAGTATCCACAAGCACAACAAATGAAAGATAATGATCGATGCCCCATTCATTTCTCTCTAAATCATTTTATTAGACATCATCGATAGGTCCTAAGAATAAGTTATTAAGATAAAACATAAGAAAATATCAAAGATAAATAATCAGTATTATCTATAGCTCCTGCCTAGTTCAAGTTTAGATTAGGTGATATCTGATACTGATGTCCATCACAAGAAGGATACATCCTAGGACATGTTGATTAGAGGTTTGTTTGATGTTGGGATAATGATGCTAAGATGAGTCATTTCCATAAACTCCACTAACGTATTTACCTATGATTTAGACTTTAGATTTTGACTTTTAGGTTTGTACTTTATGACTTGCTATGTTTGCTTTCTACTTGTTTTCCAAAGGGTGAAGGTGATGATTGTTTATTATGGGTGAAATTTTATTGCGGGTGAAAGCGAGATGGGATGGATGGGTTTAGATTTTTTGGAATATTTAAATTTTTTTGGTATTTGGAAAATGTTGAGGTTGTTTTTGGTCTTTTGAAAATTTATATGAATGTTTAGGATTTTCAATTTTCTGAGGCTATTTAGGGTTTTTTGAATGTTTTGAGGCTTTTTAAGTCTTTTAAACATTTTCTATTGTTTTTAGATTTTCATTTTCAAATTTTTTTTGTGTTTTTTGAATATTTGGATGTTTTTGGGATTTTTGAGATATTTGGATGTTTTTGGGATTTTTTGAATATTTAGATTTTTTTTGGGATTTTCTAAGTTTTACAGAGTTTTGACCAAGAACCTAACCTAAGAGACTTGTTACCAATTTTCACCTCAGCTCAATTGAAGGAGCTGTCTGAATGTTATCACATCACAAGGTGGAATTGCACTTAGGTTTAAATGTTGTTTTATCATTATTTATTGAGTAATAGTTATGCATTTTAAAGAAGAAATGGAGTTTTCATAATGCCATTCAGAAGTTCCAAAAATGGCAGAAATACAGAATTGAACAAATAAGAAAAATAGCATTTCAAATGATTTCATTTATTTCGTAAAGAACTCATATTTTACAAGGCTTCAATTGATTTCAAAAATCAGAATATTTTTACAACATTGCATGTAAATGCAGTTTTCTTTTTAAATGAAAAGTAGAATTAAAATCAAAGATCCACACAAGCCATGGATGTAACTATTATAACACATTGCTAATAGCACATTGCACTACTAAAGATATAGAAAGTAAAACACATAAGTGACGACATATTCATCATTGCCTGATTATCGACGTTTGATGTTGAATGGTGCACCTTGTCTTCTCGAGCTCCGTCGACCTATAAGAGGAAAAGAGGGGTGTCAGTGGCTTCGATTATGAAGAAACCTATATGAGGCACCCGCAATAGTACAACATACTATTAACAATTCATTGAAACAATCAATCCAATCAAGTGCAGTATGAAAGAAATGAGCTGGAGGAGAGATAACAATAGCCTTATCATCATGTTCTATTTTTTATGCTAACATTGTTTGTTTCCTTGTGTAGGTATAGGTAAAATCATGAAGCTGATCATTCTTCGAAGACCAAGCATGTGGAGGAAAACGGGCTCCCACAAGGGTAGAGCTTGGCATGCTGCCCTATTCATTAAATGGGATGATTTAAAGACACATTATCATATTCATCAAATGAAATGAAGAACAACTGAAGGAGTAAAAGCAGCATTATCCATCAAGCAACTTAACCAACTATGAATTCATAACAATCAGGTTTGTTTTCTAAAGGCTACAGGTGAACAATGAGTTTAGTTCACTAAATGAATTTAACTGAGTACATTTACATCAAATATTGTTGAATAAGTTCATGTTCTATGTTGATTGTAATCATATGTCATGCAAGTTTCAGTTCATCAATTCTTTCTATTCACAGTCAAGGACAATGAACATGCATACATTATGTCTTGACGGTTTGTTTTGATTCTCATCATGAAAGAGATCGATTCTAAAAGCATATTCGTCAAGTGGAACATAAAAATACATGAAGAGTACCATGTTGCTCAGGCATGCAAAGGACAGACATTGCATTCGAGTGTTGAACGAGTCACTAGTTCCAGTTGATTAATAAGTAAATACAACATTATGAGTTGTAATAACAAAGTGATCATTCCAGAATATTAAGGAAAGAGCAAGCAGTTTATTTCCAGCAAGAGTTTATGAGGTGTCAGTTATGCATATGAACTGGTGAGTAGAGGTGGTTCATAGTGATGCAATGTTTCAATTCAAAAATCTCTATGGAGTTCAAGAGTAGAAGGTAGAAGTTGATGTGTTAAAGTTGAGAGAAATCAAAAGACATTGTTGTGCATACAAAATATAAGTATGGAGATAATATACATTAAGAGGCCATCCTTTCCATAATAGAAAAGCATAGAATCATGCTGATAATAAGAAATATAAATGCTTAAAGAAGCCCAGACTTTGCACAATTATTGGGATTACTAACCTTTTATATCTCAAGCAAGATGTTTACAGGTGGAGATCACTATTTTTTCATAAATATATGGAGTTCTAATTAATGCAGTGTTTCCAAGAATATCAGGCTATATTCATTTCAAATTAAGGGACACAAGAATAACAAGTGCAAAATACCAAGGAGATGAAATGAAAATACAAACATTCAGGTCATTCTTTTGTTTCAGAGGTTCGGAATAAGCCATTGGCTCATTTGGGTCGAGCTCATATGTTATAAATCATAAATAGATTTGTAGCTTTGAATCTCAAATATCAATTTTTAGGTTTACTTTCGAAATGCAGAAAAGAAATAATCACAGTGACCCATGTGCAGTTTTTTCCCGAGACAGCAGTTGAGTCAAAATGCAAATGTTGTGTTGAGCCAAGTTCCAAAAAACACAATTCTCTTTTGAAATTTTAAATACTTACATGTGGGTTTTTTTTAAAAGTGCAGGAGAATGCAATAATGGAGATAACCCATATGGGTTTTACATTAAAAGTAGTAGAATTTAAAATGCAAGTTTTTTTAATGAATCGAGCTTCAGAGGTAAAGGAAATATAGTTTTCTTTAATGATTTCAAATACCCACTTTTAGTTTTGTTCCAAAGTATAGAAAATTCAATTACAATGATACCCACAAGTGGAAATGCTTTCAAATAGACATAATGATCAATTTTCTATTCTGGGTCGAGCCCAAGATCCACTAAGAAAATGCTTTTTTACAATATACATTTGGCACAGCCTGAACATGGCCAAAATCTATGTTTAGAGAAGGAAGTTCTTTAAGTTTCTAAAGATCAATGTTTAGTGAAAGAAGTTACCAGTTCATATTTTTGATGGAGCTCTCTAGCCACGGCCAAAGTTACATATAGCTTCCAAATGCAAGGGGTTCGATTTCTTAAGTGGTGGCCGAGCTTTCATAGTGAGAATGGGGCAACAATGATGGTATGAGCACAAAAAATGCAAGATAAAGAGATATTAGAGGTTGTGTATAGCCGCGACCTCAAGGCCAGAAAAATTAAAATATGGAGCCATAGAAATCATGGAACTATGAGTGAATAGCTCACCTTTGTGACAATAGGAGAAAACAATGACCCACGAGCTTCCTCTTAGAGCTTTTGAGATGAACACGAGCTCACAGGTCAGCCAAGAAAACAAAAGTTACACAAAGTGCAAAGAAAATCAGAGAATAAACTCATACAAGCCGCGATCTTAGGGCCTTTTGATATTAAATAAGAAGTGGAAGAACTTTGATACAGACAGAACAAAGCTTACCCATTGGAGTTTCGGTCGAGTGATGAGCATGGTGAATATTCCTAAGCATGCAGAGATGTAGATTCAACCATCATGGTGGCATTATTCTTCCAGATAGAGTCTCCTTCCTTCCAAAGTCACGAGTGTGAAATGAAATGATAATTAGGGTTTGACCCTATTTTCTCATGTCCTAATTCGAACATCATCACCATCTAGAATGTTCCATCAAAGCACGTGGTCAAATTTTGAATGGGGTCAAAGTTATAATCTTTGTATTATGACTTCATTGAAGTCTGAGTTTAATACTATATGTTTGTGAGAGTCGAGATTCATGCACTAGGTTGATGTTTTAGGTCTAGACACTTGTTGTATGCCTTAGAGAAGTATGGATTGTGCCTTATGTTATTGATTTAAGAAAAAACAATTGAGGGTGTAGTGGTGAATACCATATGACCTAGTAACTAATTGTTTAAGGTCAATGATCTTTTTAGGGTTTTATTTTTAATTGATTTTAGAGAAATCAATGGGATTTGAAGTGATGAGAAGAGATAATGATGTGTTTTGTTTTTTATGATTTTTGAGAAAATCAGATTATTGTAATTGGAGAAATAAGGATCTTTTCTTTTTTGCAAAAGATTTTAATCTTTAATTGCAAAAAATAGATAAATTGTGCAAATCTGCATCTTGTAAAGCAAAATCATAAAGCGATATTCTATAAATTGCTTTGTGATTTCTTGCTAATTTTAGCAGATTTTTGTTGACTTTTCCTCTTGGTTGGATTTTTGACCTATCTTGGAGAGATAAGATGTTTTCTGAGCTTTTAAAGCAAGATCAGCCTATTTTTAGAGGTTTGATAGTGTGATCATAAAAGCATTGTGCTTTTTTCTGCTTTTAGGTAGTTTTTGAGACAATTTGAAGCCTTTTTACTTGAGCTTTTTTCTGAGCTCGGATTAGGGTTTCTTGAGAGTTATGTTTTGATAGACTTAGTCTTTCAACTCTCCTTCTCAGTAGTTCAGATCAAATTTTCTTGCTCAAACACTTTTTTGAGCTTGTAAACCTTTTTGGTACTCAGTTTCAGATTCAGGCAAAGACTCTTTCAGCTTTAATAGAACAACATATTTCTCCTTCTTATCTTTTGTCTCAGATTTTGTAATGGCAATTTGATGTATTTGTGTTTTCAAATTAGAATCCTTTTATGTCTTGCTATTATAAGGTTGTGTTTCATAATTACATGTTTCAAGTTGCATGTTGTGTTTTTTTTTCAGATCTTCATGCAAATCACTGATGGGATATGTGCCAATGAGATTGTGAGGATTCCTATAATAGAGAAGTTGTTATGAGTGGTTAGGTCTGAATTCTTATAAGTTTAGTGAATCATCTGTTAAAAGTAGGATTTTATGTTCAGTCATCTTTTATCCCTTTCCTCAGAGGTTATTTCAGAATAGAATTCATCATTTGGAGAACCAGCTCACTCTGGAGATTCCTTCTTCGTTCAGATCACCCACATCTAAAGAAGGTTTCCATGTTTTAGTAGTTTGTTGAATATTGCATTTAGTAGGGTGCAAAACTATTGATAACAAGACCTATCCTAGGGACCTCAGGAGTTGATCATAGATAGCCTTGCCTACGTTATACACATAGAGACCACATAGTTCTACTGACTTGACACATTTATAGGACAAAGATATGAACAAATGAGAGATGACAACTAATTACAAGGGATTGCCAAAGGACTGGCCTAGGGTGTCTCGGGGGAACATCAATGATGGCCTTCCCTACGTTCAAGCTCAAAGACAGCGTAGTTCAACCAGGAGACATTATTTTTTTGGATTTGTGATGTTCGACCTATATAGGGATTTTCAATTTTTTTTGGATAATATTTTATGAATCTACAGTATTTTGGATGTACAGGATTTTGGAAATGTCTTTCAATTTTATGGATAAGATTTTATGAATGTTTTTGGTGTTTTTCGATAAGATGTCCCATGACCTCAAGATATACTAGAACCTAATTGTGACGCATAATGAAATTCCCCCAGTGTGATATGTTAGCCTACTTTGATAAAGGTAGGACAGACTGACCTTGAGAAATATGCCAAGTATTTCTAAAGAGTTCATGATACATTACAGTGACAAGCCATGATAAGGACACGGATGGTGGATGAATGGTCATGTAAAGAATGATAGGTCAAAAGAGCCAAAGAATAGATGGAGATGTTTTATTTACACAAGATGCCTATTTGTTAGGTTTTCACCAAGGTACTTACCCAAAGTGCCACCGAAGTGGTTTTCACTAGAGGACAATTTTTTTCTTTTCTTTTTTAAATAATTTTTCTCATTTTTTTGGATTTTGATCATGTTTTTTTTTGTATTTTCTAATTTATACCCTTCATGTTTAGGCATAAATTTTTTTGAGATGCAAGCTATTGATTAGCTCCTACAAGGGTTCACCTTCAGGGGTTGATAGTCGGTATGCTCCTGATCCATACCTTGTTGTGATAACAAAAGGACCCAACTAGTTAGGCTCAAATTTTCCTTTGTTGTCTTGATTTGGAAGATTCTTCTAATTTTTCTTTAGGACAAGATCACCTACCTGGAACAACCGACATTTGATTATCTTGTTATAGCTCCATTTCAATTGGTTTTGATACACTTTCAAGTGATTAATGGCATCAAGATGTCGTTCATCCAAGAATTCTAGCTCATTCAGTTGATACACTTTGTACTCTTCCTCAATTATTAGATTCTTCGGTGACACTTGCAATGATGGGAGCTCAACCTCAATAGGAAAGATGGCTTCTAATTCATAGACTAGGGAGAAAGGGGTTGTACCTATGGGTGTGTGGATACTAGTTCGATAAGCCAAAAGAGCAATATTTAGCTGCAGATGTCAATCGTGACCAACTTCATTAACTATTTTCTTTAGGATTTTTCAGGATAGTTTTGTTTGTTGCTTCTATTTGTCCATTGCCTTGGGGATAGTATTGGGTAGAGAATCAATGTTGGATATTGAAACTTTGGCACAACTCTTTCACATCCTAATTCCTGAATGGGGTTTCATTGTCTAAGATGAGGGTTTTTCATACACCATAGCAACAAATTAGATAATTCAAGATAAACTTGGCTATCGACTTCCCCATTATGTAGGTCATAGGAATGGCTTCAACCCACTTAGTAAAGTACTCAGTGGTGGTTATGATAAACTTATGGCCATTGGATGAGGTTTGAGTGATTTTTCATATGAGTTCAAGTCCCCACTATGAAAAAGGACATGGTGTGATCATTGGTTGTAATTCTTGAGCTAGAGCATGAATCAGATCACCATGTTGTTGACACTAGATGCATTTTTGCAAATACTGATGAGCTTCTTTTTCCATGGTTGGCCAATAGTACCCTGTCCTCAATAGTTTCTTAGCTAATGTCATATCAATAGAATGAGACCCACATATTCTATCATGTACTTTTTTCAAGGCATTTAAGGCTTCCTCATGGTTAAGACATCATAGTAATGTCCCTTCGATGCTTCGGCGGTAAAGGGTATCACCTAGAATCATGAATCAAGATACCTTTTTGAAAAAGGTCCTTTTAAGGTTTGGGGTGATGTCTGATGGAAGGGTTCCTCTATTAAGGTAAGTAAATATTTTATGTTACCATGGGGATCCAAGACCAACAATGACACATGCGAATTCAAATTCAAGGAATTCAAAAGTTGGTATGAGAAGTTGTTCTACCAAAAAATCACATTGAAGGACGTTTTTTGCAATGTATAGTAGTGATCTAATTGTTGCCATGGCATCTGCTACTCTATTGTTCATGTGAGGAATCTGCTCAAAATTTATGTCTATAAAAAGGTATTTGATATTGTCCACCATTTTCTTGTAGGAGTGAGCTTGTCATCTTTAGTTTGATAGTCATCATTTACTTGGTTGATAACAAGTTGTGAGTCTCCATAGAATTTCATTTCTTGTATTTGCAACTGAATTTCTATCCTGAGACCTATGATCAAGGCTTTGTACTCAGAAATGTTATTGCTACATGGGAATAATAGCCTGTAAGACTTTAGGATGCAATCACCTTGAGGGGTGATAAAAAGAATGTCGGCTCCTAATCCATGTTGGGTGAATAATCCATCAAAGTGCATCTCCCACTAAGCTGTGAGATTAATAAGGAACATTGATGTGTCAGGGAACTCAGATATTAAAGGGTTCTCATCATAGATGGGTGCTTCTACTAGTTGGTCTATAGGTACTTGTCCTTTGATTTCCTTGTACTCCACATATTCTATGTCAAACTCTATCAAGATCATTACCTATTTAGCCATTCATCCTATGAGGGTTGCTTTGGATAACAAATATTTTAATGGATCAATCTTTGTGATGAGCTTGATTTGGTGTGACATGTAATTCCTAAACTTTTGTGAAGCAAAAACTACTGCTAGGAATTCTTTCTTAATGGGTGAATAGTTCATCTCATAGCCTACCAAGGTTTTGTTGATGTAGTATATGGCTCTTTCTTTTCTTTTTTTCATCATGTTGTGCTAAAAGAGCTCCTAGTGTTGCCGATCGTGCTGAGATATACAAGATTAGTGGCTTGTTTGGTATTGGTAGCATAAGCACTAGAGGTGTTAGTAGATAATTCTTGATATGTTGGAAAGCTTTATCACATTTTTCATCCCATTTGAAGGTTATCCCTTTATGGAGAAGATGTGAAAAGGGATGAGTTTTATCTGATAGTTGAGCTATCAACCTTCTGATGGACTATAACCTTCCTTGTAATCCTTTCATTTGTTTAAATGTTTGTGGTGGTTCCATGTATAGGATGGATTATACCTTTGTTGGATCAATTTCTATCCCTCTTTGTGAAATGATGAATCCAAGAATTTTTCCTGATGTAACATCGAACACAATTTTTTTTGGATTCAGTCATACTTTGTATTCTTCAAGCCTATCAAAGATAGGTCCTAGGACTTATATGTGTTCACTTCTCTTTTTCTATTTTTCCAAAATATCATCCACATAATCTTCAACTATTTTTTGGATCGTATCATGAAAGATGAAGGTAATTTCTCTTTGATAGGTAGCTCCTACATTCATCAACTGAAATGGAATTACATTCTTGTGGTAGGTTCCCCATGGACAAGTAAAGGAAATTTTATGTTCATCCTCTTTGGAAATTATGATTTGATTGTAGCCTGAAAAGCCATCCATGAGTGAAAAAATTTAATGCCCAGCTGTTAAATCCATAATGAGATCAATGTTGGGAAGAGGGAAATCATCCTTTGGGCATACCTTGTTCAGATCTTTGAAATCAGCACATATTCTAATGCCCCCAATGGGTGTTGAGACTAGTACTAGCTCTGAAACCCACTCAAGATAATCTATTGGTCCAATGAATCCAACTTCAAGAAGCTTTTGTAGTTCTAGTTTGACCAAGAGTGCTATATGAGGGTGAATCTTCCCTAATTTCTTCTTGACTAGTTTGGTGTCAAGATAAACTACTAAGTGATGTACAACCACTTGTAGATCAATGGTGCAGGAGCACTTGTTTGATTTCTTGCCTCCATGAGTCCATTTGTCAATATTTGCTTTATTTTGTGTATTGGGTCTTATAATAAGGTTTATCAAACCATTTTATAGGTTTTTAAGTCTTAGGAAGTCATATTTTAAGTCATTTGTCAAATAATGTTTAAAGTTGTTCCATATTGTAAAAATTGTCAAAAGTGCAAAATTAGGTAGATGAAGTGTCATTAAGTTGTTTTTTCAACAAAATAACTCAAATGTAGTTGCAAATATTTGGTTTTGGTTGTAAATGTATAAATACATCCTCCAAAACTCGAATTTGGGGTTGGAGACACTATTTTTGAAGTATGATGAATGGCAACCTCAAATTTTGTGTGCATTTTCTGATTTTTACATTGTTTCTAGGATGAAGTTGTGCTTTGTACAGCATGCTATGGACAAAAATAAAGGAGTATCATATATTGATTGAAAGATATCTATTTCTAGTCTCCAATTATTATTTTCTCATTGAATTTTATTGAGTTTTGTGGAAGATATGACTATTTTGGTGAGAGTGCCCTATTCTAACAATATTGTGCATAATTTACAGTCTAAAAAATGTGATGGTACGGATTTTCAATTCTATATTTTGGATCTGAAACCAATTGCATTTTTTTTACATTTGAATCTACTTTCATTTTCTTCAAATCTCATCAAATTTCATTAACATTTGAATAAATTATGACCATTTTTGTGAGGGTAGGTCTGAACCCTACCTAGGGTTTGCAGTTTTTGGGAAAATACAATAACTTTCTTTTCCACCGTTGGATCTTTATAAAAAATGGAGGACATGTCTATAAGTATGTTTTCTTCAATCTCACTAGAGTTATTGGCTTTATTATTTTATTTTTGAAATTTATTAATGACTTTTTGTTGCATTAAATTGTGGGCTATCATGGCTATGTTTCCAATGTGATATAGAATGCCTAATAGCATGTGTTATACAAAGATTTCTTTGAATTATTGTTGAAGGTTTTTGAGATATGTTGTTGAATCCTCCTTTGCTCTACATCAATCAAGGCCTGGAATATTTGTGAATGACCATACAAATTTATCACTTCTCTCTTTAAGGAATGCTTCAAGGTTCTTTTGTTCTTTCTCTAACAAGGATTCAACATAGAAGGTGATCTTAGGTGCTTCTTATGTTCCCACATTGACTCGAGTAGCCTTTTCTACTAGTACTGCTAACTTTTCTAGATGCATGGAACTAAGGGGGATATTGAATCTTTCATCCTTGGGTGCCTCAAAGAGGATTTCACCATCAGATGCATCCTTTGTTTTTACTATTTTTGGACCACAGTGTACCACTAGGTGATTTTCACTCAAGGATTTGCATGTTAGTTGCATTTCATTTATTTTACAACTGAAGGATTCAACCATCTCCCCATAATATGCACCAATATCGATATCTATGTCAAATCTTTCTTTGTGATCTTCCCATGATAAGTTGTCTCAGAGTCCCATGAATTTTGATATCACTTCATCATTTTCAAATAAATCTAGAACCGTTGGTCCTTGTTGTTCCATGTCAATGAGTTGCGGGTACATTAGGTGTATTTTAGTTGGTTGGTTGTTTGAGACAAAGGATATTATGTATCTCATGAAGAGGGTGTTGCTCTCAAATAGGTCAGAAACATCAAGAGGAAAGTCATCTAAGGTAGTATCACGTGATGTAGGTGACCAAGAGGAAGCCTCAACCTGTTTAGCAAAAATACCTTTGCCAATAAGTGTGACCTTGCTAGTAGTACAACCTAAGCCAATATTTTTTTAATCATTTCTTAGGAATGATGGGTTCTAGTAAACCACTGTCATTCTATCCTAGCTTCTCATTCTTGTTATACCCCAATTTTGCATTAGTTGTAGACCTTTGTTGTCATCTTCCATGGGAAGAATTGGAATAGTTCGTTCATCTTGATAGAGGATTTTAGAGATGTCTTGCTCATTGATTTCTTCTTGATTTAGGTCTCCCCACTTGGTGAAGGTAGTGGCTGCCATCTTGATTTTTTCTAGTTCCATGGTGCTAGATGCTGGTTTCCCATGAGATTGAGGAGAAATAGGTAACTCTCCTAAGAAAAAGGTGTCTTTCAATATTTTGTAGCTTCCACAACCATCACCTTGGATTACTACTTTGACATCAGATATGCTTTTTACAATTGGTACATGTGATGCTGAGGTAGAGGCTAGAGATGATGGGTCAACAAATGAGCTTGATGGTGTAGGTCCTTCATCATTTTTGGGTATTTATGAGATTTTATAAAACTTGGCCTCAAGGCTCTTGCAGTAGTAGAAGGCACAAGATCTCCATGGATATTGATTTCTCTCCCTTCAAAAGGAAACTTCACACATTGATGATAGGTTGAGGCTACAACTTTCAAATCATGAATCCAAGGTTGGTCAAGTAGTATGTTATAGGGAAGATCAAGATCAATTACTTGGCATGTAGTTTCTGCAATAAGAGGTCCTACTTGGATTGAAAGCACAATGATTCCTTGTGATACCCATTCTTGGTCATCATATGCTCTGATGGTGGTACTCTTTGTCTTCTCAATGGTATCTTTTGAATAGCCTAGATGCTTAATCAAATTTAGGGTACAAATGTTTAGACTAGCACCCCCATCTACCAAGACTCTTTTGACCTTGTTTTTATGAATGACAACCTCAAGGTGTAAAGCACAGTTATGAGATGGATGTGAGGTAAATCTTGTTTGGAGAAGGTGGCTCATGATATACCCTACCATAGCTTGAAACTGATTGGTATCAATATTCTTGGGAACAGATGACTCATACAAGGATTTTTCCATTATTTCCCTGTGTGCAAGGGATAACCTTAAGAGTTCCAAGATTGATATTTGAGCCAAGGTTTGTTTAAGTTGATTACAAGATTGTACTTGCTAGGATTAGATGTGGGAAAAGTAGGCTATGTTATGGATTGAGTTGGGACAGCTGCTTGAACAATTATTTTTCCATGTCGTGTGGTGACTCCACATTCCGTACTAGCTCCCTTGATGGTGACAATGATGATAACGCTATCATAAGAGAAAATACATTGGAATAGGAATGTTTTACATTAGTGTAATCCTTATCTTTTCCATCATTGTTTGCTTTGTTATGATTGAGCATAGGGGTCTTGTATATCTTGAGATCCTAGTTTCCAACTGGTACCTCAATAGATATGGTATTGCTCACTATGAGATCTTGGATGATGTTCTTGAGTTTCGTGTAGTTTATTGTTTTATTTCCTTTTATTTTATGAAATTCACAGAGATCATTCTCATTGTACCAAGATGGCTTTTCTTTTGGTTCTTAGTAGTTTTCAAAGTTAGGAAGTGTTAACGAATTTGACTCTACTAGTTTCTTCATGATTGTCTCGATGGGTTTTGATAACTGTATGTACTTCCATTTGGGATAGTTATTCCTGTTACTAGTTTACCTTGGTTGCATGGTGGTGTTATTGATTTGATTTTTTTGAGGTGGTACCATTTGTTGCATAGTTGGTTGGATGTTAGCAACATGATTGTTATTGGGTCTAGGAGCACTGAGTATGACCTTAGCATCTACCACACCGTCGTTTGCTACATTTTTGTTCTTAGACCATACACAAGGTTTCTCATTTGAACTGGTCAAAGGATGGTTGTATTTGTAAGCTTGAGTATTTCCTTGTGAGATTAGGGCACTTTCAAAGTTAAGTTCTCTCAGAACAAGCTCATCATACGATGTGATGCATTCCATTTTAAAGTGGAATGATAGATTTGGATTAAGGTTGGATATAATTATTCCCACTTATTGTTCGTCAGGAAGAGGCCATTTTCTTTTACTAGCTCTTTGTCTCCATCATTGTAAGAAACTTGTGAAGGTTTCTCCTAGGATTTTTTTGAGAGTACAACTCTTCTAAACTAACGTCCATGTCAAGATTGAAGGAGAAGTGATCGATGAATTTTTCATGCTTTCTTGAAAAGTTTTGATACTAGGAGGCAAATGAGAAAGCCAGTCCATAGCAGTACCTTTTAAAATTCAAGGAAACAGGCACATTAGATATGAATCCTTGTAAGCCACTTCCATGAACATGATGTTAAATTATTTGATATGGTCAACAAGAATTCCTCTCCCTCTTTATTTTTCAAACTTGGGGATTTCAAAACCAGGAAGGAATGGTATCATTCCTAAGTTTCGATCAAATGGGTAAAGACACAAGTTTTGTGTATGAAGTTTCTTTGTCTTTCCCATGCAAGGATCCTACATTTCTTGTGAGAGTGCTTTCAATTGTGATGTGAAATCATCTTGAGGATTGGGTGGAGGAACATATGGTGGGATGAGAGATGAATTATATGGGGTGTATGAAGGTGTGAGATTTTGTGAGAGTGATGAATATGTTCATGTCGTGTTTGGATTGATAATGTTCATATGAGAAAAATAGGAACCTTGTTGTTGTTGTTGGATGTATTGTTGAGCTAGTAAGGCTTGTTGTTGAGCTTCTTGTTGTTGTTGTGCCACTAGGGCTTTTTGTTGGGCCTACTATTGTTCTTGTGCTAATAAAGTTGTTTGTTTTTCCTATTGTTGTTGCACGGCTTGTTGTGTTGCTAAAGCTTCTTTTTGTTGTTGTTGTTGTTGTTGTTGTTGTTTTGCTAAGGCTGATTGTTGAGCTTGATGTTGTTGTTGTGCTAAGGCTGCTTACTAAGCTTGATGTTGTTGTTGTGCTAAGGCTACTTACTGAGCTTGATGTTTTTGTTGTGTTAAGGCTGCTTGTTGAGCTACTAAGGTTGCTTGTTGTGCTTTTTGTTGTTGTTGTGCTAAGGCTGCTTGTTGTACTTGTCGTTGTTGTGCTAAAGCTAATTGTTGTTGTTTCTATTTTTGTATGGCTTGTTGATAAGTTTTTTGTGCTTTTTGTAGAGCTAAGGCATGTGCTTGCAATGTGGGATCAGGTGGTTCTTGAGACATCTATGAAGGATTAGGAACATTGATGTTTTGAATGGATAATGGATTGCTAGTGAAAGGTGGAGGATTCCCTTGGTTTAACATTCCTTGCAATATGGTAGCATGAGATGGAGGAATGTATGTTTGAGGTCCTAATTGATTTGGTATAGAAAAGGGAGTTGTTGGAAAATATTATGTCATTAAATTTTGCAATGGAAATGACACACTAGGACCTTGAGTCCATTCATTGAAAATATTACCTTGTCCTATGTTTTGAGGATTGCCTTGTGCAAAAGATGTAAACAAAGGGTTCATGATCAAGGTACTCTCAGGATTGATAGAGCTTGTAACTAAGGGATTGCTTTGAAATAGATTGATAGGGGATGATGTTGTAATGGTAGATCGAATGGATGAACCCACTGAAGGGTTGGATAAATAAGTCCCTATTTGCATTGAGGATTGATTTTGTGATATGGTTTTGACATTCCCTTGTGTGTTGTTTTGAGATTTTTGGTCTACACTGCTTTGCATGATGGTAGGAATACTTGTGGTACTCATGGGTATGGATGAAGAAGGGTTTCCCTGAAATGTTGAAGTGGTGGTGGAATAGTGAAGTTCAAGTGGATTGTGTAGCTATTTTGGATCCTTGGGAATGGGAGGAGCACCAAAGGTAGGTTTCCAAATGGTGGTGGGAGGAGGAGGATTAGTTTCAAGAGAAGCCACAAGTGTACCATTTTCAAATGGTGAGATGTGACAAAAATCTCTAGAAGGCTAGTTGCAAGACTAGGTATGTACGTTTGACTTATCCCTTGTGATGGAGTGGTGAAATCATGTGTTAAGCTTTGTTCTACAAATGTCAAGGAGATGGGAGCTACACTTTCAAAAAGTTGATGTTCTAAAATTTCTTCTCTAGTGAGCTCAAATGGGTTATTCATGATGTATTTTATTTCATATGGTCCTGAAGGAGTTGAAGGTTGTTGTGATGGTGTAACATGACTTCTAGGATCAAATTCTAAAGGATTTGGATCACTTGAGGTAAATGTAGCTTTTTATTTTTCCATGATTCTCTTGTGTTGTGATCTCATCTTTACCATAAATTTGGTGTTAGCGATGGGAGAGTTGTGTTGACTTTTGTAATGTTTGAACTCTCAAGTTTACTCCAACCTAGGTAAAAGGGACTCTCTAAATCTTTTGAGAGAAATGATGATAATGTGGGATGAAAATATGGGTGATATGGGAAGTGATTTTTGCAAGCATTTTGGGACAACACTTTGGACTTAAGTTTAATGTTTTGATGTTGGGATAAAGGATGCTAATGAACTTAGAAATCTTTAGGGTAGACTTGTGACCTTCAAGATAGACTAGTTCAAAGATGATAACTATCTCAACTAAGTGCATGGAAAAGGATACATTTCACATACAAAGTAGCTAAGGTAGCAAGTTGGTTTGATGTTTTCAGTCCCAAAGTGTTAGTGTATTTGAAATTTTTTAAAGATAGATGAGGTCAAGGATGAAATTTGGTGAAGGGGTGAGTGAAATTTTTGACCCAATGTTGACCTAAAGTGAACCTTTTTTCTTGACAAGACAAAGGTAGTGAGAATGATGCTAGACCTCTAAAATGTTCAAATCCTAGAAAATGAGAGGATGGAGGGGAATGTTCAAAATTGTTCAGGCTCTCCTAGCTTGGGCATAAAATTTTCTCAACAAAGTGTAATGGTTGCAGTAAACTATGGATGCCCACTTTTGACTATACTTTGTTCTATGATTCCTACGTCTAAAGGGGAATCCTAGAGATTTTCCTTTACGATGTTTAACTATTTAATGAATCATTTAGAGGAGTTGAGTATCTTGAAAAAGACCAAGAGTTTGACTCCAAAAGAATGCAAACAATTATGAACTATACCTTGAAGCATGCCTATAAAAGTTCAAATGCTACCAATTTGTTTCTATTTTGTGAACTGCTTGAAGGTGTTTCTCAAGGGATTTTGGAGTGAGATCCCTAAGTCTAAAATGAGGACCTATAGACCTTGGCTTAGGGATCCTAATTTTCTGTGAGATCATGGGGAAACAGTTTAAGTTTATATAAGAAAGGGAGATATTTATTTTCATGCGGGTGTTGGTAATAGGGGCCTTCTAGCCTAAATATCAGTGTGTTCCTCTTCTTTGTCTAAAATGGTTGTTTTGTTTCTCCACTATGAGTTTGTTTCATTGTTTTCAAAAGTGAAGGTTCTCAAATTTCTAATAAGATTTGTTTCTTCACTATTTATGAGTTCAAAATTTGACTGAATTATAGCACCTGGAAGATTCAGGTTGTTCAACGGGAGAAATCAGTCTCCAAATAGTCATGTAGGGTTCCTTTGTCAATTTATCTTTGCTTAGGTGAATTGATTTTACGATAAACACTTGTTGTTGATTATGTTTCCAAACTAGATGTTTATGTCAAAAACATCATAACTTTCACAATGTCCATTTTATGAAAATCATCAAGTCAAAGACACAATTTCCTATGTTGTCTTTGGTAAATATAGGTTTGAGATTAATGTCAAGATATTTAGAAATCGCTAAGGATAAATTCTTAGGACAAGTAGTAATATTAAGGCTAACTCAAGAAATCCACATTTAAGCCAAAGTGTTTGAAATTTTGGATATTGAATGTTTGTTTTTGGATCATTTTAAAATCAAGCAAAGTGTTACACTAACTCACAAGCATTACAACCCTAGGATAGAAATGGCTATATTTGTTGTATTCCCACTTGGATTTCTCCATCTATGCTTATTCACAGCAGATGATTAGAAGCTTGAACACACTTCTATGGGTCATCCAAGCTTCAAGTTCTCATGAATCTCCCATGAAAATCTTTTCATCTCTACTAAGAACCACAAATATGTTGGACAGCTTCGGAGGTCTGACCCCCTGACATCAACAAATATTAGGGATTTTTGGCTACTACACAAAGGTTCATAATAAGGGAATCTAGTTCAGAGGACACTATGATAAACTCCCTCAAGAGGTCTCCCAACCCTTAGAACAATGACTTTAAACATCATAAATATATTGGGGGAGATCTATCATGCATCACTCAATTGATTGCAAACTTTCCTCGCAACTACAAATTTGTATAGCAGTTCGGAAGAGCCTGGATTATGCTTGTTAACACTTGGGTTGTTCCCTTGGGGTGAGTAGCTTTTCCCACCAAGGCATTCCCTCTAAAGGTGAACAATAGTAAGTTCATTTGTATTTTGATCATATTTTATTGTATACACAAAGAGAGAACACACACTATGCCTTTTCTCACACTAGCATGGTTGTTCAATTTTAAACCCAAATTGGAAGATGTGGGTGATTTTTCAATGTGTTAGAGAATGTTTTTATTTCTCAAGATCACCAAATGACATGAGATATTTGCATATGCATTCACTAGAAAATCTGAAAACCAAAAAACAAAACAAACAGTTGTCAATTTTATCCTCCAAACCAATGATGAGTTAATTTTTAAACACCAATTGAAAGATGAGTTTTCCTTGTTCAATTTTAATCCCAATTGAGAGATGTGATGTGAGGGTTAAATTTTAAGCCCAACTTTTAATGCTCATTTTAAATCCAATTGAAAACTAGTGCATTGCCTAAAACTGAAAGTAAAAAAGCATGAAAGTGGGTTATAATTACCCCTGTGATATCAAAATGTCTAACCTATTCTAAGCAATTAAAATACAATGGAGAAACATGAAGAAACACCTCAAGATTAGCCTAAGGAATTTGTAAATGCAAAGACAAAGAGTCTAAAGTGATTGCAAATGGTTATACCTTCCCTTTGCAGCTGAAACTCCTTGGTTGGCCCTTGATTTTGATTTGGTTTGTATGCTCATTGATGATTCTTGATATGGCTAAAATGCAAGACTTGACTATATGATTGAATGTAGATGCAAGTGGATGAAATTGATGTTTAGATGAGTGCACAAAATGGCAGCATTTAGTTGCAAAATGACTAAGTGTTGAAAATTCCTTAGAGGATGGGGTATTTATAGAGAAACTTGAATTCTCTAGAGAATTCAACGGTTGGTATTTATCCAACAAGGCCAAGATGAAGGGCCAAGGTGAGTTGAGAGCTCACAAGCCCTCACATTTTGACATGTGGAATGTGAAGTGGCTAAGGGTGAGATGATGTGTAGGTGATGTGGAAGGAGATTACATGATGTGGAGGAAGGACAAGTACCTTTCAAGTACATTGGGAGATGAGAAGATTCCTTGGAGGAATAAATGTGAATTAAAAATTCACATGCTTGGGAGAATCTAGTGGATAAGAGAGGATCTCCAAAAAGATGGGAGTTTGTCACATGTGACTTGATGTGACAAGTCAAAGATTCTAGAAGATGCATGGGCAAAGGGGATTCTAGGAGGAATAAAAGTGAATTAAAAATTCACATGGGGAAGAGAGGAGCCTAGGGTGAATAAAAAGGAATTAAAAATTCCTTGGGGGATGGGGAGAGTTGACCAAGGTACTAATTAAGATTAACTAATCAATAATTAGAAGATAATTAGGGGTTAATGAGGATTAGAAGCCAACTTGCAAAAGTTGGAGGATGTGACACATCCTAATCAAGGATTAGGCATGTGCACATCCTTAATGAAGAGATTAGGAGATGGTTTAGGATTAGATGAAAATGACATGTGAGGAATTAAATAAATGTAATATTTATTTTATTCATTTGATAAAAAGGGGATTAAGGAGGGTAAGGTATTTAATTATATTAAATACCTTAGGGATTTGGCAGAATTAAGGATATTAATTAAATAATAGTAATATTAGTTAATTAACTTGGATAAGAGGATGTTTAGATGAAAAGTGGTAAATTTGGATAAATTAAGTGTCCAAATTTGGATGTCTACAACCCCAAAGCATTGAATGCTTGTAACAATTATAGAATGTTAAGATAGAAGAGAAGGTCTTCAATTTTGCTCCATGCCTTTTAACCCTGTTAGTCTAACAATGAAAACACAGTCAGACATCCATAAGTGATTAGATAATCAAAAGAAATTAAGTCACATGTTGAAAAACAAATGTAAAGTTTCTTACCTTCGTTGGGTGTCGCTACACACGATCGCATTGCAATTTGAAATTTGGGCATCGCTCTAGTGAATTTGAGCATCGCTCTATAGTAAAACCAATGAGCACAATTGCATCGCTATTTTGATGGGCGTCGTTGTTAACAAATGCATCATTGTTTGAAATTTGAAAGCTTTGGTTTGGTGAAAATGAGCTTCGTTGTTTACGTTCAATGATATTTTATATTTAAATACATGTCGCTATATTTAAATTGGCATCGACCAATTAAATATGCAATGTTGTATCAAATTGCTTGGGTGTCGCTATATGGCGAGGTTATTCAAATAGCATCATTGTTTATGGTTTGAGCATCACTATAGCCTACAAAACAACATGAACATGGATTTCAAGCTAAAAAATGGTTAAATGATTAGTTTTCCCTCCTTCTAGCACCAGAATGTTAATGTGAGGATACCGGTATGGGCCAAATTACACTTGATCCATGAAGAATCGAAGCATAACAGAGCCACCAATACTCGAATCTCAACAAGATCGATCAAACAAGATTAAAACTAAACATTTCATCAAAACCTAACATATTAAAATATGAAAGCTATCAAAACATCTACTCTAATCCATTCAAAATTTATCTTGTTGTGGAATTGGTGTCATGTTGATATGGACCAATGATCATTTCCCAATCTCGTGATAAGTGAGCTTGTTACAATCAATTCTATGGAAGAGAATCGGTGAAACCATGGTGTTTGGTATATGAAAAATCTAAATTATGTAAAAATGAACATGATGCAAGCTAAGTTACCATGATTTTATGCTATAAATGATCTAATTACACAATTACTAAGCTAACGCTAAGCTAATCTAAGCTAATTTAAGCTAAAATGATGCTAAAAGATGAAAACCTTAATTTATTTACAAACTAAGATGGATGCATGGAAGCCATTAATGAAAGCTTGAAGATAATATGCAATGAAAATGAACTAAAACAAGCTAAAAAGTGAGTAAACGATAAGCAAGTATGTGAGTAAATTTAATAGCATAAGTTTGCAATAAAAGATCAATTCATTTGTCTCCAAATAGTGATCTATTTATAGGACTAGAAATGAGGAATGGATGGTTGAGATCAAAAAGCATAATCAATGGTTCAAGAAGAAGGGGATGAGAGGTATGGATCATGGATTCTCATCAACAGATGAGAATGCAAGATGAAAGTTAATCAAAGGCTCACACTTGCCTCAAACAAACACACTTTTGACCTTCTCACACAAGCCAAAGGTAACTTGCTTAAGAGGTTAAAGGGTTAACTTGCATTTGAAGCCAAGTGAGTTGATTGGAGGAGATAGAATATTCCTTTAGGGTGAGGAAAAAGGTTAATTTACAACTTAAAACAAAGTTTTAATTGTGCAAAAAAGGATAAAGAATATTCCATAGGAATATTCCCTTTGATTAGAAGAAAATTAGTTTAATTTCTAATTAAACAAAGTTTAATTTATGCAATTAGGGAATTGGAAGAACTAGAAGATATTTTTTAAGTTAGATGGATAATAAATAGGGGAGTGGGATGAAATGATATTTAATTAAATAACTTAGGGTTATTTAATTAAATAAAATGACAAGAGATTAAATTAAATATTTTTATGTATTTAATTTAATCAGATGAAGTGTTAGTGTGAAAAGAAATGAATTAAGGTTCCAATTTAATTAATTAGGTCAAATGGACGAAAATGATGCAATTAATTAATTAGCTAGGCTAATTAAATCAATTAAGTGAAAAGATGATGGATAAAGAGGAAATGATGTTAATAAATCTGATTTGAGTGTATGGCATTGATTAGGACATTTTTCAGTGTCTACAGTTTCAAGCAACTTCATTCTCATTCAACTTATTTTTGAATACCCACTTTGATCCAATGATGTTTTGATCTGTCGGTCTTGGGACCAATTCCCAAGTTTGATTCTTCTTAATTTGCATAAGTTCTTCTTTCATTGCTTCCTTCCAATTTTCATCTTTACAAGCTTCACTTACAGTCTTTGGCTCAATATCAGAAAGTAAACATAGATTCACTTCAACAACAGCTCTACTTCTAGTCAACACACCTTTTGTCTTGTCTCCAATAATCTAATTTTCTAAATGGTTATTTTGTACATATATTTTGGTGTCATAGGGGACATCACCAGAGCATCTTCTTTTTTTTTAATTCTATTAATCTTGCTTCCCTTGCTCATCTTTTTCTTGTTCTTCCACAATATTTTATATTCTTATGCAATCAAGCTCATCAGATACATATCCATCAATGTCAATATAATTCTTTATTGTTTCATCAACCTTGACATTAGAGCTCTCTACAATCTTTCTCAATATTTTACTAAAACATCTTTATGCCTTGCTATTAGTAGAATATCCAAGAAAAATTCATTTATCACTTCTTGCATCAAACTTACCCAAAGTTTCTTCATCTCTTTTGATATAACACTTGGTTCTAAATACCTTGAAATATTTAACAATAGGAATTCTTCCATGCCATAGCTCATAGGGAGTCTTTGTATTTTTTTATCTTGCTTGAACTCAATTGAATACATAAATAGTAGTATGAATAGATTCTTTCCAATAAACTTCCTGTAAACCAACCTTAGTAATCATTGATCTAGCAACTTCTTGAATTGTTCTATTTTTCCTTTCAACAACTTCATTGTGTTGAGGATTTCTCAAAGCAGATAACTATCTTTTTATTCCATGCACTTCACAAAAAAAATTTAACTCATGGGAGGTGAATTCTCCACCTCTGTCAAGCCTTAAACATTTTATCTTCAAGTTCACTTCATTTTCAACCATAGCTTTGAATTCCTTAAATCTATCTAATGCATCTGATTTCTCTCTAAGAAATGTAATTTATGTATATCTAGAATAATCATCAATTAAAAGCATAAAGTATCTTTCACCAAGTAGACTTCTTACTCTTGTAGGACCACAAAGATCTGTGTGAACTAAATCAAGTAGTCTAGTAGTGGATTGTTCCTTTGATTTGTAATGATTTTTTGCTTGCTTTCCAAACTAACAATTCCTACAAATAGCATTAGTAGGCTTTGTAATATCAGTAAATGTCTCATGGCTTGAACAACACTATCCTTTACAAGTTATCAAAAATCATATAAAACATTCTCTTATGCCATAACTAACTATCATTAATCTAAGTCATAAAACATCGCCCATTAGCACCCTTAAGTTGATAGATATTCCCTTCAAATTTCTTTTCTGTAGTAATCAATATTCCAGATCTTTTTTGGATCTCACATATCTCATCCTTAAACACAAGATCATATCCTTTTTGCACATCTGACCAACACTCAACCGATTATTCCTTAATCCCTTAACATAATTGACATCATCAGTATGATGCTTTCCATCAAAACTCACTGAACCTATCCCATGGATTTTAGCACCAATATCGTCTCCAAACATAACCAAGCCTTTCAAGCTTAAAAAAATTATTTTTATCACTAGTCATGTGATGTGAACAACCATTGTCAACTACCCAAAAATTATTCTCTTATTCAACATGTAGGGTAGAGATAACCATACCTTTTTTTTTCTCCTTTTTCAAAGGGCTTTCTTTTGGTCTATTTTAAAGAATTAGTAGAAGTAGGTTCATCCTTAATCGCCAAGAACAAGCATTCATTGTCATCAAGATCTTCATATTTTGAATCCTCATTAGACATACTATCATTCTCATTCACATAGTAAGCTCTATTAATCTTATTTCCTTTCTTTTCTCTCATATTTTTGTTTATTCCTTTTAGCTCTTTCCAGAAGTTTTGCAACATAATGACCTATTTCTCCACAACTAAACCACTTAAAGGGATTTTTACCTTCATACTTATGAGATCCTTTCCTCATTCTTCTTACAAAGTTAGCTTCTACTTCATCAAATTTTTATCCATCCAGATCTTCAACTTTTGTAGCTTTAAAAGAAATCTTTGATTTGCACCCATTCCTTAGACCTAACTTCCTCATCTCATAAGATGTCAAAAATCCTAACAACATATCCTTAGTACAAGTCTTATAATCTATAGTCTTCTCAATAGCACTCACCTTCTCATTGTAAGCATCAGGAAGATTCCTGAGAATCTTCTTTACAATCCAAGTTTCATCTATAGTAGCACCAAGTCCTTGCATTTTGGCCACTATCTCATCCAATCTCTATACATAAGCTTTAATATTCTTATCTTCATACATATGTCAAATATCAAACTGTGTCTCCAAGTTTTTTATTTTTTCCTTGTTGACTCATTCATCACCATCATGTGCTCTTTCCAAAGCATCCCAAACTTCCTTATCCATCTTAAAATTCTAAACCTTAATCAACTTGGAATGTACCAGACTATTCTTCAAAATGAACTTCACCTTATTATTTGCTTCATGTGCTTTGATCTCTTTAGGTGTACTCAGACCATTAGTAGGAGGAGTGTAAGGATTTTTGTAGGCTTTCTCCACATCATATCCACAATACTCCAAATATTATTCCATCAATACTTTCCAGATACCATAAGTAGTTCCATCAAACCTTGGGTAATCAAAAACTATTTTTCCAGCCATCTCGGATCTTCCTCAAGTGGTTAAGATCTTCACCAAGGAACCTTTCTCTAACAGGTCAATTGTTGAATAGGACAACCAAGAGGAGGGGTGAATCAGTTGTCATAGAGTTAAACCTTTAATTCAATCACTAAAACTAATACTTAATACTGCTTAAATGATTAACCATCAAATTCCAATGCAAAAACTCAAATCAAACACATAAACACAATAACACTAGATTTACATGGAAAACCCAATGAGGGAAAAACCATGGTGAGGATTAACTCGCACTATATAGAGAATATTGAAACCAATTACAAGAGGCTCACTTCTTGAAATAAGGACTCACTGTCCAAAACAAGGACTGACTATCCAACAAGGCTAACAACCCAAAGGGCTCACTGCCTGAAATAAGCACTCACTATCCAGAACAAGGATTCATTGTCCAATAGGGCTAACAACCCAGAAGGCTCACTACCACAAAGATACAAAGAAGACAAAGAAGACTTGTTATAGAGAGACTACAATCCCAATGCAACAAAGGATTCCACCACAATCACTCAATCAACTTACATGAATGATAGAGTTCACCTTATGCTCACTGCATCTATAAACTCAACATTAAGCTTTGCATTCATATTCCACACTCACAACATACACACTTATTGAACATAATCAGTGTTGCACCAAGTTGCACTTTCTCTTTTCTCTTATCACTCTTGTTCTTCTTTCTTGTATATTTTCTATCACTTAACTTATCTTGCATCTATACCTATACACACCTAAAATTGGTATGGAGAAAATTAATTAAATACTAGTTATTTAATTAATAGATCTTTAATTTCTTCTACTTATAAATAAGTTGAAAATTTTATTTATTAGTTCACTTTCTTAAATTCTATCTATCTTAAATCATTTTCTTCTTGTTTTATTTAAATAAACAACTTTAATTAGTTGGTTATGTTTAATTAACTCCCTTTTATTAAATTCAAATTTTATATTTTAATTTGACCACATTTCTACTAACCTCTCACCTGCCACCTCATCATGTGTCCAATGAATTTAAATATCCAAGTTAATTTTTAAATTGGTATTATTCTCAATAAATTTCTTAAAAAATTGGAGACACTTGGCTCTCTCCTCCATTTGATTCCTCTCACACTTGGCAATGTGTTCTTCTAAAGGGAACACTCTCCATGATTCTCTCTAACTTCTTAATTCTCCATTATTTGTCTCTCTAGATCAAATCTGGATTGTTCAATCCTTCCACATCAGCTCATGCCTTTGAGAAATTTATAAATACAGCCTCATTTATAGCTTTTCATATAAAGAATCGGCATAAGTATACTCTGTAGAAATTCCATTGTGATCTTAGCATTTGAGCATTGTTAGCATTTGCATTTAGTATCATTTAGTTTAATCAATCATGGCTTTAGCACTAACTACATCTTGAATTGTTGTAGTTACATCTTAGCATCTTCATTATCAATATCATAGCAATAGCATCATAATCTTTGCACAGTTATCCATAGCATATCATTTAGGAATCAATCATGCAGAAAGGTTTATTGCATTTTTCAACATCTCGTTCTTCAAGTTGTCAATCTGATGATTCATGCATGCATACATACAATCTAAGATCCATAATGACTTAAAAATTCCCTGAGGATAGAAACAATGGGATGACTTTAGAGATTTTCTTTTACGTCAATTTGATTATGGTTATTTGAATTCTCTCTAATATAATGTTTCATTGATTGTGTTGTATTTCTTATGCATATTTCAATACTTCATTATACAATACCATCTTCAACTTTGAAACATATCCAAAGTCAGCCATCCAAATCCAAATTCAAATTAGGTCAGCACCAAACATTTTAGGATGGAATTAGAATGAGGTCAACCCAAACACATGCTTCATAGTGAGCCAAATAGATCCAACATGCTTCATCAACCTCAAAAGTAGTATTTCACACAAGGTCAACCAAACCAATGTAAAACACATAGAACCATTAAGCACAAACTTCTAGAATATGAAAATTATCTTCAATAAAATCATGGCAACTCAACTTTAGAACCGCACGTCATAATACTTCATCAAAGATAAATTCAGACCAACAATATTTCTCTCGGACCTCAACCAGAAATACAAAAAACCATAGTTCACAACTGGTGAACACAACTTGCATTGTATAATAAATCAACAACCAAAAATATAGCTATAACATCTTGCAACAACCATAAACAACATATCTAAACTGCAAACACATAGGAGTAAATCCAAACCAAAACCCGTAGCAACCACTGAACACCTGCAACATATCCTCATTACAATTTTCTCAATATCCTCAACATATACAACCAATAGCAACTAGGTGATAACCAATTGACTAGTTGACATCAATGACAACACCTTCAATATTTCCATTCTTGCAACATCAAGTTCATGCTAGGGAGTACTTTTTTCTATTATTACATCTATCCCCCACTTTAGTGAGAGGGGGAACTTGCTTCCAACTCACACTAAAGTAGACCAATGCACATCAAGAGGGGTCTAAATGCACCAATGATAGTAAGATAGGACAACCATGATCAAGAGGGTTGTGCAAGCCCGTAGGACCAAGGTCCTATGGTTAACCAACATAGGCACAAAATAACACACATGATAATGATATAAAGATCAATAAAGAGGCACAAGCATACACTACCAAAGATAAGGAGAAAAGAAAAACAAAGGAAAGATAGAGGGGTGGATCAAGCTTCGACCATTTTCCAACACGATGTGGATCAGATCTCGGTTGTTTGTCCAAAAAATGCATGTTCACTCTGAGGCAACAAAACTTCAAGCTGCCTATTGGGTGAGTAATCCAAGAGAGTGAGACACATACACATGTGGCTGATATGCGCTCACACACACACAAGTGGCTAAGGGAAATTCATGCCTTGTTTGGGCTTCCCATCAAACCATACCAAAGTTATACCTCCTAATAACTTTGATAAGGTGCCATGCAACAATGAACTTTGAGCTTCATGAGGAAAGCAAAGCTTTGTATGCTTGGAACTATGGAACAAACAAGATGGCTCCATAGGCATGCAAGTTGTATTATGCAAGGTGACCATATAACTAAAATTGTAAATACAAAATGGGAAACATTCAAAGGAGTCTTGTTTGGTTCATGTAAGGTCTTTAACTTAGGGAACATTGTTCCTAATGTCACCAAGAGAGGACCAATCAAAGAATAGAAGATTCACAACTTAGGGGATGTAGTGTGTCACATCAAGTCACTAAGATGAATATAATATGCTAAGAGAGATCACACTCTTGAAGGACATCACACCCAATGTCATCGAAAAAATGAAAAATGCATCGCATAAAGTAAGAAGTGTTAGTGTAATTAATATTTAATTACGCTTGCATAAGTTCACTTAGGATTTATTTAATTCCTAAATTATAGGATCTTATCTTTATCTTATCGAGCTATCTTGTTGCTCAAGATAAGATTAGGTTTAGGCATCTTTGCTTTTATAACAAATTATCTCTTGTAATTATTGGTCTTTTTGAATATATCAAATTGCATGTTTTTATGCAAAGCTTCTGCTTTTTCATCTCCCTTTTCTGTGGAAGGTCTATTTAGGTTTGCAATCAGATCTTGGTTTCTAACATGGTATCAGAGCCTTGATTCGCAGCCCCTTCTCAACTTTTTTGGAGGATTTCGTTGTAGAGCTCATTTGGAGTCCCTCAAGGGTTTCAATCCTTGAGCATCATTCTAGAGCATCTTGGATCATATTGGGGTTTTCCGTTGGATTCAGAGCACTGGAAAAAGTCAAAAATGACTTTTATTTCATTGATTTTCATCACCATTTTCCAAGTCTGCGAGGGTTTCAAGCTCTGTGATTTATCTGATAGATCTAGGGTCGCCTAATTTTCGGAGCACTTTGGGCCCAAACAGACCTCGCTGTTGGATTCGCAGCGCCCAAAAACCCCCATTTTCATATAAATTTTGTCTAATTTGGACACAGTCGTCCGAGGAGGCAAAAAAAATTTACCCAGAGGCCGTATGGCCCCCAGGCACGCATTCTGAGGCATCGTTTTCGAGAAAAATTCAAAAAACTATTAAAAAAATCAAGTTTTTTTGCGCAGTGTTTGCGTGGCTAGCACAAATGGATCCAGCCACCCAGTGGCCACTAGGCGGCCACCAGGTGGCCACCCGCGAGCCACCGCCATCGGTGGCTCCACCTCTCTGCGTCGGCTGACCACTCAGCCAGCCCCCACAGGCCCATTCGATTTAGCCCTACAGTCATATCAGGGTCCAAACCCCTGCACTCAGCCCTTCGTCGGGATATTAAGCCCTAGCCCCTGTCATGTGGGTGACTGGGGGCTCTACCGACAGCCCCTACTCATCAGCTCCTAGTCCACCCATGTGACCAGGGGCCTTATTTTTTTAGCCCCTGAGGGTTGTGCATGGCCAAATCGGACTTTTTTGGAGCAGTTTTACAGAAATGCGTATAACTTTCACATACGGCATCATTTTTTTGCAAACGAGATATCGTCAAAAAGATGTTTCCGAGCTCTACGCATTGGTGTAGGTCTCCTTTTTTGATTTTTCTGTTTTGATGCTTTTTTCTGCCTCGGAAGTCAGATGTTACCTTTTTCACTCTGAGAGACGTATCTTTTGACTCGCTTATCCGATTTTCGCGATTTTTGCGGCATGGGAAAGCTAGTTTTGGCCTCTATACAGATCTAAGGTCATTTCCTAAAAATGTATAGCTTACTTTTTACATGCATTCATTTTTGTTTCGTGCTCTAGGTTTGCATTTTCACTCATGTTTCTGTAGCTTTGCATTATCTCCTTATGCAATCATTGGGTATTGTAATAACGAACTGATATAAAGTTCCATTAAGGGGGTTTCTTTCATCCATGTTTCATTTTGGGGACAACTAGCATGAGTTTGTCTGGTTTATGTTGTCTCCTTCTAGCTTCTTTCTTGCTTAGCTAGACACATTGTTGGTTTGCTTCGGTTCACACTTCACATTGGGATTTTATAGTTCTTGATCTGCATTGGTTTAGATCTTTCTCATTGGAAGGCCATGTTTTTATGGTTAATGTTCCAGAATCTTGATGGTACTCATCCTATGGGAAGTTTTAGTTTCAGTTTGGCATTGGCTTCGTGAGACACAACTTCCAAATTTGTCATCATTATGGGTCCATTCATCCTTTCATCTACTGTTGCTTACAGATTCCAGATTTGATCCAGTATGTGAGTTTCCAGTGTTCCTTGGCATCAGGTCTGCTATTGCATTTGTGATTCCGATTGGTATTTTGCAAACAGAACTATCTTTCCTTGCTTGCTGGATTTGGGGTTCCAGTGTTGCTTCATCAGAGTTCTTCTAGTGCTTCTTCACAGTAGTTCATCTCTCTGAAGGGGGGTTCTTCCCACTGGGTTTTCTCTCTCTCTTTACATTTGTACATGAGTACCTCATCAAGCCTTGTTTCTGGGACTCATATTTGCATAATAATCTTCTTCTCCCTAAGTTGCACTTATGGGGGGGTGTTAGTGTAATTAATATTTAATTACGCTTGCATAAGTTCACTTAGGATTTATTTAATTCCTAAATTATAGGATCTTATCTTTATCTTATCGAGCTATCTTGTTGCTCAAGATAATATTAGGTTTAGGCATCTTTTCTTTTATAGAAAATTATCTCTTGTAATTATTGGTCTTTTCGAATATATCAAATTGCATGTTTTTATGCAAAGCTTTTGCTTTTTTGTCTCCCTCTTCTGTGGAAGGTCTATTCAGGTTTGCAATCAGATCTTGGTTTCTAACAAGAAGACTCCACCATGAAACATAAAGAAGGAAAATGCAAAATAATAATGCCAATGTATGCCCCCACTTTAAAGAAATTTCCAAACACCATGTTGTGAGCAATTACTTTAAAGTAGCAAATGATAAATGCTAACAAGAAAGAAGACATGAGAGCTTACTTGGGAAGCCTTATGCCAAGTCATATGTTTCCAAGTAGATCTACTTCATGCAAAAGAAAAGTGATGGGTTGCCCCCAAAATGAAACTCCAAACACACATAAGGGATCTATGGATTTCAGGTCAATATGTTCTTACTACAATGTTGTCATAGAGCATGGAACTATCATCATTCCCAAAATACTCATAGAATTGGAAGAATGACATAAAGAGAGTAAAAACAAAGAAAAATCCTTTTGGGTCAGCATGGAATAAGCATGAATGTATCGATACCTTACGTCATCCCCAAAAGGAAAACATAAGACAAATGAAAAATATAAAGGAAAAATATTTTGCATCAATATGGAAGAGACATGGATGTCTCGACACCTTGCGTCATCACCAAAATGAAAACATAAGATAAATGAAAAATTCTTATGATAGAGAAAAATGTAGGTACAAATAGAAGAATGTCACAAATTGAGAGAGAGATACATCAAACAGAACAGTACAGGGGATCACATCATGCAAATGCAATCACACAAAAGAAAAGAAATAATGCCAAAGACTAGTAAGGCACATGTGAGTCAACCTAAATTAGGTCTGCATCTCAATCATGTTCATTGTATGTCGAAGGCGAACAACTAGCCAGAGGGACAATAGCAAGTTTTGAACTAGGGTCATTACCATGTTCAACACTCTTCTTAGGAGAATTATCATTTAAGCTCATAGAAGAGGAAAACAATGTATTCAATTCATTATGCACTTTTTCATCAATCTTACCAACTTCATCATCGTCATCCAGGTTCATCACAATAGGAGGTCAGAGAATAATTTCCATTGAAGGTTCTTGTTTATGTTGTGGCAAGGGTATAGAGTCATCATGAATTTCTTCAGGTAAGTTTGGATCTTGATTTTCTTTGTTTGTTTCTTCATTTAACATTCGAGCAAGGGCGTGACATTTATGCCTGTGCTCTCTAATACCTCTATTTATTTTAGTTCATTTTTCAAGTTGCGTCTGTGTAGGAACGGGTTGATCAACCATATATTTCTTTTCTTCCCTAAGGGGAGCAACGGAAGAAACCATAAGAGGTTGTTCAACCACTTTATCTTTAATTTTGTAGACTTGTTTTACTCTAGGAGGTGTGACGGGATTTTTTTCATTATCTCTTGGTCTATTGTAAGAAGCATGCAAAGGTTTTGTTTTAGGTTGGTCTAGGTTGTTTGGAATGTCTTTTGGTTCAATCATGGTTTCATCAAGGGGTATGTGCAAGATCACCATGCAAAAAAGCAGGTCCTTAAGTGGCAAAAAATTCAGAAAAATCAGAGTTAGGAAACTTAACATAAAAATTTGAATAAGTTATCTATATTATTTCAAAAATATGTAAGAATAGAATCTGTAGCAAATTGAATGTAGTTTCTAAACTAATAGGTTTGTTAAAAAAATAAATCTATTTGGTGAAAATTTGAAATTTCAATGCAGTAGTACTTAAATTTTAGTGAAAAAATAAGAAGTAGGTGTCTATCTAACCACCCTAACCACAATAAAATTATAAAAAAAAATTATAATATTTTAGATATAAGTAGAGGACTCATGTCCCATGTGATGCATATTTTTTGTACTTTTTTCAAGTAATAATTAATTATGAATTTTTTATTACAACTTTTGAAAAACATAAAACTTGTATGTCCGACCACCTTAACTTGGTCAAAACTTCTTCATAAATTCATTTTTTTTAATCCTATATGTGAAGTATAGAATGTGATGCATGTTTTGATTCAAAAATGTGATATTGTTTGAAAGCTATAGATGTTTTTCAATCAACCTATCAATTAAGACTTTAGTTGTAATTGGAATAGAAAATGAATAATAATTACTTATTAAATTCAAAGTAAAACATAATTTCTATGTTGGAAAGTCTGAATCTCATTTAAAAACCCTTTTGTTTCAACAATTTTAGGTTAAAAAAAAGTCATCAGCCACATACCCATCATATTTGCCACTTTTTGGCCCATCATGATCCTACACATACCCCAAGGATAGTAGACTCGGTCATGGGCGCAGGCATGTTTTGGAGGGATAATTTTGCTATGCATTTCACCTTAAACTTTTGGTAGGATTTGAAAAAGAATTCTTCATGAGGTTTAATGGGTTCCATAGGCTCGGACCAAAAGAAATCTAAGGAAAATTTTCCACGAGAAGACAAGGGGTTAAAGCTACTATGATGCATGATAAAAATTTCATTGTCAAAGGGAAAATTTAAGCATTTATGCACAACCAAAGGGACAAATTTCATGGAGAAAAACCATGGATAGCTTAGCTTCACTTGAAATTGGTTCAACTATGGGATGATGGAGAATGAGACATCTAATTCTTTTGGTCCTATTTGTAAAGGAAGGGTGATCCATCCCATCATAGGGAAGGAAAAACCATTTTGTCTTGATCCATGCTTTCAGTTTATCATGTATTTCTTGATATAGCTCACGCAGAAGTAAGAATTCCTCATTGATCACATTCTCTCCATAGATGGGATCTATTAATATCCCATTAGTGGGCTTGTCATAGATTTGGTCAGTTATGTAAAAAGGACCATCAGATGCATGTTTAAGGATATCTTGTGAGGAGAAAGCAATTTCAAGAAGCTTTTTAGTTTGAACCTTACGAGGTATAACATCTATCACTCCTACCATATCATCCATAGGATCATGTTGAATAGTATCATTGTTATCATCATCTGTATCAACATTCATCACATCATTCTTTGTGGTTTCACTAGATTTTACAAATGAAATGTTATGATTAGGCATAGGGTTGGTAAAGATTTGCAAGTTTTGTTTAGGAAGGGAAGCTAACATATTTCCTTGATCATTAACACCTCTAGTAGAAAGATGACTGGGGTCAATGAGGTCTTGCACAAGATGTTTAAGATGCTTACAATGTTCCATATCGTGTCCATTTTTTCAGTGATAATGACAATAAGAATTTGGTCTATAGTTTGCACATAATGGTTTATCAGGATCGAGAGTTTTAATGGGAGGCAAGGTAATCATATTTTGTTCTAAGAGTTGTGACATTGTGTTGTGAAGGGTATTAGGTAAGGGAGTGAATTTCCTTTTGGGGTCCCCATAGCTAAAGGGTATCACTGCTTTAACAATAGCTACTTGGTTATTGACATGTTGAGTTGTTTGTTCAGGGGGATTGAATTGAAGGAATTATTTATTCTATTTTCTAAAAGGTTGAGAATTGCTTTGCTTTGCGAACTCGGACTTCTCAATGCATCTAGAAGAGGGTTTTGCATCTCAACTACTAACCGAGTATTGATAATCACGAAGGGCAGTACATAAGTGCATGAAGGAGGGGAATTTTATCATGGTAAGCTTATCTTGTATCTTTCTTTGCAAATTCTCTATGAACATCTTTTGAAGATGAGGATTAGGAACCTTTACATCAATTTGTAAATAAAGTGATTGGTAGCACAAGATAAAGTTGGTAATCTTTTCTTCTTCTTTTTTCTTACATCTCATCAAATTGACCAAGGTCATCTTAGGAGTCATATGCACTTGGAAATGGTTGATAAATGCTTCAAAAATTTCATTGAATGAATGAATTGAGTTGTTCTATAAGGAGGAAAACCATTCTAAGGAAGTATCCTTCAAGGATCTAGGGAAAAGTTTAGCCAAGAGCTTATCATTAAGAATAAAGTTGCTGCATAACGTGGTATAAGCAGAAACATGGTTAGAAGGATCTCCTTTCCCCCCATATTTCTTGAATCTAGGAACCTCTACACCTTGTGGCATCGATGTTTGCAATATCTCCAAGGATAAGGGACTGGTTTTGACATAATACGTAGGTGGGCCATTTTGATTTTGATTGATGGTGGAAACTTGGTTTTGAAGGGATGAAATGGTTTGTAAAAGTTGGTTTATGAGAGGATCATTGCTTGTATTGTGAAATGGAGGTGAATAAGGTGGAGGTGTGTATGTGTTCGAAGGACAAGTGAATGGAATAAGATTATAGGTGGTAAGGTGGTAGGAGATATTACGTGTGATGCCACAAAGGTACTAGGGATGCTAGCAGAAATACCCAAGGAAGGAATCACATTACTAGTCAGTTGCATTGTTGTTGTAACTTGAGGGTTGGTATAGGTAGGAATAGAGAAAATTGTTGTGGGAGGAGGAATTTGAATTTTGCCTTGACATGTGACACTGCTTGTAGGTAAAGGACTATTATTGTTTGAGGGAAAAAATTTTCCAAAGATTTGAACTATGTTATGCACAAGCTCAAGTTTTTCTTCACTTTCAAGCATGCAATGAATGTTGTCTATGGAAGGGATGGCGGTAGCTGAAATTTTTTCATTGCTCACTTGATGTTGTAGGTTTGCTAAGTCTTCATGAATTTGGATCATGTTTTCTTGCGGAATACTAGCAACCATTGTTTCAACATGTGTCACACTACTTGAAGGTAAGGAATTTTTGATGGTATGGTCCATACCTAGTGAATTAGTGTCAATACTAGGAGTGAAAGAGCTAGAGAACCCAAGATCCATGACAATTGTGCTATCACGGGATGACATGAGTCTCAAACTTCGTCTCACTATAGTATTAGAAATAGGACACCAAGTAGAAATTCTCATGCAAGGAGTACTAAATGCAAGATTGATGCCTATGCAATTCAAATGGAATTAAACTAAATGCAATGAATTTAATATAAAAGAAACTATGTATACTGAAATAGAAAGTTATCAATAGTAAACAGGAGCACAAAAATAGAGTTTTAAAGTTTGGAAAATGCAATTTAAAATTTGCACTGGGCCTAAATCACCTAGAGGGACGTATGAGTACTAGTGAGGGTATTTTTCACAAATTTTAGAAAAATTGAAGTGGTTTTTTATGCTTCTTATGTTGTATGATCTATAAACTAAACGCAAATGCAAATTTTATATGATTTTCAATGATTTGAGATGTAAAAAAAAAAATGCAACCTATATGTACTTTTACAAATGGGTATGTGCAAGATCATCATGGAAAAAATAGGCCCTTAAGTGGCAAAAAATTCAAAAAAATCAGAGTTAGGCAACTTGATGTAAAATTTTGAATAAGTTATCTATATTATTTCAAAAATATGTAACAATATAATCTATAGAAAGGGTATGTGTAGGATCATGATGGGCCAAAAAGTGGCAATATGATGGGTATGTCGCTGACGACTATTTTTTTACCCAAAACTGATGAAACGAAAAGGGTTTTTAAAGGAGATTCTTAGCTTTCCAACAATATAAATCATGCTTTACTTTGAATTTAACAAGTAATTATTATTCATTTTCTATTCAAATTACGACTAAAGTCTTGATTGATAGGTTGATTGAAAAACATCTATAGCTTTCAAAGGGTATCACATTTTTTGATTCCAAAACATGTGTCACATTCTATGCTTTGCATACTATAGGATTAAAAAAAGAAAAATTGAATTTCATGAAGTTTTCACCAAGTTATATTTTTTAAAAGTTGTAATAAAATTCATAATTAATTATTTTCTTGGAAAAAAAAAAAATATGCATCACATGGACATGAGTCCTCTACTTATATCTAAAATCTTATAAAAAAATATTATCATTTTATTATGGTTAAGATGGTCAAGCAAACACTTATTATTTTTTCCCTGAAATTTAAGTACCTTTGCATTGAAATTTCAAATTTTCACCAAATAATTTTTTTGTTTTTTAAACAAACCTAGTCGTTTAGAAACTACATTCAATTTGCTATAGATTCTATTCATACATATTTTTGAAATAATATAGATAACTTATTCAAATTTTTACATCAAGTTTCCTAACTCTAATTTTTTGAATTTTTTGCCACTTAAGGGCTGTTTTTTCCATGATGATCCTACACATACCCAAAATTGAATTTAGTTTCTGAACTACTAGGTTTTTAAAACAAAAATCAATTTGGTGAAAATTTGAAATTTCAATGCAATAGTACTTAAATTTTAGGGAAAAATAAGAAGTAGGTTTTGTTTGACCACCTAACCACAATAAAATTATAATATTTTTATAATATTTTAGATAAGTAGAGAACTCATGTCTCAATGTGATGCATATTTTTTGTAATTTTTTTCCAAGTAAATAATTAATTATAAATTTTATTACATCTTTTAAAAAATATAAAAAACTTGTATGTCTGACCACCTTAACTTGTCAAAACTTCATGAAACTCAATTTTTTTTTTTTAATCCTATAGTATGTAAGGCATAGAATGTGATGCATGTTTCAGATTCAAAAAATGTTATACCATTTGAAAGCTATAGATGTTTTTCAATTAGCCTATCAATCGGGAATTTAGTCATAATTCAAATAGAAAATAAATAATAATTATTTATTAAATTCAAAGTAAAGCATAATTTATATTGGTGGAAAGCTGAGAATCTCCTTTAAAAACCCTTTTCATTTCATCAATTTAAGGTAAAAAAAAAGTCGTCAGCCACATTGGCCATCATATTAGTTACATATCGCCACTTTTTGGCCCATCATGATCCTGCACATACCCAAATGCAAGATTTAGAAATCCTAGTTCATGCCAATTAACCAATGCAAACACTAATTCAATGTTAATGTAAGCAAGGTCTAGGATGAACTCCAAATCAGAAATGATATGTTATAAATGTAGGTTCACCAAAATGAAATGGTAGAAAATGGATTTTCTACTTATGGTTTAGGACATAGAGTTGTTGGATGTTGCTGATATGTGGTTGTCAAGGATGTCAAAACTATTAGCATTGAAGCTGAATATGTCGAGGATATTAAGAAAATTGTAATAAAGTAAGTTGCAGGTTGTCGGTAGTGAAGTTAAGTTCATCATGTTGGATATCTCAATATGTTGATGATCAAAGGTTGTAGATTAAAGGGTTTCTTGTTGAGTATATCTAGTTTATACATGTTCATTTTCAAAGGTTTACATGAAGATTTGATCGAGTTATGAGTATCGGTGTTCTGACAGTTTTTTTGTTGTTTTAGTTGGTGTTCCTGAATGAAGATGATGTGATTCTGGTATTTTGAGTTATTGTGGATGATTCTCTAGTGATTCATGATGCTTGTGTATGTTTCTAGATCATTCTTTATCTTTGTTGCTGGTCCACATTGATCGGTGTGATCGCGATTGGTGATTTTCTCTTGCGTGTTCATGTTTTTCATGTTCATGGCTGACTGGGTGATTGTAGCGTGTTGTGGATCTTCAAGGAATAATTATTGAAGGTGTTTTGAATTTGAGGATGTTTTTTGGGTCGTCACTATGTTGTGGCTGACTTTGGTTGATTCACATTACAAATTATTTATGTTTTGGGCTAACAATTTGTATTCATTTTATATTTTATTGGAGCTGATGTGGAGATGATGTTATTCTTTATTGCGTGGATATATAAGAGTGTTTGTTTTGTCATTTGAACGCATGGATGAGTAGATGTGTGCAAAGTGTGCTAGTCCTATGTGTGAATAAAATTCTAATCATTTGAAGGAAATAGTGAAGTGTGAAGAGTGAGCATATTTTATGTGCTTAACCAAAATTGTAATCAAGCATGAGCAGATGCTATTTTCTTAGTTCAATCTTGCAGATCAAATTTGAATCTTTCTTTAAGATAGTGTGTCTTCTTTGGGTAGTAAGCCTTGTTGTTATTGAGTAGTGAGCTCTAGGTAGTGTGTCTAAATGCATGTGCATTCCCATTTATTCTCTTTTACTTTTAACAAGGTATAATCTTGTGGACTAACCTCCACCGTGGTTTTTCCCCTAATAGGGTTTCCATGTAAAAATATTGGTGTTATGTTTTTTTCTGATGTTGTGATGATTATGCTTTCATGGTTATTTATCAGATCTAAAGATAAGGTTAATAATTTTGATAATTTATATAATTTCTATGACAACTAATTCACCCCCCTCTTAGTTGTCTACCCTTGTGTTGCCAACAATTGGTATCAGAGCAGGTTCCTTAGAAGAAGTTTAAAAGCTTGAGGTGATCCAGGATGGTGACATACAAGAAGGATAGTCTGAGATTTGATGGAACAAATTATTCTTTGTGGAAGACTCAAATGGAGTGTCATTTGAGATGCATTGGTGAGCCTTTCTGGAACATTACAAAGAACAGATATATCATTCCACAGAATGGTCCTTCTACAAAGGAGATCAAAAATGTCGAATACAATATCAGGGCTAAGGAATAATTGTTGAGTGCTCTAACTGATTCTAAGATGAAAAATGTAATGGATTTAAAGACTGCTTATGAGATATGGAAAAGGTTGGAAACTTTGTATGAAGGTGATGCACATGTGAAGATTGCTAAGTTGCAAATTCTGAAAGGGAAATATGAAACATTGAAAATGGGTGAAGATGAGAACATCACTGCTTTTATGCAGAGAGTGAATGAACTTGTGTGCAATATCAAATGTGCTGGTGGAACATTGGAAGAATCAAAGAGTGTTGCTAAAGTGCTCAGATCCTTGCCTAGTGCGTACAAACACAAAGTTGTTGCTATTGACGAGATCCAGACTGTGACAAATGTAACAAGAGACATGTTGATTGGTAAGCTTACTACTTTTGAGTTAAGTGAGTTTGGCGATGCTCTTCCTAATATAGAAACTACATTCAAAGCTACTACCTCTAGAAGGGATAAGCAGAGATATGATCTGGGAGAAAGTTCTTCTAGAAAAGTGTTCAAGTATGAGGAAGAAATGAGAGAGATTGAAGAAGAAGAAGAGAGAAAGTTAGATGAGCTTGAAGCACTTCTTGTCAAGAGAGTACCTAAAGGAGAAGGTAAGTATAAAGGAAAATTGCCTCTTAAATGATTTTCTTGCAATAAGATAGGTCATTTTTCCTCAAGGTGTCTTGAAAGGGTTCATAAGCCAAGACCTAACAAGCCTAGATTCTAAAGAAAGTGTTATTATGTTGCTGATGAAGGTGTGACAAATGATGAATCTATTAAAGGGAATGCAAATAAAGATGAATGGGTATTTATTGCTATCAAGGAAAATTATCTAGTACCTATTGAATCTACTAGTTGCATGAATATGGAGAAAGCTCTTGCAACCAAAATTGAAGAAAAGGATGAATGGGTGATTGACAGTGGATGCTCACATCACATGACAGGTGATAAAAGTAAATTTGTAAGCTTGGAAAAGTATGATGGTCGTGTTGTAAGAATTGTTGATGACAAAACTAGTATGATTTGTGGCAGAGGATCCATTTCTCTTTATGGTAAGAATAATATTGATGATGTGTTATATGTCGAAGGTTTGAAGCTTAATCTTTTTAAGTGTTGGATAGATGGTTGACAAGGGATACAATCTTCAATTCAAGGATTGAAAGTGTAGAATATTGGGGAATTTTGGAAATATGATTGCATCAGGTACAAAAACAAAAGGTAATATCTTTCACCTGAATGTTGCTAGTAAAAGTTGTTTGATTACTCAAGTTCATGAAAGTTAGTTGTGGCATAGGAGATTGTGTCATGTAAACTTTGACAATATTATCAAGATAATTTCTATTCACGTTGTGAGAGATCTTCCTAAGTTGGTAAAGCCTACTAATACCGTATGCAAGGAATGTCAGTTAGGGAAGCAAACTAGAGTTTCATTTCGGAGCAAACAACATTGTTCAAATGAAGTGTTGGAGCTTGTACATACTGATCTGTGTGGTCCTTCTAGAGTCAAGAATTTAAAAGGAGACATGTATTTCATGTTAATAATTGATGATTATTCTAGATTGATGTGGGTTGTTTTCTTAAGGGAAAAAACTGAAGCTCTTGAGAAATTCAAGATATTTAAAGCTAAGGTTGAGACAAAGACGGGTCTAAAGATTAAGTGTTTAAGATCAAATAGAGGTGGTGAATTCATTTTTGGTGAGTTTAATTCTTTTTGTGCAGAACATGGGATAAAGAGACAGTTATCTACACCAAGGAGCCCTCAGCAAAATCGAGTTGTGGAAAGGAAGAAAAAGACAATTCTCAATGATGCTAGGACTATGATGTTGGAAGGAAATGTCCCTCATATCTACTGGAGAGAAGCTATGAGTATTGTTGTGTACACTCTCAATTGGGTAAATATCAAAGGTGATACTAGTAAGACCTATTATGAGCTATGGTTTGGTCATAAGCCTACTATTAGATACTTCAAAATATTTGGGAGTAAATGCTATATCAAAAGAGATGAAGATATAGGAAAGTTTGATGCTAGGAGTGATGAAGGTATCTTTCTTGGTTATTCTACTAAAAGCAAAGCCTATCGGTGCTTCAATAAGAGATTGAGGAAAGTGATTGAAAGTGTTAATGTCAAGGTTGATGAAGACACAGTTAGCCATCCAGAACTCATGGATATGATTTAGATTATCAAAATGTCAGTTCAGTTTGGACTCAGAATCAAGTAAATCAGCAAAGCCAAGAGGAAGGAACTAGTGAAAGTGCAGAAATTAGATCACAAGAGCCTGAAGTTCAAGAACGTCCTAAGACTCCAAGGTATGTAAGACTAAATCATTCAGAAGATCAGATTATAGGTGATAAGAACAAAGGTGTTCAAACTAGGAGAAGAATTGGGTATCTGTAGGATCATGATGGGCCAAAAAGTGGAAATATGATGGATATGTGGCTTACGACTTCTTTTTACCCAAAATTGATGAAAATAAAAGGGTTTTTAAAGGAGATTCTCAACTTTCCACCAATTTAAATTATACTTTACTTTGAATTTAATAAGTAATTATTATTCATTTTTTATTCAAATTACGACTAAAGTCCTGATTGATAAACTAATTGAAAAACATCTATAGCTTTCAAATGGCATCACATCTTTTGAATCCAAAACATGTGTCACATTCTATGCTTTGCATACTATAGGATTAAAAAGAGAAAAATTAAATTTCATAAAAATTTGACCAAGTTAAGGCAGTCAGACATGCGAGTTTTTTATATTTATAAAAGTTGTAATAAAAAAATCATAACTAATTATTTACTAGGAAAAAAATTACAAAAAAATATGCATCACATCAGGACATAAGTCCTCTACTTATATCTAAAATATTATAAAAAATAATTATCATTTTATTGTGTTTAGGGTGGTTAGACAAACACCTACTTCTTATTTGTTCCCTGAAATTTAAGTACTATTGCATTGAAATTTCAAATTTTCACCAAATAGATTTTTTTTTTTAAACAAACCTAGTAGTCTAGAAACTACATTCAATTTGCTACAAATTCTATTCTTACATTTTTTGAAATAATATAGATAACTTATTCAAATTTTTCGTCAAATTGCCGAACTCTAATTTTTTTGACTTTTTTGTCACTTAAGGGCCTATTTTTTCCATGATGATCCTGCACATACCCAATTGTAGAAGAGTACTATTTGATATCCAAGAGTAAGCCTAATAATTTCAATGAAGAATGCAAAGATGAACATTGGATGGAAGCAATGAAAGAAGAGCTACAACAAATTGAGAAGAATGATACATGGATTCTTGTTCCTAGACCTAAGGACAAAAATGTAATTCGAACTAAATGGGTTTTTTGGAATAAACTGAATGAGCAAGGTGAAGTTAGAAACAAAGCAAGATTCGTATCTAAAGGATATTCGCAGATGGAAGGAATTGACTTTGAAGATATTTTTTCCCTATTGCTAGGATTGAATTTGTGAGATTATTTCTTAGTTATGTTGCTTACAAAGATTTCAAGGTTTATTAGATGGATGTCAAGTCAGCGTTGCTAAATGGTGAACTAGAAGAAGAAGTGTATATTGAACAACCTGATGGATTTCAATTGACTGATTAGGGATACATGGTTTTCCGGTTGAAGAAAGCATTGTATGGACTTAAGCAAGCCCCTAGAGCATGGTATGCCAGATTGGATAAATATTTACTGAAGCTTGGATTTAACAAAGGTACTTCTAATAGTAACTTGTATTTCATGATTGATCATGATAGAGATTTGATTGTTGAATTCTTTGTTGATGATATCATTTTTGGAGTGAGTTTGAGATGTCTATCATTCGAGAGAAGAAATTCTTTTTGGGACTGCAAATTATTCAGCTAGATAAAGGGATCTTCATATCTCAATCCAAGTATGTGAAATAATTGCTAAAGAAGTGTGGTATGGAAGATTCAAAGTCAATTGGTACACCTATGGTGATCTGATGTAAGTTGACTCAAGATGATGATTCTCCTAAAGCAAATCAGACTAGATATAGATAGATGATTGGTGGATTGCTTTATTTGACTCAAACTAGACCTGATACCATGAATGTTGTATGCGTTATTGCAAGATTTCAAGTTGATCCTAAGGAATCTCATGTGACAGTTGTGAAGAGGATTTTTAGATACTTGAAGGTAACAATTGATTTTGGCCTATGTTATCCTAAAGAAGATGACTTTACTTTGAGTGCTTTTATTGATGTTGATTGGGCAAGAGATGTGGATGACAAAAAGAGTACTAGTGGTGGTGCATATTTCTTGGGAAAGAAGCTGATTTCATGGTTAAGTAAGAAGCAGAATGCCATTTCCTTATCTAATGTAGATGTAGAATACATTGCCACTGTTAGCAATTGTACTCAAGTATTTTGGATGAAGCAGATGTTGAAGGATATCAAAGTTGTGTATGATGAGCCTATTGCTATTCTGTGATAACTCAAGTGCAATTAATATTTCTAAGAATCTAGTGTTGCATTCAAAGACCAAGCATATATCTATCAAGTTTCACTTTTTGAGAGAGAAGGTGAGTGAAAAGGAAGTCATATTGGAGTACGTGCCTACTAAGGAGCATATTGAAAATATCTTTACTAAGCCTTTTCCTAAGGATACTTTTGAGTATCTCAGAGGAAAGCTAAGGGTGATTACCCCTCCTAATCAAAACTAAGGTGCATTGAGTTGCATCAGTTCGTGCATTTCATAGCCATATCTTGATCTGGATTGATGTTTTAGTGGTTGCTACTTAGGGGGAGTAGTCAGATGTTCAAATATGTGTTTCAGAGCTTGTGTATGTGTATCTTTGTCATTATGTCAAAGGGAGAGAAGAGCCATGTGAAAAAATTTGTGGGGAGAAGAGATGAGGAAAAGAGTCAAAACCTAAGGAGGAGAAAGTGATAAGAGAAAGTTGGGTTGATGGTGTTTTTCACATCATGTGTTGCCATCAATGCCAAAGGGGGAGATTGTTGGATGTTGCTGATATGTGATTGTCATTGATGTCAACACTAGTTATTAGCATTGAAGCTGAATATGTCAAGGATATTAAGAAAATTGTAATATAGTAAGTTGCAAGTTGTCGGTAGTGAGTTGAAGTTCCTCATGTTGGCTAGCTCAATATGTTGATGATCATAGCTTGTGGATTAAAGGGTTTTTTTCTGAGTATATCTAGTTTATCCACGTTGAGTTTTAGAGCTTCACAAGAAGATTTGATCAAGTTATCAGTATCGGGTTCTAATAGTTTTTCTATTGCTTCAGTTTGTGTTCCTGAATGAAGATGATGTGATTCTGGCAATCTGAGTTGTTATGGATGCTTCTCTGGTGATTCATGATGCGTGTGTATGTTTCTAGATCATGCTCTATCTTTTTTGTTGGTCCACATTGATCGGTGTGATTGCGATTGGTGATTTTCTCTTGCATGTTCATGTTTTTCATGTTCATGGCTAACTAGGTGATTGTAGCGTGTTGTGGATATTCGAGGAATAATTATTGAAGGTGTTTCAAATTTGAGGATTTTTTTTGGGTCATCACTATGTTGTGGTCAACTTTGATTGATTTCCATTGCAAATTATTTATGTTTTGGGCTGACAGTTTGTATTCATTTTATATTTTATTGGAGTCGACATGGAGATGATGTTATTCTTTGTTGTGGATATATAAGAGCGATTGTTTTATCATTTGAAGGCATGGATGAGTAGATGTGTGTGAAGTGTGCTAGTCCTATGTGTGAATAAATTTCTAATCATTCGAAGGTAGAAGTGAAGTGTGAAGAGTGAGCATATTTTCTATGCTTAACTAGAACTGTAATCAAGCATGAGGATATGTTATTTTCTCAGTTCAATCTTGTGGATCTAATTTGAATCTTTTTGTAAGAGATTTTGTCTTCTTTGGGTAGTAAGCCTTGTTGTTATTGAGTAGTGAGCTCTAGGAAGTGTTCCTGAATGCATGTGCATTCCCATTTATTCTCTTATACTTTTAACAGGGTATAATCTTGTGGACTAACCTCCACCGTGGTTTTTCCCCTAATAGGGTTTCCACATAAAAATCTTGGTGTTATGTGTGTTTTTGATGTTGTGATTATTTATTATTTCATGGTTATTTATCAGATCTAAGAGTAAGATTAATAATTTTTATAATTTGTATAATTTCTATGACAATTGATTCACCCCCCCCCCCCTCTCAATTGTTTTCCCTTGTGTTTCCAACAAGAGCAAACACATTTCACAATTATTTCATTGAAGGGAATCCCTAGAGATCTAAATATAAAGTATCCAAGGGAGAAAGAGATATTGCAATAGGGTTGCCCTAGGGTCTAACTATAAACTAATGAGGGGTTCACCACCAAGCTAGGGCTTGGAAAAACTAATGAAATGCAATATCTAAAGCTAAAACCTAGTATGAAGCAAGACTTTACTAAATGATAACTACACTTAGAAAACTAAATTTAAATATTAAATAATATATAACGTTAGTGTAAATAAATGTGTAATCAATATGTTCAACTATCATTTCTCCATCAAGACATTTTTTGAACATATAACATCATTTTCTATATTTCCTATCAATTGATCTCATCTATTACATGAAAATATGCAAAAAAAAAAAAAAAAAATGTTAATTTCCCTTCCATACCTCTTTAGCATACCCATTATATACCATAATATAATTCATGATTTTATATTATTTCACAAAATAATTCAATGATCCTAAAAGGCCCATGTGGATACAAGGATTGTCTTAAAAAGAAAGAAAATAGTAACTCCAACTCATGTAGAATCATTACTCTAGTTTATACAGACAATAGCAATAGTATGCCAAGAATTTATATAGACAACAAAACATTGTACCATGATTTTATAGGCACTAACTATAGCCATCAGAAACATCATAGGCATCTAATGGCTCATGTATAAACTAACAGTTTTTGTCAGGTTTGTGCTATCCACCACCTACTACAATTGTCACATGTGAATTTTTTTAATCTCTCAGATTGTTTACTACAGTTATCACCTACAACAAATTTTTGAACGTTGTATAATTTTTTCTTACACATTCAATGTTTTATTTAAAAGGCTACAAATGTCTTAGCATGAGCTCATAAGTCTAGCTAGTTGTAAACCCCTAATGTTTTTAGTCTTAAGTTAGTTATATATATATATATTATATAATCTTCTAATACATTATTAAATAGTATTATGTGTTCTTATATTATATTACATTATATTATATTATAATAATATTTAATTTATATTATAGTGCATTATATAATATGATTTCAATTGACTTGTTTTGTGCAAATGATTATATATTAAACCATAGTCTCGATTTATTCTTCAAGATCAAACTAGATATTTTTAAATAGATACTTTATAACTTTAAAAATGAAATTTTTACTTGATTTAATTTTTAACTTACCTAATACAATTATTTTTCCTTTTCAAATAATAAAAAATTTAATATAATTTTTAAAAATATATGATTATTTGCACAAAACAAATTGACTGAAATCATATTATATAACCTATTATAATATAATATAAATATTATTATAATAATGTAACAATGTAATTTATTAATATAATTAGCTGATAGGCTATTTTGTTTGAAGTTTCCACTGGGATTTTTGTTAGCCCAGCTGTGAATTGGATTTTCTGGCGATGGGGGTCTATCGGGTGGCGGGGAGGCTACTAATTTTTTGTGTGGTGATGTGGGCGTTGGTAATTACATGGGTTGGTAGTGGTCAAGAATGGTGTGTTCGATACGGGGAATGTGAATGGCAAGAATTTGTTGGCGCAAGGCCCAATGTTCCCTATCATTGCACAATGGTGGCAAACAAAGTAAATGCAATATTGAATGTTGGCATGTGGGAGAGTATACTTTGATGAAGTTGTATTGTCAAAAGATCCATTGTGGTGTTGGTTTGATAGCATGCTATTGTTAAATTCGTCGTGTTCAGCTCCGTTTTTTAGCAAGTTTGAGGGTTTTAAAATTATTGAGCTGCAAAATCAGTAAGCCGGTTTGCTTGGGTTTTTTGAAAAAATGAATTTATTGTGTATGTCTTTCATTCTCTGCTTATTGTTCATTTTGATAGCAAGTTTGAGGGTTTGAACACTGATGCACTGCGTAATGTGCGATGAAGTATATTGATTAAGTTGCATTTTTGAAAGAGTCATTGTGGTGTTGGGTTGGCAGTGGACTATTGTAAGATCCATCACTTGTGGTTCCCTGGTTTGTTTCATAGGGGACAACTGTAAAAATTGTCAATTTTTGTTGTTTTTTGTGTCGGATTGGAGGGTTTTAAAGATGTCATTCTCTACAATCTGTAAATCATTTTACATGGGTGTTTTGTATAAATTGTTTTTATTATCTAGATTCTATAAGTCATTCTACATGGATGTCTAACGTTATCATTTTCTGTGGGTGGAGAAATTTCAGTTGAATCTTCTTTTATTTCATCAAAAAATATAGTTAGGGTTTGTAATTTTTTTATTGCTCATTTATTGTTTGTAGTTATCTCTGTGGATTTTTGGGCTTATACCCATTACCATAGGAGCAATAGTAGTTAAATCTAGGTTCTTTCATTAAAATGGTTAGGGTTGGTAATTTTATTGCCCAATTGTAGATTAAGATAGGAGTAATTGTATATATATGGATATACAGAGGGTTTGTTATTTGTTTGAAGTTTTTGATGATATTTTCATCAACCAAGCCTTGAATAGTATTTGTTGTATAATGGGTGTGTTACAATTTCTTTTTTTCTCTAGAATATTGAATTACAGCGAATGTAGCTCGAATTTTGTGTGTAATGTGTGAGGAAGCATATTGGTTAAGTTGCATTGTCGAAAGAGCCATTGTGTTTTTGGTTTCATAATGGACTATTGTAAAAATGAAATCATTGGCCTCTGCTCTATTTTATGGCAGACTAGAGGGTTTTAAAACTATGGCACTGTGTAATCTATAGGTCATTTTACTTGGGTGTTTTGTATAAATGGTTTATTTATTGTTTATGTTAAAACTCTTTTTATGTGGAATATGTAAGTCATTTTCCATGGATGTCTATTGTTATGGTTTTGTATAGATGGAGAAATTGCAAATATATAGATATGCAAACATATAGATATGCAGAGGGTTTGTTATTTGTTTGAAGTTTCTGATGAGATTTATGTCAGCCAAGTCATGAACATAATTTTTTTATGTTTAACCTCAGAGACAGAAACATATAGCAAGAAGATATTAACAATAAATTAATCATTTGTGCAAAACACCCATGTAGAAAAGAGTATAACCTGACAAACTTGATTGAAAATTCGAGCTGCATCACCTCACACTAAATATTATAGAGAAATAGAGAAATTCTAAAAGAGGTATTAGAATAATGCTAATGTAGGTTGGAGTCTTGATTAAGTGTGTATATGTATATATATATATGTAGGTTGGAGTCTTGATTACGTGTGTATATGTATATATATATACATATACACACCTAATCAAGACTCCAACCTACATTAGTGTTATTCTAATGCCTCTTTTAGAATTTCTCTATTTCTCTATATGTGTCTGTATGTATACACACACACACACACATGTATACACATGTGTATCATATATTCTCATGGGTTTTGCATCACACCAGTGTTAAAACCCTCGAACCTGTTATCAAAAGGAACAGTAAGTAGAGTTGAAAAATCCAATTCACAGATGGGGTGATGTATTGTATGTATGTATATATACATGTATGTATGTGTATATATATATATATATTCATGTGTATAGATATGTATATATGCATAAATATATGTATGTATCTTTTACTAATATCTTTGTTACGATTCCCCCATTTTTGTATAATACGGAATGACAGATAATGCAACTCTTTTTATATAGAGACATATAGCAAGAAGACATTAACAATAAATTAATTATTTATGCAAAACACCCATGTATAATAGAGTATAACCCCACAAGCTTCATTGAAAATGAAAACCACACCATGTGTATGGCAGGATAGATGTAGAGAGTATATATATGTGTCTACATATGTATATATATGTATGTATGTACATGTATGCATATATACATACATACATATATATATAGATATACATATATACATACATACATACATACATACATACATACATATATGCGTACATACATATATATAAATATATATATGTATATATGCATACTTACATACATACATATGCATACATATACATACATACATATATATATATAGATATGTATATGTATATATGTGTGTGTGTGTGTACATATATATATGTATGTATATATGTATGCATATATATATGTCAATGATTTCATACAGCCCTATTTAACCTTGCACATAGATAGCTACAATTCCTCTTATGGTAATGGCTACAACGGAAAAGATATACACAGATGATGAAAAGGATCTTTCAATATTCAATGTTTTGTATGCACAACCACGTGAAGTTTCTTATTCTTCTATGTGATAACTATTTTTTTATTTTTTGCATGAGAAGAGTTTATAAGATCTATAAAACCAACTGCTTTGAACATAATCTCAACGATTTTGTTTAGTTTTACCTAGATTATATGTGTGGTTCTATTTGTAGAAATTAGTAGAATTATGTTCTCCAAAAATGCCACATGCTTCATTGAAAATTTGAGCTACATCACCATAAATAGACAAACTGTAAAAGACCTACTAGAATAATACTGGACAGCCACTAAAGTAATTTTATCTCCAATATGTTAATGCTTTCATACAACACTAAACCCTATACACAAATAACTACAATTTCTCCCATGGTAATGGCTATAACACCAAAGATACACACAAAAATCCAAAACAATAGACCAACAACGTACAAATAACTAGCCCTGACCATATTTTTTGACAGAAGAAAGAAGCTTTAGGTACAATTTTTGCATCCATATAGAACAATAATCTCTTACAAATCTGCAAAATGGGTATACACATAGACAACCAAAATAATAGACCAACATTTAACTACAATTTCTCTTAAGGTAACAGGTATATATATGTTATATATATATATATACACACACACACATATACATACATATATACATGAATATGTTGTAAACTCGAACTGCATTGTTTGGGATTAAATATTATAGACAAATAGGAAAATTGTAAAAAAACTATAAGGAAAACACTGGAGAATGACATACATCTTATTCGTGAGTATCATCCTAATAGCTCTAATAGTTGTTACATAGACTGCTTGTCTTGCACCAATATGTTGTGTGATACTCTTTTCCCTGCTATCCACCTCTCACATAATGTGCATATTTTCTAACAAGCGCTTGCTCGGGATGTGAGTGGGTTAATCCCTGTCCATTTTTTGTCTTCTACCTATTACCATAAGCGCAATTGTAGTTGAACCTTGTTTGTTTGCTCAATAAATATGCTTAGGGTTAGTATTTTTTATTTCCCTGCATTTATTGTTTTGGTTATCTATTTGCATATGTGTTGTTGGATGCATTAACATAGGACCATTTGTAGGTTATGAACATGATGGATATAAAATTAGTTTGGAAGTTGATAAGTGTTATTGTTTCTAATATATCTTTTATCTATTCAATTTATCTTTTTGAACTTTCGAGCGGGTTCCTCATTGGCTTGGTTGGCAAGAGGATTTTTTATGCAATAGCTCTTTTGCAAATTCTCTATTTGGCTGCAAAAATTATTGCTAGGTGATGTAGCTTGAATTGTTGATTAAGCTTGTGCCATTGTGGGGAGGTTGTACAGATTATTGGTACTCATTGGCTTTATGAGTTCTATTTAATATGGGTTTCGTACCAAACAATGTAGCTTCAAATTTGAATTGACAACCCAAATTTTACAAAACCTACTTGCCTTCTACGAGAATGTTTAGTGTGGGTTCCAACTCATCTGTGATTTAGCTATGATTTTTAGCTTTTCTTTTAATAGTTGTTTTACAATTTGTCGATTTTGTCTATAATATTTAGTGGGAAATAATGTTGCTTGAATTTCAATTGAGAAACCAGTAAAGGATGTGTCTAATAATTGTTATAGAATTCTCTATTTATCTTCGATATTTACTAGTAAAGGATGTAGGTTGAATCTTGTATCAATATGTTTCAAATTTTGTTTTCTGTCTATAAGTTCAAATAAATCAGCAATGTTTTTTTTACATAAAAAGATTGAGGGTCCCCAAAATGCAAGTAAGCATCCAGACTAGATTTTCTTTCAGTTGACTGGCTAAGAAGGCTTCAAATTCAACCCTTTTGTTTTCTATACTAATATTTTCCAAACTTTGAAGTAGATGATATGGTATAAACAACCAAAAAGGTTTGAATTTGTAGCCTTCCCAATTGGTTAATTGAGGGGGAAAATAATTTGGATGTTTCTTGTCTTCATAAATTCCAAGCTCAAGAGTTAGATGGTGATAAAAAAAATACTATACACAAGTATTTAGATATAGTCCTATGTATATAAACACATATATACATATGTACATATGGATACATATATATGCTTATATGTGTGTGTTTGTAAATGTGTTCATAAATGGGAACTTCAATGCATATATGTATTTGATTATTTCTACACATATATACATGCATATATTCTACATTCAAGCTCCATTATTTTCCATTAAATATTATAGACAGATAGGAAAATTTTAAAATAACTATCAGGAAAAGACTAAAGCATGACATATGTTTCATCCTTCAGTAATTATTGTTGTTTCTTTTGTTATTAAGGCAGGAAAATATATTGATTAAGTTACATTGCCAAAAGATCCATAGCGGTGTTGCTTTAAAATTATAGTATTGTAAGAATTGTCTTCCTTGGCTCTCTTGTCTAAGAAAATAGAGATTTACCAAATTGTTGTGCTATGGAATCTGTAAGTCATTTTGCATAGGTATTTTTCATGAATAGTTTTCCCATAATATTGAATACCAAGCAATGTAGGCCAAATCTGCAATTAAGGCTGCGATGTTATACACATTTTTGGATAGATTATTGCACCATATGATTCTTTCCATAACATAATAAAATTTACAATCTGCATAAATACATATATATACAAATAATAAAAGCCTGCATACACATGCATATAAGCATCCTGAAAGATAGAGAGATACATATGAGGGTATATGCATTTGTATTTATTATTTTTATTCTTCTTGATGTATCCCCTAGTGTTTGCATACCATTAAAAGTGGATTTCTATTCTTCTTGTTGTATCTCGTCTTCTTTAAATAGTATTAAAAGCGGAATGGTTATAAATTGATATTTTTAAGTTGTGTACCAATTAGCATTTGGATGCTACAGTACACTGATCTTATTTTTTTAATTGTGAAATAGAGATATCAATTAGTGAACTCAAATTGCAACTTTGTGTCACTACAAATAAGCTCATAGAACTATGTCTACAAAAGCCGGCTTTGTGGATGGGTTCACAGAGGCCCCCAATATTGATTTGTTGCCAGCCCCCATTGGTCTCCCCGCAGAGTCTGGCTTTGAGGGTGTGGCCACCTGACCTTCAGATCTTGATTTTGTAAGTATGGTTTTTCTTTATCTTGTACTTGTGGGTATGTGCAGGATCATGATGGGCCAAAAAGTAGCAATATCATGGGTATGTGGCTGACGAATTTTTATTTACCCAAAATTGATGAAACGAAAGGGGTTTTTAAAGGAGATTCTCAGCTTTCCACCAATATAAATTATGCTTTACTTTGATTTTAATAAGTAATTATTATTCATTTTCTATTCAAATTACGACTAAAATCCTATTTTATAGGTTGATTGAAAAACATCTATAGCTTTCAAACGGTATCACATTTTTTGAATCCAAAATATGTGTCACATTCTATGTTTTGCATACTATAGGATTAAAAAAATAAAATTTGAATTTCATGAAGTTTTGACCAAGTTAAGGTGGTCCGACATACAAGTTTTTTATATTTTTTAAAAGTTGTAATAAAAAATTCATAGTTAATTATTTACTTGGAAAAGAATTACAAAAAAATATGCATCACATCGGGACATGAGTCATCTACTTATATCTAAAATCTTATAAAAAAATATTATCATTCCATTGTGTTTAGGGTGGTCAGACAAACACCTACTTCTTATTTTTTCCCTGAAATTTAAGCACTATTGCATTGAAATTTCAAATTTTCACCAAATAGATTTTATTTTTTAAACAAACCTAGTAGTTTAGAAACTAAATTCAATTTTCTACATATTCTAATCTTACATATTTTTGAAATAATATAGATAACTTATTCAAATTTTTACGTCAAGTTGCCTAACTCTGATTTTTTTGAATTTATTGCCACTTAAGGGCCTATTTTTTCCATGATGATCCTGCACATACCATTGTTGCGAATTTGGTGTTATTGTTTCCAATTCTCTTCGCTTCTAGGTGTACATGTACATGGGCCATCTTGACAAAGCATATAGATGTGGAACTAGATATGCATTCCTATTTTCCAACATATAAAAGGATGGCTTTGATGTATATGTATATCTGTATGTATATGTATGTATATATATGTATATGTGTATGTGTATATATATGTATATGTATATGTATGCATATGTGTATATATGTCTATGTATATATAGATCTATATGTATGTATATATGTATACGTATATGGATATGTATGTGTATGTTTGTATATACATATGTATGTATATGTATGCATGTATGCATATGTATATGTATATGTGTATGTATATATGCATGTGTATATGCATATGTGTATGTCTATGGACATGCAAAAACAAATACTACAATATGATAGATCAAATATGAGGACAACAAATTTTGCACTTTTGCTATGAAATGAATGGCACAATGGCTCTTTTGACAGTGCAACCTAATGAAAGTATAGTTTTTGACACTGCAACAATCAATATTTTATATGTATATGTATATGTATGTATGTGTGTATATATTTCTATGTATATATATATGTGTATATGTATGTATATATGTATATATGTATATGTATATGTATATGTATAGGTATGTATATGCTTGTATATGTACATGTATGTATGTGTATGCATGTATGCATATGTATATGTATATGTGTATGTATATGCATGTGTATGTATATGCATATGTGTATGTCTATGTATATTCAAAAAGAAATACTACAATATCATAGATAAGATATGTAGACAGTAGATTTTTCCCAATTACTACGAAATTAATGCTAGAATGATTGCTTTGACAATGCATCTTAATCAAAGTATAGTTTTTGACACTGCAACATTCAATATTGCATTTACTCTACCCACTCATATTTACTTGTCTTTTCTTGCCCCCATTGCATGCAACAATGGCAGGATGCATTAAGCCTCGTACGAGCACAAACTTACTACCCAACCTTCCCTGTCCTGAGGTTCCCAAGTCCTATATGTATATGTATGTATGTGTATGTATGTGTATGTATGTATGTGCATATGTATGTCATTGTATATGCATAATGTATGTATATGTATACATGTATATATATTTGCATATGTATACATGTATATTTACATGGTTTTATACATGTATATATTAGCCATGAAACTGATTTTATATGCACCAAGTTCATAATCTACAATTGGTCCTATGTTAACCCATCCACCAGCAGAGATGAAAATGTATAATTAAAATAATAAATGGAGGCCAATAGAACTAGTAACCCTAAATATATCTTTTTAGGAAAGGGACAAGATTCAACTAGAATTTAATATTTCCTAATGTTCAACCTTTGCTATTCCTTTTTTGGTCATTCACAGATATTGATTCATATACAAATGGATAGACATATATATTTTGTTATATGTTTATGTATAATTTCCACTTTCAATGTATGTATGGGTATATATGTATATTCATATATCCTAATGTACTTGAGCTTGTATGTATACTCGTAGGTTGTATGGGTAGAATCAAGTTGCACAGCCCGATCAATTGTTGAATTTAAAAAGGGTAAAAAATAGCAACAAAACTATTTCTACTATAGGGAGCATAGACAGAAAATATCCATGAAGTGTCATAAAAAAATACATATAGTAAAGGATAGCTACAACAACCACATCTGGACAAAAAAATGGTAATAGTGCTCCCTTGCAACACACAATTCCAATGGCAAATGCCAACCCTTGTATACAATCTCAAAGGAGCTCCCCTATTGCAAGAACACAAGAACAATACCTCAAAGAAATATTCAACGATAGCTATCTTCTTGTGGTAAAGTGATTTTGAAATCGTATAGATGCGCTTTCCAACCTTTCTGTTTGCCAAATATGTAGGGAAAGCTACATAGGGATGTGCACTCAAATGTTAGGGTCAGAAGTCATATGTGTAAGGTGCTATTCTAAAAAGGGTGCCCATCGGTTCAGCTCCGCAAATGGAATGGATCCAGGCCCACAACCATTGTTACTCAAAAAGTTAACACAAGTTGAAGAGATGCGTATTGCTAGGGTGGCTCCAGTTTTATAGGTCACCAATGCTAGAGGAGGCCAATTTAAATATAGTGGTCACATGATAAGCTTCCCTCAGGATATCTCAAGCATTGCAAAACTCTTGTCATGCCATCTACAAGACCTTGAGGTCATTATCGTTCGCAAGACCACTATTGAAGGCGGTAATTATGATTGTTATGTTAATAAACATCATGCCATGGATGCACTGAAATACAAAATCCAATATGAAAAAAACTACAATCATCAATGATGTTTAGATTGATGTTGAGGCACTTAATATGTTACCTGATGTTGCTAATGTGTCCAATTTGTTGCGTACAATAGAGCAAGTTTCAGATGAACACCTAATGCTATCAACCAGCTCAACAAGTGTTGGACAAGAAGAAAATGGCTCTTCAAAATTTTCATCATTTATTCCTTGCTTACCAAATGCTAGATGAGAGCTACAAGCAATAAAAGACACTTTGCAAATTGAAAAAAATACCAAAATATCTTATCTTGGCTTAAAGTTAGCTCTTCTCCTGTTAATGAATACAACACTAAAGGTTTATTTTCAATGGCCTTTCCAACCGAGAAATATTAAAATTCACTTGCATGAATATGCCCTCCACCTAATGAGATATTTTGACCACATGTTTGGAAAACATGTTAGGTTTAGATATTTTCTCTACAACTTGATTATGAGACATCGCAACCAACAAACTATCTCTATTTTTGTTAGAGTGGATCTCGAGGATATAATCCCCAGGTCATTGACTGTTTTGAGGCAATAGCTTCAAGCTGCTCCTGACCGCTAACTAGCCGAGCAGTTGATGTGATTTGGCATGTCATTTCACGGGACCCGCTCTTTCTGGAGCTCTTGTTAGGCTCAACTAACCGCTATGATCAAACAACTTGGTACACCCACCCTTTTTTTCACTTTGAGCTATGCAGACACAAAATGGGTTGACCTGTAAAAAAATTTCTCTGTTGCATCTCGTTTAGCGATGGAGCCTTTAGCAAAAACACTAATAGATAGTGTTGTTCAGAATCCACATATAGCATCTTTATATTTGTGTCATAGATTCTCAATTTTTCATGAGGAGGTGATTGAAAAGCTTTTGCATGCAAAAGATTATTGGTATAGATATGAATGACAGCATTGTGACTCTGCACATGTTCATGGTTTTCTATGGATTTCAAAAGATCCTGACATAGATACTCTTGATTGGTCCAATGATCATGATCTTACCATAGCAAGGCACTTTTTTGATAGATATGTTTCAGCTTGGAATCCATGTTTCCCTACACAAAGATTGCTTAGAACGTATCATTGCTCTGAAGAAAACTCGTTCTTGCTTACCACGATCCACATCCTGACCAATGATCCAATCATAGATTATGAAGAGTTTCTAAACACAGTTCAAAGGCACACAAAATGCTCTAAATATACTTGTTTACGAAGGAAAGGAGAGAAATTGCAATGTTAGTATAAAGCACCATGGTAGCAGCAGCTTACCTCTACATTGACATTTGATGCTGACTCTAACAAATCCTACAAACCAACAAGAAATGATGATCGCCTAAATTTTCACAAACCAGCTAGACTTGCAATTTGGTGTGCCAATGTTGACTACCAGCCAATTGTTTCTAGGAAAATTGTTTTGAATTATATTTCTAATTATGTAGCTAAATTTGAGAAAAAATAAAAAAATTATCTAGATATGTTGAAAAGAGTTGCAAATACAAATATAGTTGAGGATAGAGCATGGGTTGCATACCAAAAATTCATGATGAATATGCTTTTGGAATGTGACATCTCTACACAGGAAACGTGTCATATGTTATAGAAATTGCCTCTTCTTACTTCAAGCTGATGATACATTCACTTGAATGTTGGTAAAAAGACATGGTTTCGTATAAACAAGGATGATACTGATGAAGAGTTTCCAAAAAACTATATTCATTGCTATATGCAAAGGGCTCCAGAGTTAGCTGCTTTATCCCTTATTGACTTAGTCGGCCTATATACACACTCACAGCAACGCAAAAAGGATAAATGGAAACTAAGGTTCTAGCCTATAGTTTTCCTTGTTTACCCATTATTCAAGACTACTCCTATTGAAGATACAAAGATATTTGACACATTTTGTTGGACTAAACTTATGTTATACAAGCTTTCTAAAACATACAAATAGATATAGGTCTTTGGATAGAAGAGATAATAGAAAATTGGAAACTTTTAAAAATGGCTCGTTATCATCCTTGGCATGTTAATAGAGTTCCAGTTACATCCACAATTGAAGAAAAAGATGATAGTGATATTGATGAGTTCAACCATCATCCTTCTATGGATGAATATGAATGGGAAGTTTTATCTTGGCTTGGTGCTACTACTCACTTTAGTATAAATCAGGTTCAGCTATTGGGTAGGTGGGATTTTGATATGAACCATCCATGGAATGCAAACCATGTTCCTGAAGAACACCATAAAATTGCTTTGCAGTTCATCTCATCAGGGAAAGCACAACGTGAGAAAGCTATGGTTCAATCCTTGCTTGTAGATATGTCAACCCATAAACTTTCACCAAAGTAGCAATTAGCCCTTCAAATAATCCAAACCCACCATATGCAACCTTCACCCAAAGCCCCTCTCTACATGACTATTCAAGGGACAGTTGGTACTGGAAAATCCTTCATGATAAATTGTATTCGAAAAAAAATGAACACCTCTTTTGCTAGACCCAATAGCTGCTTGCTCACATTGGCTCCTATAGGTGTCGCTATGTACAACATATGTGCCTCTACAATCCATACAGCACTTTGAATTCCCATAAAGGATATGAATCCTTTGCAAGGGTAGCAATTGACATTATTCCAAGAAAAATTTAAGTATATTGAGTACATATTGATCGATGAAATGAGTGTTGTAGGCCCAAAGTTGCTACTAAAAATAGTTTGTTGATTATGCCAAGTGTTCCCAGATAAGCAGATAGAGCCATTTGGTGGTGTTTCTATGATCCTTTTTGGTGATCTTGTTCAATTTCCACCTATCATAGATACACCTATTTATGCTTCATCCTCATTGGTTGTAGCCTTGTGGCACACTTTCATGGTCTCAATAACCCTAGACACTATCTTTCACCAAGAAGGAGATAGCCCTTCGCAACAAAAGTTTCAAGAAATCCTTCTTCATATAAGGAATGTTGAGGCTCTCCACGATGATTAGGAAGAGCTTATGAAACAAACAAATAAAATGCTCTTAGCCACAGAAAGAGAACAATTTGATGTTGCTACACATTTTTTTATGACAAATGACTTGGTCACATTCTACAACAAAAAAATGATCAAACAGTTAAATCTACCAATAGCCATTAGCATTGCTCAGATGTCTCAGCAACAGGCATCTGATCATGGAGATGATGACCAACTTTTCCCAGAATTGCTACTTTGTATTGGTGAATAGGTGATGCTAGCAAAAAATTTGTGTATTCAAGTTGGCCTCATCAATGGATCCCTTGGTGTCGCTATGACTATTGTGTACAGTCCACATTCTAAACTGCCAAACCCACCTTACTATGTTGTTGTTTGCTTCCAAAATTACATTTTCCCACAATGGGACCCAGAACATCTGAGAGACATCCTCAAGTCGGGTGAGTCGAACACAAATTCCACTCATTATGGCATGGGAATCACAATACATAAAGCACGTGGCTTAACATTGGATAGAGCAACAATAAACATAGGTACCAAAGAGAGGCAAGGGTTGACTTTTACAACTATCTCACATGTAAAATCAATTGAAAGACTTTTTATTGATCCACCTTTCTCATTTGAGAGATACTCTAGGCTTGGCACCAACACATACGCTGCTCCTCGCCGCATCAAAGAAACACGCCTCGAGAAATTGTAGGCCTTGCCAAGTGCTTAAGGTTTCACCTGGTAGGCCAACTTACAAAAAAGGCTCCACGATAATTATTCTTGCATCTACCTCAACCTATGTGCCATCACCTCCTCAAACATTTTCTAACTTATATCTTTAAAAACCATACCAAGTGATATTTTTTGTAAAATGGGTATAATGCCAAAGATGCACAAAGATACCACGCACAAATAACTAGAGGCCACAACTTGTACAACCCAATTCCATGTTTTGATGATTCTATTCTATTAAACTATTGGCTTCTTGGTCTAAGATTTCATTGTGTGATGCTTTTACTATATGGCATTCAAACCAATACACTCCTTTGTATATTCCATTTTCCCATCTTTGTTTAAGTGTTTTAAAATTCCATGAAGTCAACTATTTATTGGCATACCTAGAATTCTCTTCCAACTAATTTTAACATATAGTGGTGTAAACATACTGTAGACATGCAAAATTAACATTCTGCATTTGATCAGGTTCATTCATCAACTAAACTAGATTTCACATTAGGTCCATTCATCGATTGATTAGATTCACCTTCATTCATTTATCAGGTAATTTCATTAATTCCCATCTCCTAAGATCATTTATTTAAAATCAAGCAAACATTATCATCAACCTTTTAATAAATCAAACATCCATTTAAATCAAATCCAAAATCATATTCCATCATTTTCTTATTTAAATAAATCAAATATCAAAGTCTTAAAAGTCAACTCACCTAATCATCATTAAACTAACATAATCATCATTTATTTAATCTAACCCTAATTAAATACTAATCTCACCCACTTGCATTCTCTGGATATCTCCACTTGCACAAATAAATCAATTTTATTGATTTATTAAAAACCCTCATTTTCCCTCAACATGACAAATTGATTTGTCCCTCCAACATTGCATTTATTGCTATTTTTCTTCTCCCCCTCTCAAAATTTATTGCAAAATTTGAATTCAAATTCTCCCTCTCATGGGCACTCTTCCCAAATCTTGCACAGCCATTGGCCTATCACCACTTGACAAGTGTCTTCCTCTCATTTGTCCAATTTTAGTGCCACATTCACCATCTTGGCCAATCTCTCATCAAGAAAATCTATAAAAAAAGGCCTTCATTCTCATTCATGGATCCACAACTTTTATGCAAGGTTACTCTCTTGATTTGAGAACTCATCTTTCCCATCATCTCCATTGCATTTGCATCATCTTGAGCTTTGATCAAGGGTTGGGAAAGGGTCACTAGCACATGTGACACCAATCCACTATGGAATAGGTAATTGTTGTTGTTTTCATAATGTTTTTAGTTTCATTTGGTCATGTATTGCATTTGGAAACATCTACAAGGTATTTCATAGGAGTTATTTTGATAGATTTGTGAAGTACTAACCCATGTTTGAGATGTTAGTATTTGTAGATTTAAAAAGATGCTCACAGTTTGGCACTAGAAGGAGGGCTTGAGGATTTTTTAAAACATTGTTTTCACGTTATCTCATTTGGGTTATTATTTTATATCAGCTTGGCTTTATGCTTTAATAAGCTTCGATTATGTATCATGTGTGAAACGTTAAATGACATTAATGAAACACATGTTCTACATCTTTTTCAACATGATATGTTATATTTCCATAACGTACATTCAATGAAAGATTAAAGTCATTTGATATTTTGTGCTGCTTGAAAAAAAAAAAAAAATCATCTTTTTTGAGATTTGACTGTGCATATGAAGGTCGCTCGCAATTTATTTTGGATTACTTTGCTTAATCTTTGACTATAGCTGTAGAAGTGAAAATTCAAAAACCATTCAATAAAGGATCCCCACTGTGTCTGCGCATTTTCAGATCAACATGTTACAATGTTTAAGTTTTTATGTGCCCTTAATGAATGTAAATGTTGTTCTAAATTAGACCTGTTTTACATAGCATATTAAAGCTAACGATATAGGGCGTATAAGAACTTCTTATCAAATATTTCCATCTGTATATCATTTAATGGCATAGGTAGAATGGATGAGTTAATAGTGATGAAGTGAGTCTATCAAATCTGGAAAGGCAGCAATAGTACAAATTCTCAAAGAACATTAAAATCGTTTTATGCTTCTTTTTTTCTGCCTACGAACTGTATTAGATCAAACATTCATTTGTAGCTTACAAATTGCATATCTTGCTTTCCTTTTTATGCCTGCCAACTACATTCATTCATCCAATGGCGGGTTGATGGGATGTTGATTGATAGGCTAGACTTTGTCTGTTTACTCTTAGAAATATATGGCTAGCTCCGAGAAAGGTTTGTTATCTGACAAGTAGGCTGCGTCTATTCTCTTGCTGATTCGATTATCTAGATGATTTGGTTCTGAATCTATCTTTTTCTATTTTATCAAAAAATAAAATAAGAAAAAAATGCAAGTAGCAGTATCCTCTTGATATTCCGCTACTTCTTTTCCTTTGTCGAAAGGAGGATTTAACCTTAAATCCTAGACTGTCACCCTAGTTGCGTAGGCCTGATAGGTATTCTAAGATAGAAATGGTTGCAGAAATTTGGCTCTTACACCTGCCAGTAGTATGTATTTACAAATTTTCCTAATACCTTTCTTGCGCGCCCTTTCTGGTATGGTAGTTGACTTACAAGATACTTGATTTTGTTGAAAGTGCTACTCACTAGATACTTGATTTTGCGCAGAAAAGTAATTACAAATCTTCCTTGCGAGCTGTCAACCCATACCTATAAAAGCTATTATCTCTTTTTCTAAATCTTAGAAGTACGTACGTACTTGCTTTTTAAGAAAGGGTCTGAAATTTGTTCTTGGCTGGCGCAATTGTCTCAGAGATTTATGAAAAAGGCAGAGCTTTTAGAGCATAGTCTGCCCTTAATTGCTGAAACTGTGCCTTTATTAAAGGCCTTGCTAAGTGCGCTTTTTGTTTGACGTCTTCTTGAGTACCATTGGCTGGGAATGGTGTTTTTAATAAGAGCACTACAAAAGGACCTTTGTTTTCACCAAAAATCTACCTCATATGTCAAATTTGCATTAACTCGTATGCATTAGAAATTTAAGATCATCTATGTTTGTCAATTCTAGCTTCCATAATTGCGATATGAGTAAATCTGGGGTAAATTCAATGCATGGATATTGATTTAAGTATGTTGTAGAGTTGCACACTTAAGCATTGATGTTCATCAAATCATTGAGATTTTTATGATAACTAACATTTAGAATAAGGAGCATGCCTTTGAAAGACATACTCCTTATGATTGATAGTCAACATTTGAAATTGAGGAGAATAATTTTGGAAGATTTGTTCTTTTAAGTTGATTCATTGATATAATTCATTAGCATTGTATTATGAATCATTTTCATCATTATGACCATACTTAAAATCTGAAATTTATGGTGATGCTTTTTAAAGACTTATTCTTTGTGATTGATTCCTTGGTTCAAAACCTCTAGTAATGAAGATTATGATAAGGGAGAAAGATTAACAAGTATGATGCCTTCTCAAATGGAGTCATTAATGATTTATTTATAAAACCTCCTTTTGTTATCATCATCTTGGATTATGATATTTTTTAAAGTTAAAACAAAATAAATTGAGTTCTCACATAATCTATCTTTTTCTTTTATAGGTACAAAAAAACAACGAAGGCACAAGGCACAAGGAAAATGAAAGGAGGAGGATTTTTTTATTTTTTTTTTGAAAACTCAAAGTGTTTTTAAACGCTTTAAGTGTTTTTTCAACACTTCTTTACGAAATTGTTACCTTTTCGCTCCTAGGGCACTAATTTTCGTTTGGTTCTAAAAAGAAAATTTTGATTTTTTCCATTCGCGAAAGGTTAAAATTCAAGCTTAGACACTAGATTTCGTTTTGGGATAAAAATTGGACAAGCAATCTTCATATTTCATTTGGTGCTTAAAACGAATCAAACAATTGCTTTGGAAGGATAAAATGAATGTGTGTTTGCTTTGTTTTATGGTTACTTACTTAAACTAAAGTCATTGAAAAGGACGTATGCGCTTCTCTCGCGCTTCCAAGCGATCTTGAGAATCAAAAGGCCTTTTTGGTGATTTTAGCGTAAGATAAAGTGATCATCTCCACACTTCGATTTGGGCTTAAAATTGAACATTATCTTGTGCGAGTGTGAGTAGGGGCATTTTCACGTATATTCTCTTTCTTTGTGCCGTAAAAGATTGATCGAGTTACGGATTGTGTTTTTGCTTGCTTTTGTTTATCTTAGAGGGCCTGCCTTGGGGAAAAAGTACTCACCCAAGGGAACGACTCAATCGATAACACTCTAAAGCCAAGAGTATTTCCAGCCAGGATATAAATGTGGGTATTGGTTAAACGCCATTATCACGTGGTTGGCTCCGACAAGATGGATCTGAAAGGGGACTCTTGCCGTATGGGTCAATCTCCACGAACATAAAGTCCTTACTAGAACCCATGTGCTAGAATTTTCCAAAATCCTTAATCTATTTTTTGGTGCAAGAATGGTCATTTTGAAGCCGCCCCACACTTTTACGGTCTTTAGTAGAAATGGAAAACATACCATGGGAGTTTCATGGGTGTTGATGCTTGGTTGCCCCGTATAAGTGAGTGTCGTGGAGGGGAGCCAGTGGGGTCAAGCATCTAACCATTCGCTAAAGATAAGCGTAGCTGGACTTGTCCAAGTGGGGATTCAACAAATATTTTCTTACACATCCATAGGGTTTGTACTTGTTCCGTTCGAAAACACGTGCTTTATTCAAAAATATTTTGCAAACAAACATTCAACATGATTTTCAAAATTTCAAACCCTTTTGAAGATAAATATCACTGACTCAATCCATATGTTATTGCTTTCCTTGGGATTCACATCCTTAGAGGTTCCTAAGCATTGGATTATACCTCAATTTGTCTTCTTAAGTAAACAATAGGAAACCCTTGCCTTAAGTTCATTAAATTTCCACATAACATATCTTGTGGAGTTTGAAGAAATTAAGACATTGGACATCTTAGTTTGAAAACTTAATCAAAGAAAGTGTTTTTTGTAAAATAAATCCATTAAACAAAGATAAGCAAAATGAATTTTCATGTGTGATTGGAGACTCACAAATCCCAAAGCAAAAATCATTGGAAATCTGAAAATGAATGTTCAAATGAAATCATTTCTTGGTTACAAAGGTCTTTAGGAAGCATATGCATGCTCTTCAATACCTAGGTCTAGGAAAACACAAAGTGTCTTTTTTAGGTTCACCTAAGGATCAAAAAAAATCAAACCTCTTTCATCCATCTTTCAAAACATCAAATTCATCTCAAAAATCATCTTTTGAAAAAATCTTGAAATCATCTTTGATACTAGGCTTTGTGGAAAAAAAAAATCAAAATCATCCAAAAACATTGTGACCAAGTCCTTGAAAACATTTATCAAAACACTTTTGGCTAGGCATGTGTAGATGCATCATTTTGCATATACTTAGTCAAAGTTATCAAAATCATCTTGTCTAACCTAGTGTATGTGGATGAATCCTTCTTCATATACTTAGTGAAACTATTTTATTTGGATTGGTGTGGGTAGATGCATCCTTCTCCTCACACATATCCAAAATCATCACCCTTTGAACAAAACTATCCCTTAGATCATTATCAAACATCTTAGGGTCCTTTTGTTCAAAATCCAAAACAAAATCAAAATCAAACTCAAGGATAAAATCCCAAATCCAAAATCCAATCAAATCCAAGTCCTAAAGCCTAGTATCTCATTCAATATTTATCAAAAGCCAAAACATTCATATCATTTATCATCATATCATCACCTTTGATCCCCAAAAAAGCATCCTAAAACTTTCACTTTGGGACATAAAATAGAGATTAATCCAAAGAATCAAGAGATTCATCTCCCATATTCTTGAAGATTGATCCCCGTTTTATGGTTCTAACTAGATCTCAATACAAGAAGAGTATGGAAGCCAACAAAGAAACACCCGCTTCAAGTGATCTTAGCCAAACCACTCCTAAAATGAATCCCATTGGGGATGGAAATCTCACAATTAGCCTTCCAACATTGTCGCAAAACCCACAAGAGGAAACCCAAGGGGAGGATCTTACCTTTGGAATGTCTCATGAACAAATAGCTGAAATACTCCAAAATCCAGACAACCATAGAATCATCAACATCATGATGAGACTTAACCCTTCGTTGTACATGCTTGAACTAGCAAAACAAGGGGTCAAGTTTCCTTCGGATTTTGATGTGAGCACTATAGTAGAGACATCTTTTCCACCAATCTCATCCACCATCCCCATTTCATCTACACCCCCATCTCAAAACATCACAGAAAATATCTCACAAATCACAACATCATTGGCTCCAACTCAACTGAACGTTAACAAGGGAAACACATTTCTCAATGCTCTTCAATCACATCCCCTTGTTAATAATCAAAGCTTGGATGTAAACACCACATTGGAACAAAACATCCCCCATAATCCATTACAAAAAAATGTTCCTCTCACTTTACATTATGACCCATCATCAACATCTTTTCACAGAGCACCTCAAATCCCCCTCCTCACAAATTCACAAGAGGAGGGAGACATGTTCGGACTAGGGGGCATTTTCAACACCACAACACTCTCACAAGGATTCACCCCCCTTACATTTCCACCTCTCCCACCATAACCATTTTCATCTAAACCACTCCTTGGTTTAGGGCTTCCCTCTCTACCGAGTATC
>VDFB02047230.1:213929494-213948465 GCA_007258455.2 Sequoia sempervirens
TCTTTTATTGTTGTGTATGTTTCTTATTTGCTGCTCTATTTTCCATTTCAATTCCTCTACCCCTATTCCCAACTAGATGCTCTGGAACATAAAGGAAGATGCTCTAGAACTTTTGAACATAATTTAGGAACAAAAGGAAAATGCTACATAACTTGAAGTCACATGCTTCAGAGCTTGAAGGAAGATGCTCTAAAAGTTTTTTGTGTAGATTGTCAGCTAGTTGAGATTAAGGGGGAGTGTTAGAGATATGTAATCTTAACTATTTTATTATGCAAATTTCCTCCAGCTAAGGCTATGTACCAACATTTAAGGCAATTTAATAGGAATGCTTTTTGGAGAAGATTTGGGATATTTGGATTAATTTTCATTAACTACCTATTTACTCTCACACACTTTGTGGGTAGTAAAAGATATTAATGTTTTATTACTTCTTAGCTATCCACTGTAGATTTTAATTTTAATTCTTGTTTGTGGTCATTTTATTGTATGCAAGAAGCAGGAAAGAGAGCAATGCAACTCTACATTTGAGAATATGGTGTAAAGAAGAATAGGGCATCGTAGCTATTGTATATTTTAGATTGATGAATATTTATAAATCTAATTGCTGTCTATTTTCTACTGTGTAAGTTGTGTGTTCCCACCAACTCTTAATTGCATTTGAATGTGTTTCTTTTATTGTTGTGTATGTTTCTTATTTTCTGCTCTTGTTTCCATTTCAATTCCTCTGCCCCTATTCCCATAGGGTTTGGTCTTTTTAGCTTCTCTATATATTTCCCCTTTTTCTCATATGTTGAGAAGAATTCAATTGGCATTCAATTCAAATAAATGAAATTTAGAAGAATTCCAATTTCATATTTCATATTTAAATGACAACAATGCCATCAAATGATCACTGAAAGTAAAAGGAATTTCCCACAGAAAAAGGGAAAAAGTTGAAACAACAAAATCAAACTAGAAATTTTTTTGGTCGATGATAAAATTGTTTTTCCCAAGATGCTCTTGCATGAAACATGCCAGGTAATAAATTTGTGATCATGGGCTCACAAAGATGGAGTCAAGTGATAGAACCACTCTTTGAGACTACAACCAATCTCCAAAGAACTCCATCGCTAATAGCCTAACCTCATTTTCCAAGTGCATCCTCTCCACGCTACAAGTGACCTCTCACATTCCTCTTCTAGTCACCTCTTGGATATACATTAAAAGTCACAACCTATAGATTCATACGAATTGTCTGACGACTATGCTTTTTTTCTTTGTTTTCACCTTAAGAAAACCATTTCATTTCTCTCTCGACTTCTTAGTAACTCTTCCCTTGCAATCTCCACACTACAATAATACCTTGATCTCATCAATATTCCACTTCTTTTGCTGTAATCTTCCCACACAACAATTTCCTTTGTAGTTTCCACTCTCAACTGTTTGAGACTCTGCTCACCTATAATGATGCTTTTGAGATTCTCACTCGTGTTTCCAATTCTATGTCTTCCAGTCCTCAACCATCGAGACTCTCTTCATCTGCAAGTGTACTTTTTGACTTCACTCATGCTTTTACTATCCATAAGTTTCATCATAAGCTACCTCACTTTTGGTGATCTACTTGTGCCCCCAAAACCTTTCTCACTTCCCTATTCACCCACAAGTACTAGTACAAACCTCCTCACTCTTCAAATGCAATCCATGCAGTCAAGACCATTGGATCTGATACCACTTGATGGAGAATAAGTACAATACTCAATCCAAATTTTCAAAAGATCAAATTACAAAGACTATTTAAATGATTAATTCAAAATTGACAAATAATGGTGTCGATTTAAAATCGACATTCAATTCCACAACCAAATGCTCACAATTGAAATTAATTCAAATAATTTTATTTATGATTTCATGAAAAAAAGAAATAATTACAATTTCTAGCCACTCCTCTACCTATCTCGTTTTTGTCTCATTGATGTGTTTTTATGCATTCTCAACATAGTAATGCATAATACATCACTTCTCTCTTGAAAGACAATCTTCCCCAATTAGATCAAAAACACTATCCTGTCTCTAATGTCAAGTCTTGACAGAGCTTGGAATATCTCAGTTGATTTATATGATTTTTTGGAATCACAAGGCAGACTTACAGATGAGTTACAAAGCATGGGAAGTTGGGTTTGCAAATGTAGTTTCAAAGTGTTGAAAGTGAATGAACAATGGTTTTCCACTCAAAACAAGTTGAAACTCATCAAGTTCATCTAGTTTAGCTTCATGGTGATGCTTTAGATCCTACTCTAAGCAAGGATTAAAAGAAATATAAAAAGGAGAAGGGTTAGAAAAGTTGTTCTAATCCTAAGCTATGAATGAATAGTAACAATGGTGGATGCTATAGTAGAAAAACTCCCTAAACTGTGTTTTGCTTGACCAAGAGAAACCTATAGCTACACAAAACCAATGCAACCTTCTAAGGTCTGATGATTTTCAAATTACACATACACATCAGGAACATGCAATTGAACTAGGTTGCAACAATGACATAAAGAAGCCTAGGCTAACTTTGCACAACAACTTATCATCAACAAGTGCTAAAAGTATGGGCTAGAAGCTCATCAAATACTATAATAACAACACCATCATGACAACCATTAAAGAAACTAATACTAGAACTAACATATAAGGTAGAACCATGCATGCAAGATGAGAAAAATCAAAGAGAACATCGATAAAATCATGCAATGTTGTCTTCTATTGCTATAAATACTTTCTGTAATAACTCTCCAACACTTAGAAATGAGCGCCAAGCCCCTATTTATAGTTTCCAAAGTCTGAATGAATGGCTAGGATTAATTAACAATGAGTGGCTAGATATGATTACATTAGCATTTCACCTACCCCCATTATCCAGCAATTGAAAATATATTATTTGTCCTTTTCTTTGTTTTGTCACCTAGTGCCTAGCTGCTGTAGCAGTTTTTCCATTTAGCTAATTGCCCTTTTACCATAGCTGAAACTGCCTGAAAGATATCTTCTTACTTGATATGTTTGCAGTGTTCTTCCTTGTATCAAACGATCTCATTGATGATTGGTATCAATAGATTGATTGCCCCTGATTCAAGCGAACAACTCCCTTATGCTTTCTTCAAGGCCACCCTCTTGCATTTTTTCCTTGACTTCCTTGAGACAGACCTTCTTCTGATGCCTACCCTGTTGGTGGGTGCTAGCAGAAGAGATGAACATGAAATGACTTGTGACAGGAGCTATGTGAATTCCTTGTTCATCTTTCTCAATGGGTCTCTTGGCAGACCTATTGTAGGCTCCTTGAATCCTACGTACATGAAATGTCATAAGTTCTTTCATACACAAATCAAGGAAAAAGTTAGTCAAATCTTGTAAAATCCATATTAGATCCATCCATGTTTCATCAAAAGATCATAATATTCATATTTGGAGCTCATTTAGACCATAAATGTTAGTGTGGGCCCAAGGGGGCAGGCAGCGAATGGGGGACAACAAATCAGAAGGGAAGTTCCTGAACCCCACAAAACATAGCAAAACCAAGATTTTTCAATTATATCGCATGGGAAAAGGGGAAGGAAGAGTGCCTAGAAAAACTTCCTCAAGATTGGACTCATTGGAAAAAACTAGAAGTTTGGAAGGGAAAAGTCGAAGGGTCACTGCCCTTTTGAAAAGGAAATGAGTACATGACAGCTTGGAAGGAAATTCTTAGATAGCGACAGACGGGTGGAGTCTCATAAATGGCCACGAAGGGATGGAGTCTTGGAAATGGCCATGGAGGCGCTTGGTTTCAGAGGCCAGGTCATCGGGGGTCCATGGATGTTCAAAATGGCCACGAAGGGATGAAGTCCCAGAAATGACCACAGAGGGGCTGAATTCTGGAGGCCAGGTCATCGGGGGTCCATGGATGTTCTAAATGGGCACAAAGGGATAGAGTCTCAGAAACGACCATGGAGGGGTCAAGTTCTGGAAGTTGGGTCGTCGGGGTTCCACAGATGTTTAAAAATAGCCAAAGAGGGACAAAGTTTCAAAAGGAAAGTTCTAAAACCACCAAAACTTAACAAAATGTTGATAGAACCTTGGTAATTCACTCAGGCACCACAAAAACATCCCAAATCTACCAAAAATTTGTCCCCAAAGTAAAAAATGTAGAAAATGAACCATCAGGGACCAAGTCAACGAGAATAAGAAAAGGTAGAAAAGGGATAGGGGACTTTATTTCTCCTTAGATTTGTAAAATGGGGCACACAAAACAAGATAGGAGAAAAGTAGCCTATTGAGAGCGAAAAGAGGGGGTCCCTACCTATGATCGGGCGTGTGCGCAAAACATGCACAACAAATGGCGACTCGCTGGGGAAATGCTCCAGAGCATTTCGATGACAAAATAGAATCACAAATCTAGAATCTTTGGTTCCAACCTTGACACTAGGGAAAATATACCAGATTCCCAGCTAAAGGATCAAAACCACTAGCCAACCCAACCTTTAGTATGCTAAAAATCTAAGTGTGTGCAATTGTGTTAATTCCCATCCTTCGATTGCTACAAGAACCCAAGATCCATCAAGTCAAGCTATGTATTTTATTATAACTCCAAAAGCATCTGGGACATTGCCTCGCTACCAGTGAGGTGTCCATAGCCCCGATGAGGTTGTTGTTGTGATTCTCCTGATCATTCCTCTACTGCCAGTCGGTCATCCATAGCCCTAGTAGAGTTGTTCAGATATCCCTAAAAATTTGAATTTTCTCTTTCTTTTCTCTTTTTAGCTCTTTTATTTCAACCCACAAGCATTGAGGCTCACGCTCAGGGCTGAGAATTACAATGGTGCTGAAGCATAATTTTAGATTTTTCACTTAACTAGACTTCACAAAAGGCCCTACAGTGACTGCCAGATTCTTAAGATGTGTAAGAGTTGTAAGATTTAACAATACATTAGATTCGTATTAAACCAACAACTTATCCTCTTTGAATTAAACACCCAGATAACTTGACACTAACAAAAGATCTTCACTATCCACTCTGAAGACTTGATTAGAGTTTTAAAAAGATATACATAGAACAAGCCTAGGTGATAAGTATGGTTCTTGGGCGCACAGATGTGCCTAACTAAAAGAAGAGGGACCCCAAGCAAAGTAATAGCAAAGTGAAAGAAAACAAAAATCAAACAACCTTCAAAGCAAGCAACCTACATCAAGCCAACTAACCTAAGGAAAACAAGAAAGTGGAGTATTTGTAGGAAACCTATCCTACTCAAAATGGGCTATGTACAAAGATATTTACAAAGCACTATGTTTTGACAAGGCGAGTTGACATTAACATTCATTGGATTTCATAGTGCATGCAAAAGAAAATGGGTGATCATTATCATTCTTAAACATGAAAATTTATCTTTATATTTTGAAAAAATAAATTCAACATTCCAGTACTCAAGTTCAATCACATCATTATGAAAAATTAGCAATTGAGGAGGCTCGCTGAACCTATGGTTATTCCATAAACATGTTCATTTTCCCTCATTCCCATAATCAAAATAATAAGTGTAGTTATGAGAAATTATAGTGGCAAGGAAGGATAGAACCTAGATGTCATCGCATGGAGGTGGTAGTGTTAGATAGTTGAGAGTAAGCACAACATCATTGATCGTTGCATCGGTAGCCTCGAGTGAGCACGGTGGAGGGTGCAACACTTAAGACATTAAGCTTGGATAAGGCTGGGAGGACATGGCAGCAAACAACTCTTCCAATCTACCAATGGGACCTACAACCCTAGTTGGTAGTTCTTCAAAAATAAATACTTCTCCACATTGATCATCTACAAACTTGGGATCCACTTGGTTGCTGTCCTCAATGGGAAACATGTTGTCTTGTCTCCTTCCCCAAGTATCAACCTATTTTTTATGATATTCAATGTCATGGGATAATGACATGGGAAAATCTATCCTATTACAACTCTCTGAATGTGAAGGAGGATCAACAATGATCATGGTAGAAGGACTCCAAGTTGCATCTTGTAGTTGGTTAATTATATCATACTTGTTGGAAGCCATCAAAACACCCACACCTTTGTCTTCTTCCTTTTGTTGTTCAAGCATCTCATTATGACGTTCACTTGTTTCCTCTTGCTCACATCACTATAAATGGAGGACCTCCTCTCCTAATTTTGAAACTCTAGTGCGTCACTATTCGGGGGCTCAAGGAGTATGTATTCATCGCTACCATCTTCTGGAATGTGGTCTTTCTCATGATAAACATACCTTCACAGTACAATTCCCAATGGAAAGAAGTCATTAATTGATGGCACCTCATCAAGGGGACCAAAATTCACTATGCAATCTCCCTCTAAAGACTCACCAAAAATCCTATCATCCATGGTCCACAACTACTCTTCAAGAGGAAGAACTTCTTGATGATTGTTGGACAACATTCCCACTTGATCTACTTCATCACTCAGTGGCTTGAGATTATGTTGGCATCCTTCTTCTATTGCTACTTCAACATCCTCTTTAGATCCACCTTTAGCTGAGCCATCACTTCATTCATTCTTTTGGTCTTCTTCTTCAATATGGGCAACAAGTAGAGGAGGTTAGGCACTTGGTTTCTTTGCTTGTTCTTTGAATTTCTTGATGGCTTCTTGGCATAGTTTGAATGTGAACTCTGAGTGTGATGAATCATGAAGTCTGCACCAATTTGGCAGTAGCAATACCTCCAAATTCACTTGACATCTTAGTTAAAACCAATCCTTTGCTAATCTGGAGATGAGCTAGTCATATCTTTTCACTATTGGGTCCTCATCATCACTTGAAAAAGAAGCCTAATGGTAGATAATTGTGGTGAGTGGTTGTTCCCACTCCAAACTTTCATTTTCAGATTCTTGATTGTTGTCATTAACAAAGGAGAAGCCTTCCAATCTTATTTCACTTATTTCTTCGTCATCATTTTCTATTTTTACAAGGTTGTCATCCCTTTCCTCTTTTTGATTTTCAACATCTGAGTTAGTTGTCCTAACATCCATGGCTATAGACTTCATTGGTTCATTGTCACCTAGGACCAATTGCTCTTCTTCTGGAGTGGAGGACTACCCTTGATTGGTGGAGGGAAGACCTTCTAAATTATTTTGAATAAGATTTTCACCAAGGAACCTTGCTATCCTAGTGAAATTTTCCTCTTCCTCCTTGTTTTCAACTTCAATGTCTACTACTCCAACATCAGCTTGTATCAAATTTCTTGGTTCATCCTTACTTTTTTTTCCTTCAGATGTTGACAACACTTTTGCCTCATGGGATAACCTCTCTTCATTAGGAGTTGGCTGCTCCAACTTGTCTGAACAACCCTTGGCTTAAGAGATGATTTTTGTGCATGATGAGCAAGTGAATCAGAGTGGGGTGGAATGTGAAATCTACATCAAATAGACATCAATATTTCCTCAAATTTTGGTCTGTCGTTGTTGCTCAAATGTTCCTGGATCAACTCCTTAAACGTCTTGGCTACCATGGTTTTCAATTCTTCTTGTGGGTCTTTGGGGGCCAAGGGTTGGTATATTTCCCAAAAGGGAATTTCTCCCTACAACATCCTTTCAATTTTTCTCATGAAAGTCAAAAATCCCAATTCATTATGTCTGTGAGTGCAATGGATCTAACATCTTTCCGCTAATGCAAATTACTACAATGGCTTCTTTAGTCTTTTATTCAATTCTGCATGCAGCTGAGTGATGTCAATTTGTGCATGCTACTCCATTTTGACTTGGCTTCTACTTGCCTTCAAAATTTTCTAATTTTTAGCATTGAAAGAGATCTCCCTATCTCAGATTTGTTCTTTGAAAGTGCTCTTTTTGATTTCTAACTTTTAGCTTTGTAGCCTCAACATGTCATGCCCTCCTAGTGCAAGTTCTGTTGATGTGTTTTTTATGCACTTCTCAACATAGGGAATGCATAGATGCATCACCTCTCTTGAAAGACAATCTTGCACAAGCAAATTGCAAAACACTATCCCAAGGTCTCTAATGTCAGGTCTTGATAGTGCTTGGAATATCTTAGTTGATTTATGTGGTTTTTTGGAATCACAAGGAGGACTTGTGGATGAGTTACAAAGCATTGAAAGTTGGGTTTGTAAATGTAGTTTCAAAGTACTGAAAGTGAATGAAAAGTGGTTGTCCACTCAAAACAACAAGCTGAAACTTATCAAATTCATCCGATTTAGCTTCATGGTGATGCTTTGGATCCTACTCTAAGCAAGGATTAAAAAAAATAGAAAAAGGAGAAGGGTTTAAAAGTTTTGTTTATCTGAGGGTTGCTTTGTTTGCTTCAGCTTCAACTCTATCCCTTTGGCAGGTAAATGCTGGTTTCTTTGTTTCTTGTCTCTCCTTGTTCCTTGAAGTGTTGTTCATTTTATTGGGAGAGGTGCTTATGCCATGGAGTCCTTCGGGGCCTCTTTGGGGTGCTTTCCTTTTCAGGATGGGGTCTATGTGTCTTTGTTTATTTCTTCTGACCTCTGGGTTTTGTTGCAGTGGGAATTTATCTATCCCTTGCCTTCTTGGTTCCATGGTTTTTCTTTTCAAGCTACTTTCGGTGCATCCTTGGGTTATTCTAGTCTTTCCTATGGAGGTGGTCCTATCTTCTATTGAGGGGGAGATGGATGTGGCTGGAAGTGATTGTTCTCCTATAGAGGTGGAGTGGGATGCAGTTTGTTGTGCTTGGAAAAGTTGTTGGGGCACTATTGAAGCCCTATTTTATGGTGGTTTGGGTTTTGATGGGAACCTACATGCTGCACTCTTTTCTATATCTTCTATGGAGGTGGAGATATTGATTTGGAAGCAGATATTTGAGACTTTCAACCCCACGATCATTGACCATTGTAGCTACGAGAAGCTGGGTTTTATTTTCTATAGAGGTGGAAAGAACAAACGACTTTTGTAGGATATTGGTGGAGCTTTATGATTTTGTTTTTACCTTTCCTATAATTTTGGAAGGGGTGCTTTGCTGGACTCTGCTACTTCTACTGGTGGAGCTTTGATCATGATTTGTACTGTGAAAAGTTGTATTGGGTTTAAGGTTCGTGTCAAAACCTTGTGTTATGGGTTGATGGTCTTGTCTATAACAATGGAGTGTAGTGGGTTGTTGGGCCTGTCAAAACCAATGAATTCAAGATTCAAGTGATTTATAGATGCTCTTCTTGGCAACCTATTGCTTTTGGCTGGTTGTTGTCTTGTTGTGTCCCTGGTTTGCTGCTGGTTGTATTTTAGTTTATCCTTTCTACAACTTGTTCATCTTGGTGTGGGTCTAGGACCCCTATAAGTCTTGATGGTTTTGGGTCCATTCAAAACCTGTTGTTCATGGTTTCAGGTCCATTCAAAACCTTTTTTCCCCATCTATAAAAAATAATGGTGGCTGCTACAGTAGACAAACTCCCTAAACTGAGTTTTATTTGACCAAGAGAAACCTACAGCTACACAAAATGAGTACAATCTTCTGAGGTCTACTAATTTTCAAATTACACATACACATCATGAACATGCAATTGAACTAGGTTGCAACAATGACATAAAGAAGCCTAGGGTAACTTTGCACAGCAACTTGTCATCAACAAGTACTAAAAGTATGGGTTGGAAGATCATCAAATACTATAACAACAACACCATCATGATAGCCATTCAAGAAACTAAAAATAAAACTAACATAGAAAGTAGAACCATGCATACAAGATGAGAAAAATCAAAGAGAACATCCATAAAATCATGTAATGCTATCTTCTATTGCTGCAAATTCTTTTTACAATAGCACTCCAATGCTTACAAATGAGGGGCAAGCCCATATTTATAGTTTTCCAAAGACCAAATGAATGACTAGGATTAATTCACAATGAGTGGCCCACATTTGGTTAGATTAGGGTTTCACATAACCCCCATTATCTAGTAATTTAAAATACATCATTTGTCATTTTCCCTATTTTGTCACCTAGTGCGCAGATGAAGTAGTAGTTTTGTCATTTAGCTGATTGCCCTTTTACTATAGCTAAAACTGTCTGAAAGTTGTCTTCTTACTTGATGTGTTTGCAGTGTTCTTCCATAGATCAAACAAGCCCATCAACAATTGGTATCAATAGATTGGTTACCCCTGATTCAAGTGGACAACTCCTTTATGCTTTCTTCAAGGCCACCCCATTGCATTTTATTCCTTGACTTCCTTAGCACAGGCCTTCTTCTGACATCGAGCCTATTGGTGGGTGCTAGTGGGAGAGGTGAACATGAAATGATTGGTGATAGGAGCTATGTGAATTCCTTTTTCAACTTTCTTGATGGGTCTCTTGATGGACCTACTATAGGCTCCTTGAATCCTACATACATGAAACACCATAAGTGCTTTCATATACAAAACAAGGAAAATGTTAGTCAAATCTTGCAAAATCCTTATTAGATCCATCCATGCATCATCAAAAGATCATAATATTCATATTTCAAGCTCATTTAGACCATAAACATTAATGTGGGCTCAAGGGAGTGGGTACCGAACAAGGAACATCAAACCAGAAGGGAAGTTCCCAGACCCCACCAAATGTAGAAAACCCAAGATTTTTCAATTATAGTGCATGGAAAAGGGGAAGGAAGAGTGCCCAAAAAAACTTCCTTAAGATTGGACTCATTTGAAAAACCTAGAAGCTTGGAAGGGGAAAGCCAGAGGGTCACAACCCTTTTTAAAAAGGAAATGAGTACATGGTGGCCCAAAAGGAAAATCCTGAATGGTGATGGTGGTGTTGGGTTCTGGAGGCCAGGTTGCCGAGGGTCCACTGATGTTTCAAAATAGCCAAAGAAGGATGGAGTTCTGGAAGGAAAGTTTTGAAACCACCAAAGCTTAGAGAAACATTGACGAAACCTTGGAAGTTCACTTAGGCACCACAAAAACATCCCAAATCCACCATAAAGTTCTCCCTAAAGTAAAAAAATGTAGAAAGCGGTCTGTCGGGGACCAAGTAAGTAGGAACAAGACAAAAGGCAGAAAAGGAATGAGGGACTTTATTTCTCCCTGGATTTGAATACCCCAAGAAGGTGAATTTGGTCAGGGGAATTTGATCATTTGAAGGCACATGACAAATTGGGGCTTTGAAAATGGGGCATGCAAAACAAGATAGGAACGAAGCACCCCGTCGAGAGCGAAAAGAGGGGGTCCCTACCTACGACAAGGTGTGTGTCCAAAACATGCGTAACATCTCCCATCACACCTTTTCTATTTCACCCATCTACATTTTTTATTACTAGCCTATCTTGTATATTCCTTCAATGCAACCCTCCTCAACATCAATTTTTGTTTGTAATTTAAATAAAATAAGAAAACAATCTTTGTCATGGTGCAACAACCTATGTAGGAAACCTCCCTTATTGTATTGTTGTGCATACATATGCTAGCCTATCTCCCTTATCAACCTTTTAACTACATTTTAATGCTTTTCAAATACTTAAATTTTTCCTCTAATATGTGCAGCCTCTCCTTGTTTGGGCATTGATTTATATTGACTTAGTTTATGGCTGCATTGTGTGGGAATCAATTGTGAAATAAAATTATCTTTAATATACCACCTTTTATCTCCTTCATGTTTTGCTACCAAAGGTCTTTTAACTCAAGCATAAATTTTCTTGAGCCATGGTACTGGTCTTCTTCTTCCCCTTAGCATCCCCTCATGATGTTCAAATCTGCAATGTTATATTGTTTTGTGTCTCTTCAAATTCGGAAACTCTTCATTTCAATTGGCATTACCATTGTTTTTCTTTTCCATCCACGACCCTATCCATTCACTATTTATTTTTTTCAATTTATATATAATCCATGACGGACCTCATATTTTTAACTTCTCTATCTATTTCTCCTTGTTCTCATATGTTGAGGATAATTCAATTGGAATTCAATTGAAATAAATCAAATTTAGAAGAAGTCTAATTTGATTTTTCATATTTAAATGACAACAATGTCATCAAATGATCACCAAAACCAAATGGAATTACCCACAAAAAAAAGGAAAACAAAAGTGAAACAATAAAATCAAACTGGAAATCCTTTTGGCGAAGATTGATCATGTTTTTCCTGATCACAAATTAATACATAAGTTTACAAAAAAAAAAAAAGATAGGTTAAGTGTGCCATTGGCGGCCAATCCCATTGAAGTAACCATTAGAATATAAATATAATTAGGAGTTCTAGAGTTTTTAAAGTTCACCCTTAAACAAGGATAAACACACTACCCTTGTAAAAAATAAGGGAAACAAAAATGACCATATGCCTAACATAGCCAAGACTCATCACAAACCAAAATACAAAAAGGAGATTATTTTGTAAGTGGCTGAAAATGCAGATAGCACAAGTGTAATAAAAGTAGGGCCATATGCTATTGTGAAATATTGAAGCTTGTTAGTCACCACTAGAGTCAAATTACTCTACAAATGTAAGGTTCCAATCAATCTCACTCAAGTGCACCAAACCCACCATAAATTTTAAGAATTTCATAGCCTTCCTCACAAAATTCTAGTAACCTTTTTCCTTTCAAAGTGTTAGAGATAATTATGAATAATATTCATAGACCGACAACTACATAAAATTCAATTAAAAAAGCCTCATCAATGGTAGGGAATCCAAAGGCATAAATGGACCCAAGTAGAGTGTCCTCCAGGTCATGTAAAATCCATTTCTTCACAAAATTCATATTAGAGTTTTCAAAATCTTGTTCTACTTGCCCAAATCCATCAATATTGTGAGACACATAGAGATTATATTCTTATTAACCCTATAAAGATACTCTATAATCAAGGAATCTTCTCTAACATGCATTTTGGGCACATGAATGACCACAACAACATCAACCTTCAAGACTCTCTTTATGCATGTTTTTGTGATAGCACCAAGGAAAGTGATTTTATTTTTCTTAGAAAATATTCCAATCTTATGGATGAGAGTAAAATTTCAAGCACACATGGGCAAGAAGATGAAATTCTCCAATTTTGATGAAACAAAGAAAAATAACACAAGTGTATTTTAGTGGAACACATGTATGTTTGAGAACTCAATTGAATTACATACCTTACCAAACCAATTGATGAGATTCTAAACTTCTTTATTGCAATGTAAATTTTGATTCAATGTTGAATACCCTAAATATTCTTCTTAGTTAGGAAAAATTGATAATGATATAATACCTAATATACTTTAATATCATTATTTAATTGTGAAAAATTATCTAAGAAAGAACAATATGAATAATTCATTTATTTAAAGTAATAAAGTAAAACTAAAAATTTTAAAAATAGATTGTACATAAGACATTGATTAAAATGCATATATTTGTATATATTTTGTGTATAAAATATTTTTGAAATATACATTTCCTAGATAGGATATACAAAAATAGATTGTATAAATAGAAATCTTAACTTAAAAATAGATTGTACATAAGACATTGATTGAAATGTATATATTTTTTGTATAAAATATTTTTCAAATATACATTTCCTAAATAGGATATAAAAAAGAAATTGTATAAATAGAAATCTTAACTTTAAAGATGTGACATTTGGTAGAGATATTTCATAAAAAGATACCTATTGTTTCCTAAATCCGTTAGGAACATTTTGAATGAATAATTTAGCTAATTCTTCCTAACCAAAATCTATAGCCTTTAGAAAAGGAATGTGTGCACAGGCTTTTGTAGCTATAAAAAGATAGTGAAAAGTATACAAAATGGAGTTCACTCTATTGATTTGAAGGGAAGATTTTAGCATCTACAAAGGGAGGATTTTATGTAAGATGGTTTTGTTTTTTCTGAATTTATATGCATTCAAATAAAAGATTTAACAGATCTTTTTGTGAAATAAGTTAGAAGCACAAAATTTGTAAGTAGTCTAAAATTGATCTTCAAACAATTTTTTAATAATCAATTAAAAAAATAAATACAATAATTTTAATTAACCACAAATACTAATAGATTATTTAGATTAAAATTTTAAAAACATTAATTTAATATAATACATACATTTAAAATCCATATTAACTGATGATTACTTTCAACCCACCGTCGAGTCCTTCAAACGATAAAAACAAATGAGAAGTGACGAAGCACGTAAGTGAGAAAATACAGTCTGAACATTTGTATAGCAAAATAAGGCGATGGGCAGGTAATGGATGATTCACCGCAGGGAAAAAAAACCGCAAGAGGAAGTGACGTTGGGAGAAGCCCATGGACGCAGCAACACGGGCACTGAAGGTTGGGAGCGTTTCAAAATAAATTTGGAAACACAAAACATAATAGAAATTAATTTTATTAAAAGAAAAATATTAAGTTCGAGAGCAGCATAAAATACAAAGTAAATGCTTTTAGAATGTATTACATTGATCACCGACGAAACGCACAGTTTTCCTAAAGTAGAAGACAGAAATAAAGATTTTTACAAAGCAAATCTCGAATGCCAACCACAGGGCATTAAACATGGAAGCAATGAGACTAACAAACTGGACAGATTTTACACTCAAAGGGTACATATAAGTATTGGAGTATGTAAAATATATGGAATCATATGGCTCCATAGGTCTTCTATCATTGATGAGGCAATCATCCTCAGAAATACGCTTGATATCCGAAGGGTCCACCAAATCTGATGATGCAAACGACCCACAATGTAGATGAATGTTTCGTCGCTTACACTTAGATAGGCATGTGTTGAATATTGTCACCGTGAATTCGGGAATCCCTGGATCATACTCTTGACCCTGTTACAATGTATATGTCATCGTTACTGCACATACCTGCATTTTTTGTTACACAAAAGCACACACCCATTAATAAACTCCATTTTTTTAAATACATAAAAAGTTTTAATTGGTCTTAAACTGCATTTTAATCAACTGCTACTAAAAAGTCTCTGAGGTTTCTATTTAAAGCAGGCCCAGATTAATAGTGAGAAAGAACATACACGAGTCACCCAGTTTTCGTGCACTGGCAGCTCCTGTACATGCATAAGTTATTTGTAAGCAACAGAAACAATAAACTCAGTGCCCTAAGAAAAGAAAATAAAAACTCTAACCTCTTTAGTATTATTTCTATATTTTTTCTTCCAATATAGATTTATTATAGCAATGAGAAACTAAAACATGGCTGTTTAATCCCTGATTCCTGCGCAATCTTCTCCAACACAACGATTTGTATACGTTTACACTGCTGCTATGACTTACCCAACCTGGTCTAGGTTTAGATAGGTATTCAAACATAGCTTCAACATCATTACACCCTATTGTGAAGGGTTAGCATATCTCTATTTATATACTCCAGAGAGAAATCCCAAAGCCCTAAGGATTGAAAAAGCTGTTTACCAAAGCAAGAATACTTCAAGTAAAAGCAACATCTCGTGAATAGATGGTGTGCATATCTTTACTTCTTGAACAGAAAAGTACTGTAAAGCACTAATCTAAGGAGGAGAAGAACTAACCTGAGGAGGAGGAGATATAGAAAGTAAGGACGAGAAAGCAAATACAGCTTCGTGAGAATTCCTTTCGAGCCATTGGTAGACGTTGCACCGAACAAGCTTTGTAGGCTGCGTAGCGTAGCAGATCGACAAACACAAATAAACTGCTCAAGCTGTGTAAGACAAGAGCAACGAACCCAAATAAATAGAGAGAAGGGCCACCGACTAAAGGCCTGTAATTAATGAGTAGCCACCCTAAACTAAAGATATGCATTAAATGCTGATGCATATTGCATATACCTATGTTGCGCGTGAACTGGTCGAGAAGCACGCCGAAGACGCGTTCCTTCCATAATTGATTTTTCTTGTTGTTTTTGGTCCGTTTGGTTTTTATTTTATTGATTTTTTAAAGATATTTACTGATTTTTTAAAGATATTTACAATATGAACAATCTTAAGGTAATAAGGGTTTATATCTGTTCAAGCACGTGGAACACATTTCCTTCCCAAGCATTCTATAAAGGCTATGATCCAATTGTTTAAGCATAACTTTCTTATTCTTTTCTTCATTGACTTTTATTTTGGTGATTTTTTTTAAGATATTCACAACATGAACAATCTCAGGGTAAAAAGGGTTTATATCTTGTAATTAGGTTTGGAGGGTTCCTCTTGTCATAATGATTGTCCATCTTCACATTTGTATTTTCAAGATTTTTAAAATTGGTGTGTTCAGATTCTTTTTAAGGCTGACAGTCCTACTTTGTAATTAGTTGTTGTTTAATAGACCCTTAGTCCTACTATCTTAATCAGTTGTTGTTTTAATAGACTGACAGTCCTTTGTAATTAGTTGTTTTAATTTTCTTTTGTCTTTATATTTAAAAACATGTAATGGAAACTATGAAGTTCAATTGTATAAAAAAGATGCAAATTTTAGCAATAAATAAATAAACTTTCTTATTAGTTTCTTCATTGGATTTTATTTTGGGCAGTTTTTTTAAGATATTCACAACATATGAACAATCTTAGGGTAATAGGGTTCATATGTTGTAATTATGTTTCAGGATGGTTTACCTCTTCTTGTAGTGATTTCTCATCTTCACATTTGGATTTTCAAGATTTTTTGGAATCGATTGTGCCAGTTAACTGTAAAGGCCAGCCAGGTCATACTTTGTGTCGGTTGTTGTTTTAATATATTTTGTGTCTTTTATATTAAAAAATATTTAATGCAAGCTATAGTTCAATTGTATAAAAAGATGTAAACTTTAGCAATAAATAAATGAACTTTCTTATTCTTTTCTTCATTGGCTTTTATTTTTGTGGGTTTTTTTTTTAAATATTCACAACATGAACAATCTTAGGGTAATAAGGGTTTATATCTTCTAATTAGGTTTAGAGGGTTCCTTTTCTTCTTGAGATTGTCCATCTTCACATTGTATTTTCAATATTTTTTGGAATTGGTGTTCTCCGATTCATTTTAAGATTGGCAGTCCTACTTTGTAATCAGCTTGTTGTTTTAATATATTCTTTTGTCATTATATTAAAATGTATTTAATGTAAACTATGGTTCAATTGTATAAAAATATATAAATTTTAGCAATAAATAAAGAAGCTTTCTTATTCTTTTCTTCATTGGCTTTTATTTTGGTGGTTTTTTTAAGATATTCACTACATGGACAATCTTAAGGTAATAAGGGATTATATCTTCTAATTAGGTTTTCAGGGTTCCTCTTCTTCTAGTGATTATTCATCTACCCATCTCAATTTTCAAGATTTCTAGGAATTGATGTGCTCAGATTCTTTTTAAGAATAGCATTCCTACTTTGTAATCAATTTTATTTTTAATATATTTTTTTATCTTTATATAAAAAAAAGTTAATGGAAGCTATGAATCAATTGTATAAAAAGATGTAAATTTTGGCAATAAATAAAGATTATTCATTTTTAATACAAATAAGGTGTAAAATTAATATAGATTGTTTTGTCATAGAATTGTTGAAAGTAAATGATAATTTTACCCTTTTTATTGATCAATTAATTAGAAATAAGGCCTAGACAATAAATATAGAATTGATTTCTAAAATTTAAAGACATTAAATATAATGTTTGGTTTTGAGTTTGAATGGCTAAATATATTTGTAACCAAAGTAGTATACCTATCTTTAGAAAAATCTATTTAAAATATGTGGAGAAATATTCTTCCCCAAGCATCTATTCAACTTTTATATGACTAAACATAGAGGTTTGTATATCTATACATATAGGTTTATATATAATCTCTTGAATACATTTATCAAAAATGTAGATATAAATTTTGAGTTGTTTTTATTTACTTATATATTTTTTTTCTTTTCTACTTAAGATTTCTTCTATAGTTCTTTTATTTACTAAAGAGTGTTTACAAAAACTTACTTTAGAATTATTTAAGTTTTATTTATTAATATTTACTCAAACAATTATTTTATAATTTACTTTAAATATGTGTAGTTACGTTTTTAATATATGAAAATGTGAAAGAGTTGGCCTAATGGTGGAGATCTTGTACTCTTGAAAGAGAGGTCACAAGTTCAAATCCTGCAGGGGGTAAGGTATGTACACCTCGTATTGTGGAGCACGAGTTAGGTGCCTCCCTCAATATTGGGAGTACGAGGAGTCCCATATTGCTGTAGGCCGTCTGTAGACCCAAAAACAGATTGCCGGGTATCGTGGACTATAAAATAATATTATTATTATTATTATTAGGAGAAGGTTCACCAAAAGGGATTGATAAACCTAATTAGGAGGTCCTATTTCTCACTCAATTTATTAGGAAATAAGATCCAAATAATGAAATGACTATCGACCTTGAGGTGAGTCAAGTCAAAGTGTGAATGCAAATTTCATTTTTTTGCAAAGATGGGGTCATTAAACATCACTTTCGGGAGGATAATTAAAAATAGAAAACTAACTCCAAAATGTAACATACAACTTGGATCTTGAAGATTAAAATCAATACTAATGGAATCAAATATCAAATTGTAGATCTGGGAGAGGGAAGATGATGTGCACCAGACACCAAAAGTGCTTCTTTGAAGCTATCGAAGGACTCATTCTCCCTATGACAAATGGGTCCTAGCTAGGGCTTTGTATAAATGATTTTTGTGTTATTTTCTCTTGTGTTTGCACTCCCAGATTCCCAATTTACACAATCAGATAGTCAGAATTAAATCTTGTAGGTGAGTTTCCATGAAATTGCAAAAATGGTGACAACAAATACAACTTTGACAAGGTCTTCAATTTCACTCTTCAAGATATTTTCCACCAAAATCTATAAACATAAATAAACAGGGATTTTTGTTGTTGTTGGTGAATGGGGGTTTTCCTTGGTCAAATCTTGTTTTGGTAATTAAACCTTATAATGAATGAAAACATGAAAGGAATGATCAACGAACAAGACTATGTCACAACTCACCAAACCCTTGGATAAACTTTAGAAGGTAGATTTGTAACTAGAATGAAATGGCTTCAAAGGATGTGGATCTTGATCTTGAAACTTTAATTGAAACAATTC
>VDFB02047230.1:213948565-213967741 GCA_007258455.2 Sequoia sempervirens
GAAAATGCAGATAACACAAGTGTAATACAAGTAAGGCCATATGCTATCATGAAATATTGAAGCTTGTTAGTCATCACTAGAGTCAAATTACTCTACAAATGTAAGGTTCCAATCAATCTCACTCAAGTGCACCAAACCCACCATAAATTTTAAGAATTTCATAGCCTTCCTCACAAAATTCTAGTAACCTTTTTCCTTTCAAAGTGTTAGAGATAATTATGAATAATATTCATAGACCGACAACTACATAAAATTCAATTAAAAAAGCCTCATCAATGGTAGGGAATCCAAAGGCATAAATGGACCCAAGTAGAGTGTCCTCCAGGTCATGTAAAATCCATTTCTTCACAAAATTCATATTAGAGTTTTCAAAATCTTGTTCTACTTGCCCAAATCCATCAATATTGTGAGACACATAGAGATTATATTCTTATTAACCCTATAAAGATACTCTATAATCAAGGAATCTTCTCTAACATGCATTTTGGGCACATGAATGACCACAACAACATCAACCTTCAAGACTCTCTTTATGCATGTTTTTGTGATAGCACCAAGGAAAGTGATTTTATTTTTCTTAGAAAATATTCCAATCTTATGGATGAGAGTAAAATTTCAAGCACACATGGGCAAGAAGATGAAATTCTCCAATTTTGATGAAACAAAGAAAAATAACACAAGTGTATTTTAGTGGAACACATGTATGTTTGAGAACTCAATTGAATTACATACCTTACCAAACCAATTGATGAGATTCTAAACTTCTTTATTGCAATGTAAATTTTGATTCAATGTTGAATACCCTAAATATTCTTCTTAGTTAGGAAAAATTGATAATGATATAATACCTAATATACTTTAATATCATTATTTAATTGTGAAAAATTATCTAAGAAAGAACAATATGAATAATTCATTTATTTAAAGTAATAAAGTAAAACTAAAAATTTTAAAAATAGATTGTACATAAGACATTGATTAAAATGCATATATTTGTATATATTTTGTGTATAAAATATTTTTGAAATATACATTTCCTAGATAGGATATACAAAAATAGATTGTATAAATAGAAATCTTAACTTAAAAATAGATTGTACATAAGACATTGATTGAAATGTATATATTTTTTGTATAAAATATTTTTCAAATATACATTTCCTAAATAGGATATAAAAAAGAAATTGTATAAATAGAAATCTTAACTTTAAAGATGTGACATTTGGTAGAGATATTTCATAAAAAGATACCTATTGTTTCCTAAATCCGTTAGGAACATTTTGAATGAATAATTTAGCTAATTCTTCCTAACCAAAATCTATAGCCTTTAGAAAAGGAATGTGTGCACAGGCTTTTGTAGCTATAAAAAGATAGTGAAAAGTATACAAAATGGAGTTCACTCTATTGATTTGAAGGGAAGATTTTAGCATCTACAAAGGGAGGATTTTATGTAAGATGGTTTTGTTTTTTCTGAATTTATATGCATTCAAATAAAAGATTTAACAGATCTTTTTGTGAAATAAGTTAGAAGCACAAAATTTGTAAGTAGTCTAAAATTGATCTTCAAACAATTTTTTAATAATCAATTAAAAAAATAAATACAATAATTTTAATTAACCACAAATACTAATAGATTATTTAGATTAAAATTTTAAAAACATTAATTTAATATAATACATACATTTAAAATCCATATTAACTGATGATTACTTTCAACCCACCGTCGAGTCCTTCAAACGATAAAAACAAATGAGAAGTGACGAAGCACGTAAGTGAGAAAATACAGTCTGAACATTTGTATAGCAAAATAAGGCGATGGGCAGGTAATGGATGATTCACCGCAGGGAAAAAAAACCGCAAGAGGAAGTGACGTTGGGAGAAGCCCATGGACGCAGCAACACGGGCACTGAAGGTTGGGAGCGTTTCAAAATAAATTTGGAAACACAAAACATAATAGAAATTAATTTTATTAAAAGAAAAATATTAAGTTCGAGAGCAGCATAAAATACAAAGTAAATGCTTTTAGAATGTATTACATTGATCACCGACGAAACGCACAGTTTTCCTAAAGTAGAAGACAGAAATAAAGATTTTACAGAAACCGAGTCTCAGAATGCCAACCACAGGGCATTAAACGTGAAAGCGATGAGACTAAACAAACTGGACAGATTTAACACTCAAAGGGTACATATAAGTATTGGAGTATGTAAAATATATGGAATCATATGGCTCCATAGGTCTTCCATCATTGATGAGGCAATCATCATCAGAAATGCGCTTGATATTGGAAGGGTTCACCCAATCTGATGATGCAAACGACCCACAATGCAGATGAATGTTTCGTGGCTTACATTTAGATAGGCATGTGTTGAATATTGTCACCGTGAATTCGGGAATCCCTGGACCATACTCTTGACCCTGTACAATGTATATGTCATCGTTACTACACATACCTGCATTTTTTGTTACACAAAAGCAGACACCCATTAATAAAATCCATTCTTTTAAATACAGAAAACTTTTAATTGTATTAAACTGCATTTTGGGTTTACTGTTTTACAGTGTATTCCTTGAAAATCTGATATTCTTATTCGTCAGATAATTTAATCAACTGCTACTAAAAAGTCTATGAGGTTTCTATTTAAGGCAGGCACAGATTAATAGTGAGAAAGAACATACATGAGTCACCCAGTTTGCGTGCACTGGCATCTCCTGTACATGCACAAGTTATTTGTAAGCAACAGAAACAATAAACTCAATGCCCTAAGAAAAGAAAAGAAAAACTGTAACCTCTTTAGTATTATTTCTATATTTTTACTTCCAATATAGATTTATTATAGCAACGAGAGACTAAAATATGTCTTTTTAATCTCTAATTCCTGCTGAAGCTTGTCCAACAGAAAGATTTGTATACTTTTACACTGCTGCTATGACTTACCCAACCTAGTCTAGGTTAAGATAGGTATTAAAACACAGCTTGAACATCATTAAACCCTATTGTGAAGGGTTAGCATATCTCTATTTATATACACCAAAGAAAATCCCAAAGCCCTACGGATTGAAAATCTGTTTACCAAAGCAAGAACATTTCAAGTAAAAGCAGCATCTTGTAAATAGATGGTGTGCATATCTTTTACTTCTTGAACAGAACCAATCTAAGGAGGAGGAGACAAACTAACCTGAGGAGGAGGATATATAGAAAGTAAGGAGGAGAAGGCAAATACAGCTTCGTGAGAACTCCTTTCGAGCCATTGTTAGACGTTGCACCGAACAAGCTTTGTAGGCTGCGTAGTAGATCAACAAACACAAATAAACTGCTCAAGCTGTGTAAGACAAGAGCAACGAGCGCAAATAAATAGAGAGAAGGGCCACCGACTTAAGGCCTGTAGTTAATGATTGGCCACCCTAAACTAAAGATATCCATTAAATGCTGATACATATTGAATATTCCTATGTTGTGCCTGAACTGGTCAAAGCACGCCGAACGCGTTTCCTTCCAAAGCATTCTAGGGAGGATATAGTCAAATTGTTTTAGCATAATTTTTTTTTTTTGTTTTTTTTGGTCCGTTAGGTTTTTATTTTATTGATTTTTTAAAGATATTTACTTATTTTTTAAGATATTTATAACATGAATAATCTTAAGGTAATAAGGGTTTAAATCTGTTCAAGCACATGGAACGCGTTCCCTTCTCAAGCATTCTATAAAGGCTATGATCCAATTATTTAAGCATAACTTTCTTATTCTTTTCTTCATTCACTTTTATTTTGGTGATTTTTTTTTAAGATATTCACAACATGAACAATCTTAGGGTAAAAAGGGTTTATATCTTGTAATTAGGTTTGGAGGGTTCCTCTTCTCATAATGATTGTCCATATTCACATTTGGATTTTCAAGATTTTCTAAATTGGTGTGTTCAAGATTCTTTTTAAGACTGGCAGTCCTACTTTGTAATCAGTTGTTCTCTTAATAGACTCATAGTCCTACTTTGTAATCACTTGTTGTGATAGTCCTACTTTGTAATCAGTTGTTGTTTAATTTTCTTTTGTCTTTATATTTAAAAAACATGTAATGGAAACTATGGTTCAATTGTATAAAAAGATGCAAATTTTAACAATAAATAAAGAAACTTTCTTATTCTTTTCTTCATTGGATTTTATTTTGGCAGTTTTTTTTTAAGATATTCACAACATGAACAATCTTAGGGTAATAAGGGTTCATATCTTGTAATTATGTTTGGATGGTTCCTCTTCTTGTAGTGATTTCCCATCTTCACATTTGGATTTTCAAGATTTTTTGGAATTGGTGTGCCCGGATTCTTTCTAAGACTAAGAGTCCTACTTTGTAATCAGTTGTTTTTTTAATATATTTTTAGTCTTTATATTAAAAAATATTTAATGCAAGCTATGGTTCAATTGTATAAAAAGATGTAAACTTTAGCAATAAATAAATGAACTTTCTTATTCTTTTCTTCATTGGCTTTTATTCTAGTGGTTTTTTTTTTAAATATTCACAACATGAACAATCTTAGGGTAATAAGGGTTTATATCTTCTAATTAGGTTTGGAGGGTTCCTTTTCTTGTTGAGATTGTCCATCTTCACATTGCATTTTCAATATTTTTTGGAATTGGTTTTCATCAATTCATTTTAAGTCTGGGAGTCCTATTTTGTAATCAGTTGTTGTTTTAATATATTCTTTTGTCTTTATATTAAAAAAATATTTAATGTAAGCTATGGCTCAATTGTATAAAATATATAAATTTTAGCAATAAATAAAGAAGCCTTCTTATTCTTTTCTTCATTGGCTTTTATTTTGGTGGGTTTTTAAAGATATTCACCACATGAACAATCTTAGGGTAATAAGGGTTTATATCTTGTAATTAGGTTTTGAGGGTTCCTCTTCTTCTAGTGATTATCCATCTTCCCATCTCAATTTTCAAGATTTTTAGGAATTGATGTGCTCGGATTCTTTTTAAGACTAGCATTCCTACTTTGTAATTAGTTGTATTTTTAATATATTTTTCCATCTTTATATAAAAAAAGTTAATGGAAGCTATGAATCAATTGTATAAAAAGATGTAAATTTTGGTAATAAATAAAGATTATTCATTTTTAATACAAATAAGGTGCAAAATTAATATAGATTATTGTGTCATTGAATTGTTGAAAGTAAATGATAATTTTACCCTTTCTATTGATCAATTAATTAGAAATAAGACGCAGAAAATAAATATAGAATTGATTTCTAAAATTTAAATACATTAAATATAATGTTTGGTTTTGAGTTTGAATGGCTAAATATATTTGTAACCAAAGTAGTATACCTATATTTAGCAAAATCTATTTAAAATATGTGGAGAAATATTCTTCCCCAAGCATCTATTCAACTTTTATATGACTAAATATAGAGGTTTGTGTATCTATACATATAGGTTTATATATAATCTCTTGAATACATTTATCAAAAAGGTAGATATAAATTTTGAGTTGTTTTTATTTACTTATATATATTTTTCTTTTCTACTTAGATTTCTTCTATATTTCTTTTATTTACTAAAGAGTGTTTTCAAAAACTTACTTTAGAATTATTTAATTTTTTATTTATTAATATTTACTCAAACAATCATTTTATAAATTACTTTAAATATGTGTAGTTACGTTTTTAATATATGAAAATGTGAAAGATAGGAGAAGGTTCACCAAAAGGGATTGGTGAACCCAATTAGGAGGTCCTATTTCTCACTCAATTTATTAGGAAATAAGATCCAAAAAATCATATAGGTTAATATATAATCTCTTGAATACATTTATCAAAAAAGTAGATATAAATTTTGAGTTGTTTTTATTTACTTATATATATTTTTATTTTCTACTTAAGATTTCTTCTATAGTTCTTTTATTTACTAAAAAGTGTTTCTAAAAACTCACTTTAGAATTATTTAAGTTTTATTTATTAATATTTACTCAAACAATTATTTTATAATGTACTTTAAATATGTGTAGTTATGTTTTTAATATATGAAAATGTGAACGATAAGAGAAGGTTCACCAAAAGGGATTGATGAACCTAATTAGGAGGTCCTATTTATCACTCAATTTATTAGGAAATAAGATCCAAACAATGAAATGACTATCAACCTTGAGGTGAGTCAAGTCAAAGTGAATGCAAATTTCCTTTTTTTTGCAAAGATGGGGGTCATTAAACATCACTTTAGGGAGGATAATTAAGAATAGCAAACTAACTTCAAAATGTAACCTACAACTCAGATCTTGAAGATTAAGATCAATACTGATGGAACCAAAAATCAAAACTTAGATCTAAGAGAGGGAAGATGATGTGCACCAGGAACCAAAAGTGCTTCTTTGAAGCTATCTAAGGACTCATTCGCCCTATGACAAATGGGTCCTGGCTAGAGCTCTGTATACATTATTTTTGGGTTATTTTATCTTGTGTTATCACTCCCAGATTCTCAATTTACACAATCAGACAATCATAAATAAATCTTGTAGGTGAGTTTTCATGAAATTGCAACAATGGTGACAACAAATACAACTTTGACAAGGTCTTCAATTTCACTCTTCAAGAGATCTTCCACCTAAATCGGTAAACAAAAATAAAGAGGGAAACATATTTTTTGTTGGTGAATGGGGGTTTTCCTTGGTCAAACCTTGTTTTGGTAATTAAACCTTGTAATGAATGAAAACATGAAAAGAATGATGAATGAACAAGACTGTGTCACAACTCACCCGACTCTTGGATGAACTTTAGAAGGTAGATCTGTAACTAGCATGAAGTGGCTTCAATGGATGTGGATCTTGATCTTGAAACTTGATTTGAAACAATTCCTCAAATGAACACTACATCAACATATTAGCTCAAATAAAAAATTATTATAATTTAGTTCCTAGGTCTAAGAGAGGACCCATTCACCCGTGGATGAATGGATCCTAGGTCACTTAGCTAGGACACACATTTCTCAATGATAAGTGTTATGTAATGGAATTAATGAATGTTAGATTTTCCTCTTCAAAAATTGTAATTAATTAGGATTGGATTTGAATTAAAGGGGCTAATTAAGTAAATTTAACCTCCATTAATTAATAAATCCCTAAATGAGTGTGAAAATGTAAATAAATACATTTTACAATAACACATTAAGGCACAATTAAGAACATTTTAACTAATATGGCCCTAAACTTAATGTGAACATGTAAAATGCATATTACAACTCTCAATTAAGGTATAATTATGTTCATTTATTATTAATTCACAATTAAGTGTGAAAAAGGGACTTTTTCCTACACTACAATATATACACAATAATTTTAATTAAAATTACTTTTACATAAATCTAAATAATTAAATAAATGTATATAAATAAAATCACAATTAACCTAGATTTAAATACTCGATTGAAAATTCATAATAGCAATAGATGAAAAAGAAAGAACTATTAATGCTTATAAAACAAATCCCTAAAATGAGTGTGAAAATGTAAATAAATACACTTTACAATAACACATTAAGGCACACAATTAAGAACATTTTTAACTATGGCCCTAAACTTAATGTGAACATGTAAAATACATATTACAACACTAAATTATGGCATAATTATGTTCATTTATTATTAATTCCCAATTAAGTGTGAAAAAGGGATATTTTTCATACACTACAATATATACACAATAATATTAATTATCAATATAATAAAATTACTTTTACATAAATCTAAGCTAATTAAATAAATGTATATAAATAAAATCACAATTAAATCTAGATTTAAATACTGCATTTGAAACTATAATAGCAATAGATGACAAAGAAAAGTGTTAATGCCATAAAAACAAATCCCTAAATGGAGTGTGGAAATGTAAATAAATACACTTTTACAATAACACATTAAGGCACAATTAAGAACATTTTAACTAATATGGCCCTAAACTTAATGTGAACATGTAAAATGCATATTACAACTCTCAATTAAGGTATAATTATGTTCATTTATTATTAATTCACAATTAAGTGTGAAAAAGGGACTTTTTCCTACACTACAATATATACACAATAATTTTAATTAAAATTACTTTTACATAAATCTAAATAATTAAATAAATGTATATAAATAAAATCACAATTAACCTAGATTTAAATACTCGATTGAAAATTCATAATAGCAATAGATGAAAAAGAAAGAACTATTAATGCCATACAAAATTTAGTCACTTTCACTCAACAAACATTGCTTATGATATGATCAATTTTTACATTCTAATAGTCATTGTTGTGGAGTGAATCCATGCTCCTTAATGTCAAACATGAGTTCTTGCAAAATGACCTAATCCATGATGTTGATATTGTAGCTTGTCAGATTAATTTTGCTAATCATATTGGATTGTGAGGGATAATTTATTCTTATTTAAACAAATATATGCCAGGCATGTGATCAAAGTCTACTTTAAGAAGTTTATTTATTTAAACTAATCATTAATTTTCAATTTATATTTCAATGCCTTTTGTTGATAGTAGCTCATTGAACAATTCAAACAAGTTCATTTTAAATTCATGTAAGTTGTTGACTATAGTTTCCTACATTATTATGTATTACCCTACATATGAAATGCTTGATCTTTTTTATTAAGGGTAAAATAAGTTTTCACAGGGCCTACATCCCTTGATAAATAAGTTTTAAAGGGACCTAACACCATATCATAACATGGGATGCTGCCAAGAAGAATGACTAAGCCAACCAACAACCTAACAATAGCAGTCAAGAGAGAAATACTAAGCACAACAAACTATACAATTTTTTTTTGAAGGGGCCACAAAACCATTTTACAACCAAGTTTTACAAGGACTAAAAGCCGTGTTAGAAGAAAGAATATTGCCTAAGATAATCTTGGAAATCTAACAACAAGACCACAATGGCAATTCATTTTCTTAAGATGCAAACCTAGGATCCTATCACCATTCTTTACCTCCACCTCAATAGTAGCAAAGAGAACAAGAAATAAGAAAGGGAAACAATAGCTCCCTAGCATCAAAACCATTTTGTCTCCTCAAAAAATCTCCACCTCTATAGGAGAATGCACCACCTATAGGAAGAGCATACAAAGACTTCCCATTCTCAACCTCCACCTTAATAGGAGAAAGAATAATGAAACTAAAATAAGGGCAATAAAGTTTTCTATCAACCAGACCATTTGTAAACCCTCAACCACACCAACAGGCACTAGCTCCACCTCAAGAGGATGGATCTTCACCTAAAATGGAAAATAATAATTGAGGAAATAGGAAGAGAGTAAACATACAAAAGGAAGGAGTAGTAGTGGCTCACTTTAATGATGAAATCAATTGCATCAATATAAAAATTTTGTGTATAGCATAGTAATCAACACGAAACTAGAAATGAATTCAACAATAACCCCTTTTGAGATATTTAACCTTTGAACCTTTAAGATATGAGAGTCAAAAACAAAGAAAAAAGGGGGATGTAAAGCCCCACTCACACCAACAAACCTCAAAGGTTGCAAGAAAAAATCATAAGATAAGATAGAATACTTCAAAATCCAAATCAAAAACCAGATAGAAAACTGCACCCAATAGTCTATGAAACCCATAGCCAACAAAGCCCCCACAAACTAGAGGCCAATATGCTAGGGGATCAACAAAAACCAAACAAAGAGTAGGATTAACCCAATCTCAAGCCCAAACATCATATAATCTCTCACAACCAAGTAAGGGAGACACCAAAGAAAGCCACCATAACTCTCAATCACTCCACTGCAACCACCTGGTTGCACCCACCAAGGCCTCTCAACCACTAAAAAAGGAAATAGAGGACCAAAACCATCTACCTTGTCCTATAAAATAGCCTCCTCAACTTCTACAAAAATAGAAGAAACCAAAAGAGCACATTGGCTCCTTTAAAACAATAAAGAATTATAGTGATCAACCACAAGAATCAACAAGAAAGACTTAATGATCACCCAAGAAACATCATTCAACCCATCAACAACTCCAAAGCATAGCACCAAAGAGCTTACAAAGCCAAAAAATAAGTTTCCATTGCAAGCTTCCAACTCTTCCCACCACAAATGTATGACCACAACAACAACACAAACAAAGGGACATCCATCCACCTCTCCATCCACATCAGAATATTCCTCACCCACCTCTATAGATGATTTAAAATTTACCCCCTCCTCTTCTCACTCTTCAGCTTTTGCCTCTCCATAAAAAATGAGACAAAATAAAATGGGGTGCCAATAGGTGAAACTATACAAAGCTTATTTTTGTGATTATTTTCATAGATTGTGTGGGTAAATACAAATATATGGGTCCCAAAAAGGGGGATTAAATGGCCACTTTTTTTTCTGAAATTAGGAAATACTAACCTTGGAGATGAAATTGAGGATAATTACACTCAAAATATTAAGATGGAACAAAAACAAGGATCGAAGTGCTCCAAGTCTACTTTCTAAAATACTAATTTATTTTGAAAATGGTTGAGATAAGGGGTTCAAAAGAGGGACATACGGAGAATTTGTGTTTTTTTTTTTATAAATATAACACAACAACTCTTGTATGTCCCTAGCATGGTGAACTTTTTTTTAATATTTTTAAAATCACTATGGTGAGAAATTAGCTAACAATATGTAGTTGATGCATGATTTTTCTGATAATTTTTTAATGAATATTTGATTTTTTACTAATTTTCTATGCGGACACTTCTTAAAAAATAGAATTTTGGCCGTTCTATCCCTACAAATTTTGGAAACTAATTGAATTTTTTTTTAAAAAAATTGTAGAATGGATTCTAGTTTCTAAAAAATGTAATTTATTTAAATTTCAATGAATGGTTTATAACTAAAAAACATCAAACATGGTGTTTTGCTAAAAAAGAGACACAAACAAAATAAATTATAGATGAAAGGCTTAAAATTGTTAGAAAGGGAAAAAAGTTACGTCATTGGATAGCTAATAGAGAACCTAGCATTACCCAAATGTTCAATTTGTTTGACATTGAACCATGTACAATTCTAACAGTGAGCATGAACCCAATTATGTGAAATAATGTAGAATTTGCAAAATCATGTCTCTAGTCATTGGGATTGCCCTCCAAGTTGTTGGGTTGGTATTCCAAGAAAAATACCAAGCCCAAGGCTTGGGAATTCCAAAAGCAATATATAATGCATACACATTATAACACACTCACATTATATCTTAGTTTTGACATGGCTTTTGTGTTTTGTCAATGCATTAACAAAACATGAGTGCATTATAACATGCTCACATTTTGATCTACATTAAATTTATTTTTCTTCCTTTTTTATTCTTTCTTCTCATTATCTTTGAGGGAAAGTATAAGTTGACATTTACATATGGAGGTTTACTTTCTTATACATTAAATTATATTTCATATATATAGTTTTTGATAAAAGGGATAAACAGGTTTTACAGGGACCCGAAACCACAAAGTAACATTACAAACAAGGACCAAAACAAAGGTTCGAAAGACAAAAAGGCTTCCATAAAGAAAAAAACCATCTAAAATAGACAGCCACAAAATCCCACAAAAAATCCATTAGAAGGCCAGCAGACAGAAAAACTGGGACCCAGCCATAGTTAATCCATAGTCTTCAGAAGCTCATTAGCAATCTCTTCCAAGTCCACCATATCCTGGACCCCCTCCATGAAAATCTGCATCACATCAGGGTTATACAGGGATTTTCTTTTCATACTTGATCTAGTGTTCCTTGAAATCCCCACATTCTCATCCTAGTATTTCTCCTTATCTAAGTCAACAATCAACGCTCTGTTTTGGGTTTTCTCCACTCTTTCGGTCAAGGCTTTGATGATTAAAGAATTATGTTTGGCAATTCTACAATTTTGATCAGCAATTTTTTTCATGGTTCCTTTAATTTTATCAAGATCATTTTCAACAGTACTATCCTTTTGCATGCTATCCTTTGCAAAGGTATTCTTCTCCACTTCGAACTGCATTAGTCCAACAACTTTGGCTTCAATTTCCCCCAACTTACTATGATGAGACAGATTTTTGGTCTTCAACTCACTGATTTCATAATATAACCATTTGGCAGAATTAAATTGGTCGTTAGAGCATCTTTTGTCAGTTCCAGCGAAGTCAAAAGGGGGGTCACTATCAGAATTGACACCAAAATTAACCAACTCTGCACCTCTAGGAGGGCTATGATTCTCCTTTTGAATATTCTGAGGGGAGTGGGGATCCTGAAGACTAACCTCAACCACTTTAGCATAAATAACAAGAGATTCTTCAGGATAGGAGACTAACTTTTTAGTCAGAGAACTAGAGCTCGCCAGAATAGCATTAGGGTTAGCACGGCTGGGAGTAGGAACAGAGTAGGCACCAAAGGGCTGGGGGGAATGACCAGAGGTAGAAGGGGGGCAGGGGATGCAAGGAAAGCTTGACAAGGCTAGAAATGACTTTAGTTCCAGATATACTAGGCTCAGTATCATCCTCATCAGGCTCTAAAGGGACTAAAGGGTTTGAGAGGGCAGAAATATTCTGAAAGTGCTCATAAATGAGCCTTAAAAGACCCATGTGAAGAATCAGGTATCTTTTAGGTCTCCTACTGTGGTCAAAAAAGCTATTTCTCAGGGAACAGAGCAAAAAGAAAGGGATGGAAACACACACCTTATGTTGAAAGTGATTGAGAAGCACAAAGTGGTATCCATAAACCCTAGTGAAGTGGACGTCAAGAGTGATACACTCCATTATAACCCTTAGCACTTTTCTCCATAAAGCTTTTATGGTGTCTGCTTCATAGTAACTATTTGACATCTTGACAAGTTTTTGCTTCTCCATTTTGGTCTTAGAGAACCTCATCACAGCTTCATCAGAGAATTTCCTGTCTCTAAAAAATTTATGCTCTTCAATCAGGATACTAGTAACCTCCGTAATCAAAGCTTCGTCAATCTGAACTTTCCTCCCAAAGAGGAGAACCTCCCCATTGTTCCAATTTTTCTCAAAGAAATCAGTAATCTCCTCCTAAGGGCCATGGAGTTTCTCAATGAACGAAAGTAACCCACCACTTCTTATTTTGCTCCACACTTTAGTGTTCTTGGTGTGTGACTTAAAACTGGTAGGTTCAACCCTCTTTCGTTCCCCACCCATTTTAGAGATCTTGGTGCAGATACTGTTGCAAATGGAGACCCTGTTCTAGAAAGTTCCTTTGCTTTGCAGGACCCACAAAGCGTGCCAAGGTAAATAAATACTCTGTCGGATACTCTCAGTCCCATGTAGTCTACTTATTTTGTTAGTCATGACTAGTACCTTCATCATTATTACAAGAAGCTTCCACTTTTCTATTCACCGCATCAAGCATCATTAAAGCTTGAACATCAGGATGGAGATCAATCCTTTTGTGCCACATGAGGATTTTATCACTCTTAACTCCCCCATTAGCAAAATAATATGCAACTGAATTTACCTCATGATAAGCATGAGTGATTTTAATTCTATCAAACTTACTAAGTAAAACCTTAGCATCTTCAATCCAGTTTTTAATCGACCATGTGGGCTAGGACCTATCACAAAGGTTATCAATCATATTTTTTGAATCACCTTCAAGCCATAAGTTTTTGCATTTAATTTCCACTGCTAGGTTGATTATGTAATAAGCACCTATCGCTTCTTCCATGTGATTAGTTTGGACCCCCAAAGGGGTGGAAATAGCTCCCATAAAGTTACCTGATGAGTCCCTTAGGATGCCACCACACATAGCCTTCCCCGGATTTCCTTTGGCTGCACCATCAAAGTTAGCTTTGGCCTAGCCATCCATAGGAAAACTCTAGCAAACTCCCTTCCTGGAATTTTTGGCCAGATTTGGAGCATTGGAAATATCCCATTTAATTCTCCATTCCCTAGCAATCCAACTGTCATAAGGATAGCAGACCACAGCCTCAAACTTGTCCTCCTTGAAGGGAACAACAGAGAAGTTCTCTTTAATCATACTTAGAATTCTTTCAAACATAATTTCCTCTGACGATTCCTTGTCCCTAAAGATCGTATGGTTTCTCTCTTTCTAGATTCCCCATGCCACATGGGAGAATGAGAAGTCCCATAGGTTTTTTATAAAGGGGTTGAGAGAGGGGGCTTTCCATTGAACAAAAAAGTCTTCAACTGATTCTAGGGGAACCCAAGAAAAATTTCCAGCATTTCAGAAGCTTGTCCCAAACCATAGAGGAGAAAGGACAGTGGATAAAGAGGTGATTAACTGATTTGACCTCTCTTTTACAGAGGTAGCATCTGTTGGGGAGCATAAAACCTCTTTTGCATAGATTGTCAACAATTAGCACTTTATTTTGGAGCAAGGACCATAAAAGATGTTAACCTTAGGTAAGAGATGCTTAGTCCAAGCATACAACCATAGAGGGGGGGATTAAGAGCATGTGAGAGCTGAGCAAAAGTTGAAGAAATAGAAAAGCACCCAGAGGGTTCATACTTCTAGATCAAACTGTCCTCCTAATTCAGGCAAAGTCTAACAACATTCAAAGAGGAGTAAACAGAGACCAAAGTAGGGTTTATCAGGGGGAGATTGATCCACTTAGCATCCGTCCAATAATCTTTAACAAAGAGGCCATAAGTGTTTTTGCAATAGTCAGCTCATCTACTGATATTCCCATCCTGAGTCAGAGGTTCATTGCACAGACAATAGTCATCCTAAAATCTGATTTGGTTACCATTGTAAACCTGCCATTTCAATCCCGATTCCACCATCTTAATCCCATCTATCATATAGTTCCAACAACTTGATCCTTTCGAGAGAAGAGGATTCTCAATAAGATCCTTGATGGAATTATTATTCTATAGATACTTGCTTTTAATTATTTCACTCCATTCCCCAGAGGAGAAGAATAGTCTCCATATTTGTTTAGCTAGGAGCAATTTGTTCAGTAGTCTGATTTTTCTTAGCCCAAGGCCTCCATCCTTTTTTGATCTGCAAACCAAGTCCCAACCAACAAGAGGCATTATTTTTCTTTGTTCGACTCCCAACCAAAGGAATCTCTTTTGGATCTTTTCAATGGTTTCAGCATATTTGGTTGGGATTTTGAAAAGATTGAGACCATAGATAGGGAGATTCTATAGGGAGGCTATAAGAAGCTGAAGTTTTCCAGCTTGGCTTAGGTGAGCTCCTTTCCAGCCAGAAAGTTTTTTCCAAAACCTATCAACCAGAGAGATCCAAAAAGAATCCATAGGTTTTAAGCATAGAGGTAACCCCAGATAAGTAGCAGGAAGGGACTCTATCTTGCAACCAAGAATTCTAGCAATTTTCCTTTTTCTATGCAAAGGTGTATTAAAGAAATACAGCGAGCTTTTTTTCTTATTTATCATCTGACCAGAAGCTCCTCCATAGATATCTAAAATTTTCTTCATCTCTTTAGCCTCTGAGATAGTAGATCTACCCATAAGCAGAGTGTCATCCATGAATTGTTGGTGAGAACAAATCAAATTGCTCGAAGATGGTTTGAGCCCCACAATAGATCTTTGAGCAACCAATTTACTCATGTTCCTACCAAAACTCTCAGCCATAATCATGAAGAGGATAGGAGAAATGGGATCTCCCTTTCTTAGCCCTCTAGAGCTACATAAAAAGGTCAAAGGGGTCCCATTAATCAAAACCACCACAGAAGCAGAAGTAATGAGTTGTTCAATCAGCTGTAAAACCCTTTCATTGAACCCAAAAGATTTCAAAATTTTAAACAGAAAGTTCCATTCCACCCTGTCATAAGCCTTCGATATGTCAAGATTTAGAAGAAAGCCTTCCGATTTAGAAGCCAAGAGGGAGTGAATATTCTCATGAGCATGGACAATGGAATCAAGAATTTATCTTCCAGGAACAAAACCTTTCTGTTGAGGAGCAATAATAGAAGGATGAATGAGAAGTAGCCTAGAGGTAAGAACCTTCGAGATGATTTTGTAGAAAGAATTACAGAGGCTGATAGGTCTAAGCCCTTCAAAATCCTACACTCCTAGTTTTTTGGGGATAAGAACCAAGAAAGTAGCATTTAACTCTTTCAAAAGGTTTCTAGAACAGAAGAACTCTTTCACTACCTTCTCAACATCCTCCCCAACAATATCCTAGAACCAATGGAAAAAAAGTAAAGGGAAGCCATCAGGACCAGATGCTTTGCTTCCTTTAAAAGAGAAAACAACTTTTTTAATTTCCTCGCAAGTGGGTATAGCAGTCAACATTTCATTGTCTCTAGAGTTAACAATCCTAGGAATATCATCCAGTAATTGATTTTGATCATCCAAGTTAATTCACTCTTTCTCAGACAGAAGGTTCTTAAAGAATAGGACAACCTCTCTTCTGATGTCCTCTTCCTCTTCATTTTTTCTGCCATTAACAACAATCGCAGAGATTTTATTAGCCACTCTATGTTTAGAAGTAGAGAGATGAAAATATCTGGTATTTTTGTCTCCAGCCTTTAGCCAAAGAGCTCTAGACCTTTGTCTCCAAAATTCCTCTTCTTTAGCAATTATCTCATCAAATTTTGTGAGAATCTCATTCTCCTTCTCCTTAGTTTCATTCAGGTAGCCTTCCTTCTGAATTTTGTTTTGGATTTCAGAAAGCCTAAACTGAAGATCAGATTTGATTTGAAAGATGTTTCCAAAAGACTCTTTTTTCCACTTTCTGAGATTCATTTTAACTTCTCTTAATTTTTTGGCGATTCTAAATAAGGCAGTGCCCTTTATATTAATATTCCACCATTTCCTTATTTCCTCTTGGAGGAGAGTATGGGAAAGCCACATCTTCTCAAAATGAAAAGGAGTATTCCTCTTAATCTTTAAGTGGTCAGCAACAAAACTAATAGGAAAATGGTCAGATCCAATCCTAGGGAGGGTTTTCAAAGAACAACAATAATTTAAGAGCCAGACATCAGAAACAAGGGTTCTATCAAGTCTCACCTGGATCAGATTAGACATAACTCTTTGATTCGACCACGTGTAAGAGCTCTCTTGCAAGTCTAGGTCAATCAAGGCCTGATTGTTGATGAATTCAAAAAGATCCTCTTTGCTTTCTTCATTGATCTGAAAACCACCAAACTTCTCACCCTGAAGGAGAGGGGAATTAAAATCTCCCATGACAAACCAGGGATCATTTTGAAAGATATTCTGAAAAGTAACCAGCTCTTTCCAAAAAAACTTTCGAGCTTTTTTGCAGTTAGGAGCATAAATATTAGACTGGATCCAGCTGAAGTTGTCCCTTATATGAGTAAATCTAGTGGCAACATGATTAGGATGAGAAAAAAGTAGATCACCTCTTATGATCTTACAATTCCAAAAAGTCGCAACCCCACCAGAGGCGCCAACAAAATCACTTCCCTAAATAGAATAGTGCTGGAACAAAGAAATCTTTTCCACCTTTTCACTTAACATTTTAGTTTCCTGAATGAGGAGAATATTAGGCTTTTGGTTCCGAGCAAAATTGTGTAAAATATCCTGCTTGTGGGGGTTATTTAGTCCCCTTATATTCTAGGACAATAACTTCATGATGATTTAGGAGAGAGGAGGATCTCAGGGATGGTTTTCTAGCAGCCATCCACAATATCTTGAAAGCTAATGTGCTCTCTTATCCAAATTTTAGGTCTTCTTCCTCTGGCCAAAGAAATTGCCCCACAGTCCGCTTTTGCTCTCGATCTTGTAGAGATCCCACAAGGGGTGCTTTTGATTTTCACTTTTTTCTTCTTTTTCGTAGATAACACCTCTTCTCTATTTGTATCCTCTTGACTATCTGATTCTTTACTAGATTCCCATTATTTTTCAGAGAAGAATTTTTGTTCCCAGGGGAGAGTATCCATGAGCCCATTCACACAAGGCGAGGAGCTACTTCTTTTGAGAGAGATTACCTGGCTAGGGTCCGAATAAGTGTCTTTAACGACTTCAATAGGAGCCACATCCGAGCTGGATTCAACTACTAGGTTATTTTCTTGAAGCAGGGACACAATCAAAGGAATGCCTACCTCCAGAGAAAGACCCTGAATTGGAATATTGTCCAACCTTGGTGTCACGGGGTCCCGACCAAAGGGGCTTTTTACTGGGGCAAGAGAACCTTCCTACTTGCTTAGCACTAAGTTCCCAACATCACATTCCACACTTTCCTCTTTGTCCTGAGAGTCAGAGTTAATCTCCTGTATCAAAACTTGGGGGATCTGGAAGGCAGAGCCTTGTTTTCCAGCATCACCCGAAATATATCAAGAGAATCATCCGCCTTTCCCAGGGCTAAGTTCCCACCATCACATTCCACCCTTTCCTCTTTGTCCTAAGCATCAAAGTTAAACTCCGTTACCAAACCTTGGGGGATTTGGAAGGCGAAGCCTTCATTTCAAGCATCACCTGAAATATTATCAGGAGAATCTGCTTGCTTTCTCACTGATGTCGTTGCTAGTTTTTCCTCCTACTTCTTTTTCCATACCACTTTTGAGGCCCTTTTAGGGTCTTCCATTTCTTTTACTGCCTTAAGGGGGCATTGCTTAGCACAATGGCCAGATTTTTTGCAGTTGAAGTAGGCAAAGGGGATGGTCTCAAACTCAATAGCCTGTGACTAGGAGCCAAGTTTCGAATGGATCTCCACAGAGGAGGGGAGATCTACTTCTTGAGAGACACCCACACATATTCTAGCAAACACCAGTCTTTTTCTTGCTACTGTCATTGGATCAATCAATAGTAGCTCCCCAAACGAGCTAGCTATCCCCATAAAAACATCCTCATTCCAGTATTCTAAAGGAAGACCATGAAGCCTGGCCCATACTGAAACAGTCTCAAAGATGGAATCCGTTAGATCTAAATTTGAAGACCATTTCTTAAGTGCGAGAGTTGATTTCCCAATAACCCATGGTCCTCCACTTCTAACTGCCTTAATGTCTTCTCTGTTCAAGAACTCAAAAGCAAAGAAGCCTTTTGGGAGAGCCACAACAGAGACACTACCATTTGTTCTCCATTTCTTTCTAACAAAATCCCTGACAACCTCTATATTTGGCCTTTGGCCCATAAATTTTCCAACTAGGGAACTATCCATTAGAGCTATATTATGACCCACGATCTCGTCTGGAATAGAAATTGCAAATTTTCCAACCGTAGGGCAAGAAATGTTGCGCACATGGGGAAAAGTTGACGTACCATTAGGTT
>VDFB02047230.1:213967841-213995484 GCA_007258455.2 Sequoia sempervirens
TTTTTATGCCATTGATTGCTTGGCTGAAGGTGGAATCCATAGTTTGCTTGGCCATTACTCAGATTTGACTAAGGCTGAAGGTGTATATCTCATTTTCTCCATGATTGTGCTCAGATTTTCCATGAACTGTTCAGATTTCTTCACAAATTTCCAGATTTTCTTGACGAACTTCATGAATTTTACCAATTTATTGATGAATTTATCATCTCATTCACCATTTTCGATGCTCTTTACCAGATTTCTCTGTGATTTTCCAGAATTTCTCACTATTTTTGAACAGATTTTCTAGATTTTTGAACCTTTTTTGTGATTTTCCAGATTTTTGACCAAAATTTCAAAAAAACTTTGAATCGATTTTCTGAGAGTTTCGTTGCTCGTTTCGAACTTCTGAGTGCGTTTTCGAAACTCGTGGCCCTTCTAAAAATAGAAATTTTCCAAAAATAGCAACTTTCCAAAAATAGACCCTAAAAAATAGGGATCCCAGAATTGCCCAAAAGTGCCAAAAAGTAGGTCCTAAAAAATAGGGGGCCCGGGGTGAGAAACCCTAAAAATTTGGAAGTGTCGGATTTGACTGAAACGACAGTCGATCTTCGCCTCCTAGGCCTTCTAAGCGTGGTGATGTTGTACATCGATCCGGACTAAATTCAGCGGCCTTCATTCGAGATTATTTGTTCAAAATCGGACTTAAAACCCCAAGCGAAGAACTTAAACAAAATATGAGGGCATCAGAAAGCAAAACCTAAAAAGGGGAGAAAATGACAAGGGTCCCCATTTGCAATGGGGCGAGTGTGAGAGTTAGGTCACAACAATACCTATCTAAACTTAGACCAGGTTGGGTAAGTCATAGCAGCAGTGTAAAAGTATACAAATCATTGTGTTGGACGAGATTGAGTGGGAATCAAGGATTAAACAGTCATGTTTTAGTCTCTCGTGGCTATAATAAATCTATATTGGAAGAAAAAATATAGAAATAATACTAAAGAGAATATAGTTTTTCTTTTCTTTTCTCAGGGCATTGAGTTTATTGTTTCTATCGAGCTTACAAATAACTTCTGCATGTACATGAGATGCCAATGCACGCAAATTGGGTGGCTCATGTATTTACTTTCTCACTATTAATTTTTGCTTACATTAAATAGAAATCTCCAAAAAAATTTAGTAGTAGTTGATTACGTTTTCTGATGGTTAAGAATACCAGATTCTCAAGGAATACACTATAAAACAGTAAACCTAAAATGTAGTTTAAGACCTATTCAATGTTTTTCTATATTTGAAACAATGGGTTTTATTAATGGGTGTGTGTTTTTGTGTAACCAAAAATGCAAGTATGTGTAGTAACGGTGACATGTACATTGTATAGGGTCAAGGACTCAGAGTATGGTCCAGGTTATCCCACATTCATGGTGACAATAATCAACACATGCATATCCAATGTAAGCCACATAACATTCATCTGCATTGTGGGTCATTTGCATCATCAGATTGGGATTTTTGTGGAGGTAATTATAGAATTTCTTTAAAAAAAATTCATATTTGATAAGAAAATCATTGCATTATAAAACCTATCTATAGGAAGAAGAAGAGAACCTTTGCAATTATTTTTTCTACATTAACAGAGGAGGTTTATTATAGACCAGGAAACAAAACTCATTCGTTGTACAAGTTTTTTAGAAGAGGAAAACAATAAATTATTTGTAGTTGAAAGATCAACTTTATTTTACTCTTTCATGATCATTGTCTTATTTTACTGTGATGGTGCAAAATACCACTTATCTCAAGTAATGGATTAGGTTTTCTCTACAGGGAATTTCAGACTTCTAATCTCAATTAATGAATTAGTTTTCTCTACAGAGAGTTTCAGACTTCTACTGTGGATTGTAAAATAAGCTTCACTTGAAATATTGTTTGAGTAAAAAACTATTTCAATTACGAGTTTTGTCCCCTTTTTTTTGACATTACAATAATAGTACTTAATTTTCTCTTTGTATTGGCGAGGTTAATTCTTCTAATGAGTGTAGAGGAGAGCAGAAGGTAAAGGGAGCTACTTAAATATTAAGCATAATCAAAGAATAAGGTCTACAAAATGGAGGTCAACTGTAGAGAAAAGAATATATTAGAATTTAGTTTAATGGAATTAGAAAACTATCTCAGCTATGTGGGCTTCACTATTTCCATTTCCAAACCAAAACTAAATGTAAATATTGAAGTTCACTATTTCCATTTCCAAACGAAAACTAAATGTAAATATTGAAGTCATATAGTTGAGATAGTTTCTCACCCCACATGCATTCTAATATATTATTTTTCTCTAAATTTGGCCTCCATTCCCTGCTTTTCCTCAATATTAAAGTAGCTTCCTTTGATACAACGATATAAGAAACAAAAGCTAAAAAAAATAGTTTCAATTTCGAAATCCAAATATTAAAGGAAAACACAATAAAGAACAATCACAAACCAAAAGTAATAGAATGAAACTTTTGTTTATCTTTCAATTCCTCCTGTAGCGAACACTGCCATTTTTAATAATCTATGTATTAAAATAGTGATTTAAAACATTTTTAATTGTCCCCACATTCACAAGTAGAAAGTGTGGGACGTAAGTTTTATTGTTAACGTATTTGAGCTCTCCTGCCTTCAATATATTTTGCTAGGAATTTGTTGTTATTTAGACTTGAGAAGAATTTGATTACAGTCTGAGATCAGTGCTACCATTTGGTAAACAAAAGTGAAGAAATGGTTATCTTTCAAGGGAAATTGCAAATTTGATTTTAACAATTTAATGTGATTGAAATTGTTTGGCTGAGGCTAGCTTTATTGGGATTTACAATCATTATTTGTGTCATTGACAAAACACATGCATTAAATAATTTATTTTCTATTAAACGATTTTTTAAATATTAATATTTTATTTAAATATAACATATCATCTGCATTGTGGATCATTTGCATTATACTTTGAATGAATGATTTAGCTAATTCTTCTCAACCAAAACCTGGAGGTAGTAATCTTTCAATGATTGTCATGATATAATGGTTTTGGAAATACTATGAAAAGGGGTTAGCAACCTTTATAAAAGGAAGGTGCACATCTTTTTCTATCTATAAAAAGATAGTTAAAAGTATACTAAATGGAGTTCACTGTACTTTAGCATCTAGGATTTTACTTAAGAGGGTTATGTTTTTGTCAAACTTATGTAAAAATATTAGTATTCAATTAAATTAGTTTTGTAGACATGTGAAATTAACATCATGCATTTTCTTAAATTCACACTCGTCCATCCATCAAGTAAATTAGGTTCATTTCATTCAATCTCCTAAGGTCATTCACTTAAATTGAATAAATTAAATTTATTTAATTTAAGCCTATCATTCCCTCTTTAAATCCCTAAATCTAAGTCAAATGGGTTAAAACCCTAATCACCATCCTAAGTTAATCTAATCCCTATTAACCTAATTTAATCACCCATCACATCCTCTAGCTTTTGTCACTTGCACAAATAAATAAATTTATTGATTTATTAATTCATCATTTTCCATCAACATGGCATCTTTGAGGAATATTCCCTTAAATTTGAATTCAAAAACAAGTTGACATGTACATCTAAAATGGCAATCAATTCTCTCTTACATGTCCCCCACTCAACATTTAACTCTCAAATTCAAATTTTAATCTCCCCCTCTTTGGCACATTGACCAAAATGTGTTCATTCATCAACCTATTACAAGTTGACAAGTGGCTTCAGCTCATTGGTCAAATCTTTATCCCACATTGCTCTATTTTGAGCACTCTTAGCATTTGACATTTTATAAATAGAAGGTTTCATTCTTCAAAAAATCCTCCACAATCTCATGCACAAATGCATCATTATCATTTGAATCCATATAATATCTTCATAGAATTTCATATCATCTTCATCATGGAGCTTAGAAAAGGATTGGGAAACGGCTTCTTTCCATAAAAGCACCAATCCACTATGAGGTAAAATTTCATCATGTTTTTATATGCTTTATTTAGTTATTTTGAATCTTTTCATCTTATGTGCATATTTTAATATGATTGAGTATTTCATACGAACACTACTTTATTTGTTTGTTTTAGACTAACATTAGGCTAATGTGTGATGAGGTTTAAATATTTTGCAGATTTGTGGTGCTCACATATGGCGCTAGAAGGAGGAAAGAAAAGAAAAAATCTAATATGCTGCTTGTGTCTCTAGATTTTGCATGCATTGAATAAAAATATACAATCTTTTTCTTCTATTCAAGTATTGATTCATACATCTCTTTTGTTTATGTTCATATCGATAAGAATATAAGATCCTTGCTTAAAGGAATTTATAATTTGAGAATGTTTAATACATATTATTAGAAATTTAAAGTCTTCAGTCTTTGTTCCTATGTCTCCGATTTGTTTGTTATAAACAAAATAACACATGACGGTTTGCAAATTTTAGTGTTCTTAGAGGTAAAATGATAATCTTCTATGTAACAAGCAACAAAACATGACATTAAATTTTGGAAAAGTACATATCCTTTGCCTCAATCATTCTTGTAGCCAAATCTAGTTTTTTTTCTAACACATGCAATAAATTCATCATTATTTTGCAGCTAAGTAACTTTTTGGCAGTTTAGGTTCAATTGTATTTTCATCTATCATAGATTTAGCATCTGTGTTGTTAGCTCCTCTGGCTTTGTTATTTGAATTTTCCTTCAAATCAAATATGTGACCATTTACTATCTTCTTTGTTAACATTTTCAAATCTAGAATTTCAGCTTCTAATGCCTTCTTAGTTGTAATTGATTTCAAATCTGCATATGCATTGACTATTGTCTTCTCACAAGCAATAGACTCATTGATTGGATGTGATAGCACCTACTAGTAAAATAGAATAAAATAACAGAGGGTAGTTGTGAATTCAATAAGGAGAAGTGACTACTATTTTTAAGTCATAATTTTGATGCCGAAAAACTCACTTTAATTCTTATGTACATGTTGAATTTAATTAGGTTGCTTGTTGTTTTCTATATGTGTTGATTCTTATGCATTCTATTAGATGAAGTACCTTTGCTTTCAATGAAATCCATCAGTCACTGAATTAAGTAAAATTCTAGAATCTGGAAACACCTTGTTACTTCATTCGCCAAGCCAATTTCTCCAGCATTGTATAGACCTCTAGTGTTGTGAATGTGATATGTCTCCTACACAAAAAGCATGTACTTTTTTATGGCCTTCAATCTGCCTTGTGTAGATCCTATTACCACTATGATTCTTGAGACTACATTTTCATGAGGCATTCTATCAAACAGTTCACACGCCTTGTCTATGCTTCCACATTGTGCATGTGTATCCACCAGAGCATTTGTAAACCATAATTTATGTTATGATTTGATCTATTTACAAAAATCCCATTTGTGTGCAAGTAGGGAGGATGTTTGAATGGCTGGGGAGTTTTGATTTACACCCGATAATTGAATTTGCTTGAAAGTTGTTGTGCCTCTTTAATAGATTGACTTCAAAATGTTGCATGCAGGAGACACATTTAAGTCATTCTACTAAACAGTTCGTGTGTCTCATCTATGTCTCTACAGCTTACATGCAAATCTACCTAGAGAGAGGATGTTGGAAAAGGTTGAGGAATTTGGCTTCACACCTACCATTGTCAATTGATTGATATTTTCTAAAGCATCTTCAATAAATTTGTTTTGCACATATCCTACATTCATTTCAACCTTGAGACCGCATCTCTTTGAGGCTTTCTGTCAATGGTTTATGTGCCTTTTCTGTGTCTCCACATTTTGCATACCTTTCTTCGAAACGGTGAGAATACTCGGTCCCAAAGTGCTTATTCTGGCATAGGTACATATGGTGTTGGCAAGCTATAAATTGCTTTTTCTTGAAAATTACTAAACCCTTTTCAATGAATCCATTTTGTGCATACCCTCCTATGATTGTAGTTAATGAGAGTGCATTTTGAGAGGATCTTTCAAAGGAAATTCTAGGGTGTAACGTGGAGGGAAATTTTTTCTAGATTGAGAGGCGTGACAAAGAGATTATGAGGGGCGAGTCTACAACTTTCTCTTTGAGAAGAAGTTTAATGATCAACACCAACTTTGTCCTTGATTTGTGCTCTGGTTTCCCATGTGATTTGCATCTGCTATTGAAGAATAGTAGCACATTAGGGGCTTGAGATAGATCAATCTTATAAGTGGAAATCATATCAGAAAATCAGAACAGAGAACATTAAGGGGAGGATGTCGGTCAAAGGGTGCATCATTTTAGCAATTAATACTATGGAGTTTGTTTTTTTTGGTGAGTAACAATGACTGATATTAATTGAAGCCATCCCAAACATAGATGGAAGGACCTGTGCAATAGGTGGTTGTAAAGTTTGTGGGATGCTTGATATTATTACTGAAGGGACCTGTGCAATAGGTGGTTGCCTTTCGATGTGAAACACTATTTTGGTTGTTTTTACACTTAGGGCATGATATTTTTTTTGTTTTTTTGATTCACCATACATGCTCTTAATATAGTTGAGATTTTCATTTCATGAATTTTTAATGGATCATTAATGGTAATGCATGATAGATAGATAGATTTGAGCCAATTTCTTTAATAAGGAGATCAAATCATAATAGCTAGATAGTTGGATCATTAATGGTATTACAAGTCAAACTCCACCTGCCTCGATAATTGTTTATTTTCAAGAGATATGCGCTTTTTGACTTCACAATTTGTACGAGTCTCTTGTTTAGGATAAGAAATTTCAAAGAAATCTCCTAAGATATCCTACCCAATCACTCTCCAATGCAATAAAGTGGATTTCATTTACTTCATCCATTATCCAAAGCTCTTTAAATACAATGATTCTTGAGGGGTGTTGCAATCTTTGTCGGCTTTAAGTTTATGTCTTTCACACATGCTTATGAATGCATTTGAAATTGCATTAGAAAGTAAACTAATTTCTTAAATGCACTTTATTCAGTTTAATAACTTGGTTTTCACATAAGTTCTCATTTTTTTTTTAGGAAAACAAAGGAAAATGAGGACAGTGCAAAGGAAGGAAAAGTGAGGAGCATTTCATTGCACAAGGACCTTGCAAGAAATCTTTGAAGGAACTTGGGGATAAACTAAACATCAAAATTTAAATTAAAAAGCATTTTTTAATGCTTGGAGATTCCTTCTTACACCTTAATTTTATGTTTTAGGCTAACTCATCTTTGGTTTTGGGCTTTTAAATGAACACTTCAAAAGCTTTCCATTATCATTGTAAAGGGGATAACATGAATTTTAGGAAAATTGACTAGATTTCATTTGGAGTTAACAATTTAAATTGAAGATCTACAAATTTGCAAAAACTTAAACCTCAAATACACATTAAATAATGGGCTAGTCCAAGCCTTGCATATCTATAAGTGCTCCTATGAAATAATACATCGTGATTTATAAAAAAATCAATTACAAAAATGAATGAAGCAAACATGATCTATCTCTATTCCATATTGGATTGGTGCTATTGTAGAAAATAGCCCTTTCCCAATCCTTGCTTAAGCTTCATATTACAAATGATGGTGAACAAAATCAGTTCCCAGTTTAAGAGAATGACTTTGCATGAAGATTACGGAGTTGTGGAGGATTTGATTAAGAATGAAGCCTCTATTTGTAAATTCTGAAATGTTAAGAGTGCTCAAGAGGGAGCAATGTGGGACTAAAAACAAGCCAATGAGATGAAGCCACTTGTGAACTTGCCATAGGTTGAGGGATGTGAGTGTTTTGGCCAATGTTCCAAAGAGAGCAAGATTTCAAATTTGAAATTGAGAGTAAATGTTGAGTTTGACTTGTGCAAGGGACATGTAAGAGCTTATTAATTACTTTGTTGGATGTACATGCCAAATTGGGGGGAGATTCAAACTTGGAGAATATTCTCCCTTTATGCCAAGTTGAAAGTAAATAAAGATTTTGATAAATTAATTAAATGCAATTTCATGTGCAAGCGGAAAAATCTATAGAATAGAAGTGATTGGGATTAGCATTTAATCATTGATTAGATTAATTAAGATGATGTTAGATGTTTTTGACCCATTTGACTTAGATTTAGGGATTTAAATCAAATCAAAGGGAGATGAGAGGTGATAAAGATTTAGTTAAATAAATATTTTATTTATTTAGCTAATGGGGATAGTGATAGGATCAAATTAAATAAAGTTAATTTATTTAATTTTAGATGGACAATCCTTAGATATTAATCAATTAAACTTGGTTTATTTAATTGACGATCGAATATGATTAGTTAAATATGGATGATGTCAATTTGATGCGTCTACATTTTTCCCCTCTTTGAAGCAATGTACTTGTTGCGTTGGTTCAAAGAATAAGCTTGCGGAAAGAGGTACATTGGTACATTGCCCCCTCCAGAGATCGGGCGAAAAGATTCAATTTGAGGGTTGATCTCACAATAAAGAGGTTCAAATGGATGGTTATGGATGATGATGCAAATGAGATGGTTTTAAGATGCTTAGAATAACAAATCTATATTATCTTTGACAACTTAAATGATGATATGATGTGATGATGGATGAGATGGATGATGTGATGTGCTATGATTATGTAATGGATGATTTATGCATATCCCTAGACTAATAGATCTATATTATGATGATGATGCAAATGCAATGCTTGTGAAATGATTGATGTTTCCTATTATGTATAATATGAATGATATGTGGAATGCTGATAGTTTTATGGATGCAGGATGGATGCATGATGGATGCATTGGTGATGTTATGTTAGCGTAGAGAAGAAATGAGATGATGACAAGAGGATCCCACAAGTCCATGATTTGATGGGACTTTATTAGAGATGATGATGATGATGATAGATGATGATGATTTGCTTATCAAGGATTGGGATTTTAAAAGGGGTACTTACCTTATGTTTGATAAGACACATAGATACGATGCATCAAGGTATAAATAACTAGGATGGCGTTGTACCTAGTGCAAAGGAATTTGACTTGAAAAAAATATAGGAGTATTCTTGTTCAATCCTGACATACAGAAATCTTGCTAGGATGTACCTAAAAAAAGAAAGTATTTGCCAAGTTATTTTACAAGAACGCCAACAAGCACATATGACAAAAGATAATGATCGTTTCCACATTCCTATTTCTCTAAATCCTTCATTTGGATATCATTGAGAGGTTGTTGGAATGAGCGCAATAAGATAAATCTATTGGAGTTATGGGCAGACACTGATCTAGGGGGGGTGAATCAGTGTCAAAAAAATTTCAACTTCGACAATGATTTTTCATTCTGATTTCCTTTTCTTTCAAGAATAGAGTAGAGTAATCACTTTTGAAAGCACAAATATATGACAACATTAACTCAATCTATTTGAAAACTTATGAAAATATGATTTGAGTGAGATATCTTGCATTTCCCAAAACATAGCTCAGATTTGATCTCAATATTACTTTGATTAATGCATTCATGAGTTGAATGTAATCATTCATAAATAGAATTGAGAATAGTTATAAACCCAATAGTGAACTAAAACTACAACAACATATAAAAATAGACAGCACACAGAAGAACAATGAGACAAAAGATTTTCCAAGTGGAAAACCCTCCTAGGGTAGAAAAACCACTCCTAAACTACCTTACTAGCTTAATCTTCAAAAACCACTTTTAACAATTCCTTATAGGCTAAATTTATGAGCACCAACTCAAGGAGCACCAACCCCTCATTTAGAGACACTAATCTCAAGGAGCACCAACCCCTTACTCACAATTTCAGAATTACAATAATAATATATTAGAGGATCTCTCTATTTATAGTTAAGTTCATTAACACTCTGCTTCTAATACTCTAGGAATCCAACTCTTATATTATAGATTTTTTCAATTCATCTCTTGATATGGCCAAAGTAACTATCTCTCAGAATTATAGGCCAGCAGCACCTTCATAGTTTTCAATACTAGTTTTTATATACATTTCAAGTATTTCTGTTATCAAGAAATCTTCAACAAGCTTTTTTCACAAGATTCTGAAACTCTTGCTATTAGTAGAATATGAAGCTGATTCATAATGATCTGTAGATGATGGTAAAAATCAGAGTAATGCCTAACCATAGATCTTTTAATTTCTGCACTGAATCAGGAGATTTCAAATTGTAATAGAAAGATTTTCATCAAAGTCATGACAACCCACAAACAAAAAATCATATCCTCTCAAATTCTCAGAGAATATTTTGCCATAGATTTGATGCTAACCAAAGATGTCGCCATGCAACTATACTTAAAAAATCACATGTCGGCCATAGAGATAGAGTTTTTTTAAACATTCGCTGAGACATCCAAACAAGTATGCCAAAGGCAATTCAATCATTAATCATACTTTGGTTCCTTCTATCTTGCCATGACCCTTCGTTATCGAGCAGACCTTATAGAGAATTCACTTTGTTTTGTCGAAATCCCTGAGCTCACAATAGATCGCCAAGACATTAATGTTCTCACACCAACAAAAACCTTTTGTCTTGTGTGTTGCACTATAACATTATGATATCGGGGAGACCTGCTGTAGAGCACACCATGTCTTTCTGAAAGACTTTCATCCACTTGTGTGTTGCTGTAACATAATGGTTTTCTCACCGAAGCATCCTTCTATCTTATGAGGGTCACTATAGCATACCATCATTGGGGAGACCTCTCATAGAATGCTTGAGTTGTACCGAAAGTCACCAAGTCATCCTATGTCACTAAGACAATTCAATACTTATTCTGAAGGAAATTTTATCATCGTTAGTCATCCCTCTGTTTGTCATTGTGACATATTGCTATCAGGGAGACATTATGTAGATTTCATTATGTTTCACCTAAGGACTTTATCCATTATGAGTCACTGAGACTTTACAAATGTTTTGCCGAAAGCCTTTCATTCACCTTCACCAAGACAACTCATTGTTAGGGAGACATCATATAGATTACCCCTTGTTTTACTAAAACACCCCGAGCTCACCCTTTCATCTGGTGTCGTTGAGACAAGTCAGAACTTATGCCAACAAAAACCTTTTGTTTTCTATCGACGAGACTGAGTTCACTTGCCAAGACCTCTCTTCAAGCACGAGTCATATTGAAATGTTTATCCATTCATCTAGTGTCACTGAGACAATCCATATTTTATGCCGACGAAGTCCTTTTATGTTCCATCAGCGAGACCGAAGGTCACTCACCGAGACCTCTCATCGAAAACCCTAGCTCTTACTGAAGAGACTACCTTTATGTTTTCGGTCAGTGTAACAAATTGAATTCACCAAGACCTTTCTTTGATGCACAAACTCTTACTAAGATGCATACCTTTATGTTGTCAGTCAGCAAGATAAGAAAACCTTACCAAGACATTATATCAATACCCATTAGTTTTATCGATAAGTCTCCATATGCATAAAGTCGGTGAGACACATTTGAATTCACTGAGATACTAAACCAAATACTCGAAGTCTAGCTGAAGTGAATCCCATATGTGATGTCAACGAGACAAAACCACTTCATCGAGACCTATTCTGAAAACCCTGAATCTTGCTGATACGCATCCATCCACCATCGGTCAGTGTGACATTGCATATTCGTTATAACCTCACGTTGCATCCTTAAGCTCTTGCCGATGAGTTTCCATTTTAATCTATGATTGGTGTGACATACCAATATCGCTGAGACCACATACCGATGGAATAACATATGGTGATAGAGATCACTTTTAGTCACCGAAAAAAAAGACAAGTCTTACCAAAATAAACTTTCTTGTGCTGATCTCCAAGACACAAAACTCTCGATTGAACATCATGCCAATAGGGATTTCTTACATCAATGCACCACCTCATGTATTAGTCGATGAGACCCAACTCATTCAGTAAGACCTCTCAACGGTGAACAAACCTCATGCTGATAGACTTTTCTTCTGTCACCAAGACCACTATCAATGTCATGTTGAAAGTAGCTTGTATGTTAAATTCAATTGTCATGACATCAGAAATGTCTTTCCAATAGTCAACATAGACATTTCAAAGTGGATCAGGGAGACCCTACCATACTCATGCTGATATGTGTAAGCCTGATATGCTAAGAGAACCATCTTGGCAAAGAAACCATCTTTCAAAGACATCAAAGAAGTGCCATAATAAATCATAAAGATCCAAACTAAGACTGATCATCAAAGAGAACCAACTGAAAGTTATTTTGACATCAAGGACAAACTATAAACACAAATGAGATCCAACAAACTCCCCCTGTGTCCTTGATGGCAAAACACAAATGACTCTCCCGCTTTTTTCCTCAATTAAAAAGGATAGAGGAGAAGAATGTGGAATGCTAGAAAACACAACTGAGAAGCCAATCAAGTACTATACGAACCGCTTGCAAATAGAGCAATAGTGTAGCAGACATACTGAATAACTTCACATTACCAATGCAAGAAAGAGCATCATACTATAATAACACAACTTCACTCACTTCAAATGCATAGAAATTATCAGAGAAATCAGCAGTAACAACCTTTGCAATAAATCCTACTTTGAAATCAAAAACTTAATAACATCATGCAGATAATCTATCTTCAAGGTAGCACACCAAAGCTCTCTCCTTTTGATTCTACCAAAACATGAATTCAAGCAACTTTCATTTATATAACTTGCACTCACTTTCACACACAACACTCAATTTGAAAGTTCAAAAATAAGTTCCAGCCATACATGATGAGAATAATACTACCAGTCACCTTCCTTCATTGAAACACAAATAACAGAGCATATCCCATGAACATACATAGTTCTCAAGACTGTTGTAGCAACCTACATAGATCACTCTATCATACTCAGAAGACCAAAACACTCAATTCCTTTAGAAAAACTTGCAAAAGACATTGTAACTATCTTCATTCATCACACAATCTTAATTCAGCTTCTTCATGCAACACCGAATAATATCATCATAGAAATAATTCATAACATCAAACATGTTTTTCAATCACTGTTCTCCAAAGATAAATCCATTGACATCCCTTCAAAAACAAAGGCTTTCTTATCTTTAATATGTTGAGGAACTCACGTATATGTCTCAACACTACTCAAAGATGTTATAAGGACATACCATTATTTCCAAAGCCCAAGCATCCAAAAATTTCATTTAAAAACAAAGTGCACATTCATTTCAAAAACTTCTGAAAATTGTCAACCTTAGACCAATCAAAAATATTTCTTAACATCTTATACCACCAAAAGAAAATACAAGATGTCATACCTCATTCTAGACTCCATAGGGGTAAAACATATTACCATAATAGACTCCCCCTAAGTCTTTGCTTCTTCTCAAGACCTGGAAGGCAACTCTTGAGCAAGGAGTGCACAAGGAGTTTTCTCATAAGCATCTTTATTGCTCTTCTTGTCATTTTGATTACTCTTTCTTCTCCACTCCAATGAAGACCTTTTAACTTGTTTGCTTAAAGTACCTATCTTTCTATTGAATCTGTATTGTTGTACTTTATGTCCAATGTTATTACATCTGAAACAAATGACTTTGTGATTGTTCTAAGAAATAGAGGACTTCCTACAGACTTTTCTAGCATTGTTCCCTACATTATTATCACTTGTACTTATTCTACAGTCTCTTCTCAAGTGACCAAAATTGTTACAGTTGTAACACACCACATCCTTATTTCTAGGGACATTAGAATGATTCTTATTTGACCATCTTATGTAATCAGTTGCCTTATTACCATAGTCATTACCAACATAACAATATCCTTGGAAAGAATGATTATACCTGAATGAATGATCATGCCAAGGATTTGAAGATCTGAAGACATTTTTCCTTTCTCTATGAATACCTTTAGATTGTCTTCTAGTGTCAATGTTATCCTTCGATTCAACAATACTATAACAAGGATCAACCTTCATTCTTGATGTTTGCTTGGTTGTAAACTTCTTTCCATCTAAAGTAGTAAACACTATTTCATGTTTAGATTTGTCTGTAGAGCTTTGTCCAACCTCATATCAAACTCATGTAGGATCTTTAGAATGCTTTTTCTTGCCCAACATCTCATTCAATATATTAGAAATATGATCAAATTTCTAAATTTTACCAGATTGAGAATTGATACATTCAAGCTATTTTCTTAAAGAAACTACTTCTTCTTCAAGTTTTAGACAAACAATCTTTTTAATCTCCAAATCAGAACTCACAACATTTGCAATCCTCTTATATTCTTCAATTTTAATTTTCTGACTTATAATCATATTGTCCTTAAGAGTTAGTTCTTTTAACAAGGAATCATTATCTAAACATTTCTTTAAAGAATCAATCTCATTTTCTAGTTTATTACATAGCTCATCCTTGTCTTTTATCTTGACTTCTAGACTCTCTTTTTGCTGAAGTTGTCTTGTTAAAAACTAGTTTTCTTTTCTAAGCTGCTTAATAGTATCTAAGGCACATACGATTTCACCTTCCAAATCAACCTCATTTTCTTGTTCATCATATTCCTATTCAGAGTTAACTTCACCCAAAGATTGATTTACATTTACACAAGTTTCTTGATCATTTAAATATTCATTAATGTTCTCCTTGGAATTATTTTCAAAACTATAAAGGTTTACACCTTCTTCACTCTCAGATAATTCATAACTTATTTCAATATCAAAGGATATCTCCTCTTGTAACTCACTATTCTGATTTATTTCAGTCAACTTGTCCCAAAATTCCTTAGCACAGTTGTAATGAATGACTTTTGTAATGAATTTATTTGTCAAGTTATTAAGAATAGCATTTATAGCTCTGGTATTGAATTCAAGAGCTTTCATCTCCTCAAGAGAGGAAGGAGATGTTGCAGATGTAGTACAACCCTTTTCTACTGCTTCCCACACTTTATATCCTAAAGAAAGTATATTTCCATTCTATGTTTCCATATAATAAAGTTTGTTCCTTTGAACTAAGGAGTTCCAGATCTAGGATACTCTACCATTTCAGAGCAACTGTTTATGAATTCTTCCTCGTTATTCCTTATACTAAAATCAGGTTGACATGATGAATAACATTTTGCTGAGAACATCTTTTTCCCTTATTCCTTTTGTTCTTTCCCATATTAACCAAACTACTCCAAGAAACTAGGAACAATCCTAGGTGGTTTAGACCTATCGAGAGGACCCAGGCTCGATCTTGATTGTTGGAGTTATGGGCAAACGAGGGGGGAGGTGAATCAGTGTCAAAACTTTTTCAAATTCAACAATGATTTTTCATTCTGATTTCCTTCTCTTTCAACAATAGAGTAGAGTAATCACTCTTCAAAGTAGAAAGATATGATAACATTAACTTAGTCTATTTGACAACTTATGAAAATATGATTTGAGTGAGATATCTTGCATTTTCCAAAACATCGCTCATATTTGATCTCAATATTACTTTGATTAATGCATTCATGAGTTGAATGTAATCATTCATAAACAGAATTGAGAACAGTAATAAACCTAATAGTGAACTAAAACTACAAAAACACAGAAAAATAGAGAGCACATAGAAGAATAATGATACAAAATATTTACCGAGTGGAAAACCCTCCTAGGGTAGAAAAACCACTCCTAAACTACCTTACTAGTTTAATCTTCAAAAACCACTTTTAACAATGCCTTATAGGCTAAATTTCTGAGCACCAACTCATGGAGCACCAACCCCTCATTTAGAGACACAAATCTCAAGGAGCACCAACCCCTTACTAATATTTTAGAATTACAATAATAATATATCAAAGGATCTCTCTGTTTATAGTTAAGTTCATTAACACTCTGCTTCTAATACTCTAGGAATCCAACTCTTGTATTACAGAGTTTTCAATACATCTCTTGATATGGCCAAAATAACTATCTCTCAGAATTATAGGCTAGCAGCACCTTCACAGTTTTCAACACTAGTTTTTATATACATTTCAAGTATGTTTGTTATCAAGAAATCTTCAACAAGCATTTTTCACAAGATTATGAAACTCTCTTGCTATTATTAGAATATGAAGCTGATTCATAATGTCTGTAGATGATGGTAAAAATCAAAGTATTAACTATCCATAGAGCTTTTAATTCTATGTTGAATCAGGAGATTTCAAATTGTAAGAGAAAAATTTTCATCAAAGTCATGACAACCCACAAGCAGAAAATCATATCCTCTAAAATTCTCATAGAATATGTTTCTAGAGATTCGATGCCAACCAAAGATGTCGCCATGCAACTATACTTACAAAATCACATGTTGGCCACAGAAACAGAGTTTTTTTAAATGTTCGTTGAGACATCCAGACAAGTATGCTGAGGGCAATTCAATCATTAATCATACTTTGGTTCCTTTTGTTTCACCGTGACCCTTTGTTATTGGGTAGACCTTATAGAGAATTCACTTTGTTTTGTCGAAAGCCCCGAGCTCACACTAGATCGCCAAGATATTAATGTTCTCACACCAACAAGAACCTTTTGTCTTGTGCTTCGCTATAACATTATGATATCGGGGAGACCTCCCATAGAGCACACCATGTCTTTCCAAAAGACTTTCATCCACTTGTGTGTCGCTGTAACAAAATGGTTTTCTCACCAAAGCATCATTCTATCTTATGAGGGTTGCTATAGCATACCGTCATTGGGGAGACCTCTCGTAGAATGCTTGAGTCATATCAAAAGTCACCAATTCATCCTGTGTCACGAAGATAATTCAATACTTATGTCGAAGGCAATTTTATCGCCATCAGTTATCCCTCTGTTTGTCACTGTGACATACTGCTGTCGGGGAGACTTTATGTAGATTTCATTATGTTTCACCAAAGGACTTTATCCATTATCAGTCGCTAAGACTTTACCAACCTTTCACCAAAATCCTTTCATTCGTCTTCACCAAGACAACTCATAGTCGGGGAGATATCATATAGATTACCCCTTGTTTTACCAAAACACCCCGAGCTCACCCTTTCATCCGGTGTCGCTGAGACAAGTCAGAACTTATGTAGACAAAAACCTTTTGTTTCCCATCGGTGAGACTAAGGTCACTCGCTAATACCTCTCTTCAAGCACATGAGTCATACCGAATTGTTTATCCATTCATCTAGTGTCATTGATTCAATCTAGATCTTATGCCGACGAAGTCCCTTTATGTTCCATCAGTGAGACCAAAGGTCACTCACTGAGACCTCTCACCAAAAACCCTAGCTCTTACTGAAGAGACTACCTTTACGTTTTCGATCGGTGTAACAAATCGAATTCACCAAGACCTTTCCTTGATGCACAAACTCTTACCAAGATGCATACCTTTACATTGTTGGTCGGCAAGACAAGAAAACCTCGCCAAGACATTATATCGATACTAAACTGAATACTCCAAGTTTGGCCAATGTGAATCCCATATGTGATGTCGGCGAGACAAAACCACTTTGCTGAGACCTATTTCGAAAACCCTAACTCTTGCCGATACGCATACATCGACCATCGGTTGGTGTGACATTGCATATTCTTTATAACCTCACGCTGAAGCCTTAAGCTCTTGCTTATGAGTTTCCATTTTAATCTTTGATCGGTGTGACATACCAATATCACTGAGACCACATACCGATGGAATAACATATGCCGATAGACATCACTTTTAGTCACTGAAACAAAAGACAAGTCTTGCTGAAATAAACTTCCTTGTGTCGGTCGCCAAGACACAAAATGCTCAATGAAACATCATGCCAATAGAGATTTGTTACGCCAATGCACCACCTCATGTATTAGTTGTTGAGACCCCACTCATTTTGTAAGACCTCTCAGTGGTGAACAAACCTCATGCCGATAGACTTTTCTTTTGTCACCAATACCACTATCAATGTCACACCGAAAGCAACTTGTATGTTAAATTGAATCGCCATGACATCAAAAATGTCTTGTCGATAGGAAACATAGACATTTCAAAGTGGATCAGGGAGACCCTGCCATACTCATGCCAATATGTGTAAGCCTTATATGCTAAGAGAACCATCGTGAAAAAGAAACCATCTTTCAAAGACATCAAAGAAGTGTCATAATAAATCATAGAGATCCAAACTAAGACTGATCATCAAAGAGAACCAACTGAAAGGGATTTTGACATCAAGGACAAACTATAAACACAACTGATTTCCAACAAAATCAATATAAAAGATCAAGTACGTAAACAAGCCAATGTTCTTCATACCTATAGCCAAAGGGATTTCTTTTGATAGGATAATAATCCAAGTGATATCCAAAATGATGCCCATTGTCGGAACGATATATCCTAGGACATGCATTGTATAGGATGATGAAGGTTTGATAAGTTGATTGATAGGCTATTGATACAAGGTTTATTGACATGTTTGAAAATGATCAAGAATTTGATTTTGTTTTAAAGGTTTGTTGCTTCAATTTTGATATTGCTTGTGAAGTTTTCTTTTGCTGATTTGGTGTGGTTGTTTCTATTTGTTTTGCCAAAGGATGATGGTGATGATCAACTTATTATGGATGATTGATTATTTTGAGTGAAAGCGAGATGAGACAAATGAATTTTTTCAAATATTTGGATGTTTTTGATGTTTTCTAAATGTTTTGAGGCTGTTTTTGGTAGTTTTAAGATTTTACAAATGTTTTCATTTTTTATGTTTTGAATGTTTTTGGATTTTGATATTTTTTGGATGTTTTTGGGTTTTGATGTTTATTTGGATGTTTTCAAATTTTAATGTTTTTGGATGTTTGGGATTTTGATGTTTTTTGATGTTTTGGATTTTAATGTTTTTGAATGTTTTGGATTTTGATGTCTTTGAATGTTTTGGATTTTGATGTCTCAGGGGCTGATCAAAGATTAGCCTTTCCTACATTTAAGCTTAGAGATGACGTAGTTTGGATTCCATGTTTTTGACGTTTTTTGTTCTATGAATTTTTTTGGATTTTGATATGTTTTGGATGTTTTTGGGTTTTCGCATGATTTTGAAATTTTGGATATGGACATGTGATCGTGATAGTGCTCAAGGATACAAAGCTAAGGTCGATTGATCAAATGGGATCGATGGATTAATTATGATGATAACATTGTTGAGGATACACAACAATGCAAGGGATTTGATTGATTAGGATTGGTGATGATAACATTTTTGAGGATGCACAACAATGCAAGGATTTGATTGATCAGGATTGATGATGATAACATTGTTGAGGATGCACAACAATGCAAGGATAGTGTTAAGCAACACAAGGATATCATGATGATTTCTTGAGTGAATTTGATTAATCATGATTGACATCTTGGTTTTGGAAAAAAAATTGTTGTTTGAATGATTTGATGTGATATTGACATGCAAAATTAGATGTGAATGATATCAATTGATGTTCGATGAAAGATGAAGACTGATAAGGAATGTCTTCTAATCAAAATGTGCCTTGGGCTAGTGATTTGGATTTTGGATCATAGACGCTTGAGCAATTTGATTTCACATTTTCCAATTTTTGGATCAGCACATAAGTTGGGGGATATAGATCAGGATTTATTCCCGAAGCAAGATGTAAATATTATCCCCTAGTGTCTAGCAATGTATATACTTCCATAGGTGGATGCTCAGATAGGTGTATGGAACAGTGGAAATGAATTATCTTGTAATAAGATAAGGTGTTTGGATCAAGAAAGCTCATTGGATAATGCTTCATGGCTTAGATAATGCTACATATAATAAGCTCAATGAAAACGGCCCATGTCAAGATGTTTACCATAAGCAAGCATAAAGTGTGCACCAGAATTTCATCAAGATCAAGATAGATAAGATGATGGATGCAAATATATGTGAATGGATTGGATAAATGGTTCTTGGATGAATGGATTTATTATGGATAAGATGGATGAAATGCTCGATTTATTACAGATGAAATGAGATACTTTCACCTGAACTGGCACACGTAGATGCTTGATTCTACACATGATGTCTTTTTGCTAGGTTTTCATTATGTTCTTGCCCAAAACGCCGCACATGTGGTTTTCGCTAGAGGATGATTTTTTCCCTATACTATTTTTTGATCCATTTTCTATTTTTTTTGGATTTTTTTGGTTTTTCATTTTCATTTTTGATTTTTTGATTTTTGAAAGATTTGCTAAATCACAAGGTGTTGCTGATGTAGATGCCCCTGTCATGATGTGCCATCGATATCCTGCTTGAAGAAGCTGCTTTTCTAAGATACGTGCACTTGAATGCAAGTTTTGGGATTCTTGATTTGCTTTATTGATATCAGGGTTAACTTTTTCTTTGTGCACACCTCGTGATAGAGTGCCTTATGAATCCTTATGATGAAGGGTTGTTTCCAATACATGGTCAATGTGCGAATTGGATATCATGCATGGAGGCATGGATGGAGTGTTTTTAGGAATATAAGATGGATTGGTTGATACCTTGGAACCTTTGACTCTCCAAACTTGGGGAAGATGAGCAATGATGGGTGGATATGAAAGTGTGCATCTAATTAGGACCAACTGCTTGATACACTTTGTATGTTGCTTGAAAAGCCTACTTTTTCTTCCTCGTGGACATCTCTTTGATGGATACTTTTCCATTTTTTATTTTTCCCATACTTTGGACTGATGGAGTTTGATAGGGATAATCTTTCTCTTTGTATTTTTTGGTATCCATGTGTATTTGATTTGTCCATTATGCTTCACCTTCTTTTTTCTTTGATAACATTCTTCGTGAGTTTGATCTCAACTCCGTTTCTTTTGACATTGGTTCCACTGTGGATTTGAATTAGATTTAGGGATTTAAATCAAATCAATGGGAGATGAAAGGTGATAAAGATTTAGTTAAATAAATATTTGATTTATTAGCTAAGGGGGATAGTGATAGGATCAAATTAAATAAAGTTAATTTATTTAATTTTAGATGGATGATTCTTAGAGATTAATCAATTAAACTTGGTTTATTTAATTGACGAGCGAATATGATTAGTTAAATATGCATGATGTCACTGAGGTGTCTATAAAAAAAAAATCCCCACTTGTCCTTTGGTGCTTTAAAAAGAACTCACAATTGCTTTTGAAAGGTTAAAATGAACATGTGCAACTTTGTTTTCATGATTGCTTACTTAAACTAACATTATTGAAAAGGACGCATAATTTATCTCAAGAGACTTCACAAGGATCTGGAGAATCAAAAAGGCCTTTTTTCATAATATTAGGTGGATAAAGTGATCACCTCCGCGACTTCCATTTTGGGTTTAAAATTGGAAACAAAACATTATGCAGTGTGAGTAGATCATTATTGTGTACATTCTCTCTCTTTGTGTTGCAAATGTAAAGCATTGATCGAAGTTATGGATATTGCCTTTACTTCTTTATCTTAGAGGGCCTACCTTGGGAAAAAAGTACTCACCTGTGGGAACAACTCAACCTAAGAATAATTTAAATCCAAGAGTATTTCCAAATGGGATATAAATGTGTGGTATTGAGCAAACAACTAAATACTGCGCTTATCGGGTTTCATGAAATGGATTCTAAAAGGGACTCTAGCCATATGGATCAATATTCAAAATGGAAAGTCCGAATCCAAAACATTTGTTTGTAGGCAACCAATCAGTCCATCCAACAAGTTTATCAATTGGTGCATTTCAACCTTGATTCCAAGAAGCTACTGCCATGTCCGATCTTGGTTAAAATATAGAGGTTAAGACTTCGGGATCATTCTAATATACCTTTATTTTTTTCCTTTGGCTGTATACATGTAAAATCATCTCTTTCTACTACAAAGGGAATGAGATAATCCCGCCTACAAAAATTAATTCATTTAGATGTTATATTGCTTGTGAGTTAGCTTTGGAAACACTGCGGCTTGATCCAAAGACAAAACAAACATTCAACGAATCATCAGAATTTCAAACCCCTTAGATAGAGAAAATACCTTTGAAAAAACCCAAGAGCTATTGCTTACCCTAGGGATTAGATCTCTAGAGGTTTCTAAGTAATTGGGTTCACATCTTAATTTTCTCTTACAAAGGTCAACATTAGGCAACCCTTGTTCTAATTTCTTGGAACTTCCACATAGCACTTTGTGGGAAAAAAATAAGTTGTGACATTGCACTTTAGTTTGAAACATAATCACGCAGGTTTCCTTTTGGTAAAAAATAAGTTACATAGCTAAAAATAAAAAAATTGGACCCCACACATGTTCTTGTTTATCTTTTTATCATCTTTTGAGCAATCATTGGTCTCTTGGTTTAAACTACTCTTAGAAAAAAGCATGTTCTTCAATATCTTGGCCTAGTAAACAAAGTCTCTAAAAGTCTCTTAGGAACAAAATAAAACACTTCATTCATCAAAGTATTGATCATCTTCATCCCACAAAAAACTTTAGAGCTTTGGAAACATCATTCTAGACTTGGATAAATCATCAAAATCAAAATCACCTTGTTTAGTTAGGTGTATGGGAATACATCCTTTCTCATACATTTAATTGAATTAGGAATCCTTTAAAAAAGTTCATCCTAAGATAGCATCTAACATCTTAGGGTTTACAAGTTCACTACCCAAATCAAACAATCAAAATCAATCCCTAAGTTTAACATTGATCCAAAGTTTCAAAACATTCAACAACCATATCATATACCCCTTTCATCCTTCATCTCGTCATTAGTCCCAAAAACCTTAGAGGTTACTTTTACAACAAGGTCAAAACAAAAGAAGAACATGGAATACAAAATTACTCCATACATCATGAGTAATCCAAGTCAACCAAACTATCAAAGCCTTTCAAAACCAATGGATTATCAAAACTCACATTTATACATAGGATCATTAGCTCCTACAAACCTCAATGGCACAAAAAATGTGAGAATTCCCAACCCAAATTTTGGAAAACCTTTCCCAATGGTAGATTTAAATCAAAGCCCAAAATTACAAGTCTATCCACCAAACAATCAATGCATTAGTCTTGAAACGACGAGCATCAATCCACCAAATCCATACATGCCAAGTGCAAGTTTACCAAACATGAACATTTTAAATCCACATTTGGTAAACATTGGGATGGATATTTTTTTGAATCACATAAAATTTTTTAAAAGTCAAAACATGATGATAATGACTCCATGTATTGATCCAAGTCAAGGTAACACCACACAAAATCAAACTTACCTAAATCAAGCAAATGTGATTCCTAACATCAACAATGTTCAATTCCAGCCCATAATTTGAAGGTCATCTGAAGTCAGAACATTGTCCAAAGTCAATTTGTCCATCATCCAATTCAAAAACCACAAGTATGCATCCCAAATCTGCTTGAACAAAAACCAAATCAACTATATCAAGGGAGTCAAGATCAAAATCAAGATCAAATTTTGCAAGATCAAATTGCTACACTTACCAAAATAGTTAAGTCATTATGCCAAGATACATCTCCACCACCATTACCCATATCAACATCATTCCTTGGTTTAGGGCTTGCCCCTTTACCTAGCACCAATCACTCCATCCAAATCAATCCACCTAGCACCAATCAAGCCATCACATCAAATCCTTTGAATATACCATTGACATCATACCAACAAATGGTATCCAATCAAACAAGAACCTTGATCCTAAAAAATAAAAAATAGTGTCTCCCAAGGACCTATCACCTCAGTCATTCCAACCATCACTATAACTTCAATCATTCCAACCACCACTCTCACAGCTATCACATCTCAACGACTCACTACCATGATTGCTCCAAGTGTATCTCAACCACTTGTCACTACATCCAATGCAATTCCAAATCCACCACCACTACCACAAAAACTAAATGCAACAAGACAATATAACATTGCGCTAAAAGCTCACCAAGCCTACCAAAAGGCCATCCAACAATATCTAGCCATGCAAAAATCCTCTCAAGCTACCCAACAAGCACAAGCACAACACACGAAAAATGATAACTATTTGGGATAACGATGAACATTAAACCACTGGTGATAGCATTGACAATCTCCCCACCACAATTGCTGGAAGTAATGATCAAGATCTATCCATCAAAGAGCACATTAAAGATGTTTCTATCTCGTCTGAAGATCAAATCAACATAGGTCAAGAGTCACTTTTCAATCATGATCAAAATCCACCAACAATACTAGACAATGATCCAATTCAAGAAATGTCAACATCACTTGACCCTATGGTTGAAGACATTCACAATCTCTTTGCCACAATTTTTGAAAACAATGTTCAAGATCTCTCAATTAAGGATCACATTGAAAATGTTTCTACCCCATCTGATGATCAACTCACGATACATCAAGAACCATGTTTTAGTGATCTATTTCAAGGAGTGTTGGAATTATTTGATTCTATTGACATAATGCATGATCCATCGACCAATGATCATATTGAAAATGTCTCTACATTTCTTATGAGTTAGAGGACATATCTCAAAATTTTATTCCAAAGAATGATCAAAATCTTTAACCAAAGTATAGCATTGGTCCTTTCCAAGACATGTTGACATCCTTTGACCTCATGGTTACAGATACTGAAGGAAGCCTGAACTTGACACTTGAAGATATTGAACCACTTACCATGTCTAATGATGACATCCAAGAACCCCTTATAATCAATCCATCCTTTCAAATTGACCCATGTCAAGAACTTGATCCAAAGCATGTCAAAGGTGATTCCAAAATTATTTAGGATCAAGAATTCGTATCTCTAAGATATTATAATGATCTAATGGACACTCTCCTATCTATATAAGATGTCACAAATGATGATCACATACATATAGCACATACTCCTCCATCCACCCATGATATTCTTTTGATGAATGGACACGTAGATGATCTTCATTTAGATCAAGATTCCTTTACTCCTGACACTATTACACAAAAAGAGCAGGTTATTGATTCCTATAGTCAAACCGAGTTGTCAACATCAAGATTAGATATATCCCAAATTCAAAATGGGAAGATCATGAAAAAATATATCCAACATTATCCGCTCAAGGAAACAAGTTAGATAGAATAGTAGAATCCAGAGTTAGTAGAACAACAAATCAAAATAACATCATCTGCAATGGTCATTTATCAAAGAATGCATTCTAAACAAGAGCTCTCAGAACAAGAAAAATCAAAGCATACTACTTCCACAATACTGGGGGAAACTTTTTCTCAAGAAAATGTCAACATAGGGAGCATGAAGAATCCTTATGATGAAACCGATGCTAATACTACAACCAGCCATCTCATAAATCCTCATCCACCGATCACCCCATCCATGAATTGGGACCAACTTCAAAAGAAATATTTGAATCAAATTACAAAGAATGCTATCAAATCAAAAGAAGCTAAGAAGCATAATGGACAAATCAAATACATGTGGATACCAAAGAACACAAAGAAAGATTATCCTTATCAAACTCCATTAGTGAAAGAAACTATGGGGAAAAATAAAAATGGGAAAAGTATCCATCAAAGAGGTCCACAAAATAAAAATCAGGCTTCCCAAGGTATGTACAAAGTATATCAAGCAATTGGTCCTAATTCCATGCACACCTCCATATCCACCCATCATTGGTCATCTTCCCAAGTTTAGAGACTCAAAGATTCCAAGTTGTCAACCAATCCATCTTTTATCGCTAAACACACTCCATCCAATTCTCAAATTAACCATGTATTGGAAATGACCCTTTATCATAAGGATTTAGAAGGAACTCTATTGCGATGTGCGCACAAAGACAAAGTTAACTCCAGTATTGACAAACCAGATCAAGAATCCCAAAAGTTGCATTCAAGTGCACGTATCTTAGAAAAGCAAATTCTTCAAGTAGGCTATCAATGACACATCATGACAGAAGCATCTACATCAGCAACACCTTGTGGTTTAGCATGAGCTTTAAATCTTTCATGGAAAAATACCAAAAAATCAAAAAATATGAAAATCCAAAAAAATCAAAAAAAGGATTGAAAATAGTGAAGAAAAAAATTGTCCTCTAGTGAAAACTGCATGGGGAACACTTTAGGCAGGTACCATGATGAAAACTTGGAAAACAGACATCATGTATAGAATTGAGCATCTACGTTCGCTAGTTCAAGTAAAAGCATCTTATCCCATCCATAATAAATCCAAAATTCCATCCATCTCATGCATAATAAATCCATTTCATCCATGAATCATTTATCCAATCCATCTGCATCCATAGTCCAAATTATCTTGATCTTGGTAAAATTTTACACTTGCTTATGATAAACATCTTGACATGGGTCATTTTCATTGATCCTATCCTACCCCAGCATTACCTGAGCCATGAAACATTATCAAAATTAGCATTTCTTTATTTGAAAACCTTATCTTATCACAAAATAATCCTTTGTATGATTTCCATATCCCTCAATCTATACAACTATCCGAGCATCCACACATTGCATTCCATAAATTGCTAGACATTGGGAGTGGATATGTACATATTTCTTCAAGATTTTTTTTTGATCTATATCCTCCAACTTATGTGGTGATCCAAACATTGGAAAATGTGAAATCAAATTGGTCAAGCATTTGGAATCAAAAATCTGAATCACTAGCCCATGGCATATTTTGACGAGAAAATGTTCCTTATCAGTCTTCATCTTTCATCGAACATCAATCCAAGTAATCACTATCAATTGTATCTAAGTTCTACTTCAAACATCACATCAAATCATCCAAACATATTTTGTTCCAAACCAAGTGTCATCAATTGTGATCAATTGAATCCAATCAATCCATAATCTTGGGATATCGTTCATGATCATTGTGTTGCTTAACACTATCCTTGCATTTTTTGCATCCTCAACAATGTTATCATCATCAATCCTGATCAATCAAATCAATGCATTGTTGTGTATCCTCAACAATATTATCATCATCATTAATCCATCGATTCAATTAGGTCAACTCCAGTTTGGTTTTCAAAAAAATCCCCAAACAGAGTATCGATATCATCACATATCCATATCCAAATCACAAATCATGCAAAAAATCTAAAACATTAAAAAAACACAAAATCCAAAAAAAAATTATAAAATCTTAGAAAACACAAAACATTTTAAAAATAAAATAAAAGCATTTGAAAAATCCAAAAAACCCAAAAATAGCCCAAACATTCCAAAAATGTCAAAAACATCCAAATATTTGAAAAAATCCATTTCTTCTATTTCGCTTTCACCTGAAATAATCAATCATCCATAATAAACCAATCGTCACCTTCATTCTTATGCAAAATGAACGAAAACAACCACAACAATTAGCAAAAGCAATATTCAATCGTAAAATCAAAAGCAAAGAACAAACCTTTAAAGAAAAATCAAACTCTTGATCATTTTCAAACATGTCAATCAACCTTATATCAATAGCCTATCAATCAACTTATAAACGATCATCATCCTATACAATGCATGTCCAAGGATATATCGTTCTAACAATGGGCATCATTTTGGATATCAGCTTGGATTTTTATCCTATGTAAACAAATCACTTTGGCTAGAGATATGAAGAACATTGGCTTGTTTGTGTACTTGATCTTTGCTTTTGATTTATCTTATTGCACTCATTCCAAGGACCTCTCGATGATATCTGAACAAAGTATTTAGAGTGACAGGAA
>VDFB02047230.1:213995584-214073780 GCA_007258455.2 Sequoia sempervirens
TTGATATACTTTGTACATACCTTGGGAAGCCTGATTTTTATTTTGTGGACCTCTTTGATGGATACTTTTCCCATTTTTATTTTTCCCCATAGTTTCTTTCACTAATGGAGTTTGATAAGGATAATCTTTCTTTGTGTTCTTTGGTATCCACATGTATTTGATTTGTCCATTATGCTTCTTAGCTTCTTTTGATTTGATAGCATTCTTTGTAATTTGATTCAAATATTTCTTTTGAAGTTGGTCCCAATTCATGGATGGGGTGATCGGTGGATGAGGATTTATGAGATGGCTGGTTGTAGTATTAGCATCGGTTTCATCATAAGGATTCTTCATGCTCCCTATGTTGACATTTTCTTGAGAAAAAGTTTCCCCCAGTATTGTGGAAGTAGTATGCTTTGATTTTTCTTGTTCTGAGAGCTCTTGTTTAGAATGCATTCTTTGATAAATGACCATTGCAGATGATGTTATTTTGATTTGTTGTTCTACTAACTCTGGATTCTACTATTCTATCTAACTTGTTTCCTTGAGCGGATAATGTTGGATATATTTTTTCATGATCTTCCCATTTTGAATTTGGGATATATCTAATCTTGATGTTGACAACTCGGTTTGACTATAGGAATCAATAACCTGCTCTTTTTGTGTAATAGTGTCAGGAGTAAAGGAATCTTGATCTAAATGAAGATCATCTACGTGTCCATTCATCAAAAGAATATCATGGGTGGATGGAGGAGTATGTGCTATATGTATGTGATCATCATTTGTGACATCTTATATAGATAGGAGAGTGTCCATTAGATCATTATAATATCTTAGAGATACGAATTCTTGATCCTAAATAATTTTGGAATCACCTTTGACATGCTTTGGATCAAGTTCTTGACATGGGTCAATTTGAAAGGATGGATTGATTATAAGGGGTTCTTGGATGTCATCATTAGACATGGTAAGTGGTTCAATATCTTCAAGTGTCAAGTTCAGGCTTCCTTCAGTATCTGTAACCATGAGGTCAAAGGATGTCAACATGTCTTGGAAAGGACCAATGCTATACTTTGGTTAAAGATTTTGATCATTCTTTGGAATAAAATTTTGAGATATGTCCTCTAACTCATAAGAAATGTAGAGACATTTTCAATATGATCATTGGTCGATGGATCATGCATTATGTCAATAGAATCAAATAATTCCAACACTCCTTGAAATAGATCACTAAAACATGGTTCTTGATGTATCGTGAGTTGATCATCAGATGGGGTAGAAACATTTTCAATGTGATCCTTAATTGAGAGATCTTGAACATTGTTTTCAAAAATTGTGGCAAAGAGATTGTGAATGTCTTCAACCATAGGGTCAAGTGATGTTGACATTTCTTGAATTGGATCATTGTCTAGTATTGTTGGTGGATTTTGATCATGATTGAAAAGTGACTCTTGACCTATGTTGATTTGATCTTCAGACGAGATAGAAACATCTTTAATGTGCTCTTTGATGGATAGATCTTGATCATTACTTCCAGCAATTGTGGTGGGGAGATTGTCAATGCTATCACCAGTGGTTTAATGTTCATCGTTATCCCAAATAGTTATCATTTTTCGTGTGTTGTGCTTGTGCTTGTTGGGTAGCTTGAGAGGATTTTTGCATGGCTAGATATTGTTGGATGGCCTTTTGGTAGGCTTGGTGAGCTTTTAGCGCAATGTTATATTGTCTTGTTGCATTTAGTTTTTGTGGTAGTGGTGGTGGATTTGGAATTGCATTGGATGTAGTGACAAGTGGTTGAGATACACTTGGAGCAATCATGGTAGTGAGTCGTTGAGATGTGATAGCTGTGAGAGTGGTGGTTGGAATGATTGAAGTTATAGTGATGGTTGGAATGACTGAGGTGATAGGTCCTTGGGAGACACTATTTTTTATTTTTTAGGATCAAGGTTCTTGTTTGATTGGATACCATTTGTTGGTATGATGTCAATGGTATATTCAAAGGATTTGATGTGATGGCTTGATTGGTGCTAGGTGGATTGATTTGGATGGAGTGATTGGTGCTAGGTAAAGGGGCAAGCCCTAAACCAAGGAATGATGTTGATATGGGTAATGGTGGTGGAGATGTATCTTGGCATAATGACTTAACTATTTTGGTAAGTGTAGCAATTTGATCTTGCAAAATTTGATCTTGATTTTGATCTTGACTCCCTTGATATAGTTGATTTGGTTTTTGTTCAAGCAGATTTGGGATGCATACTTGTGGTTTTTGAATTGGATGATGGACAAATTGACTTTGGACAATGTTCTGACTTCAGATGACCTTCAAATTATGGGCTGGAATTGAACATTGTTGATGTTAGGAATCACATTTGCTTGATTTAGGTAAGTTTGATTTTGTGTGGTGTTACCTTGACTTGGATCAATACATGGAGTCATTATCATCATGTTTTGACTTTTAAAAAATTTTATGTGATTCAAAAAAATATCCATCCCAATGTTTACCAAATGTGGATTTAAAATGTTCATGTTTGGTAAACTTGCACTTGGCATGTATGGATTTGGTGGATTGATGCTCGTCGTTTCAAGACTAATGCATTGATTGTTTGGTGGATAGACTTGTAATTTTGGGCTTTGATTTAAATCTACCATTGGGAAAGGTTTTCCAAAATTTGGGTTGGGAATTCTCACATTTTTTGTGCCATTGAGGTTTGTAGGAGCTAATGATCCTATGTATAAATGTGAGTTTTGATAATCCATTGGTTTTGAAAGGCTTTGATAGTTTGGTTGACTTGGATTACTCATGATGTATGGAGTAATTTTGTATTCCATGTTCTTCTTTTGTTTTGACCTTGTTGTAAAAGTAACCTCTAAGGTTTTTGGGACTAATGACGAGATGAAGGATGAAAGGGGTATATGATATGGTTGTTGAATGTTTTGAAACTTTGGATCAATGTTAAACTTAGGGATTGATTTTGATTGTTTGATTTGGGTAGTGAACTTGTAAACCCTAAGATGTTAGATGCTATCTTAGGATGAACTTTTTTAAAGGATTCCTAATTCAATTAAATGTATGAGAAAGGATGTATTCCCATACACCTAACTAAACAAGGTGATTTTGATTTTGATGATTTATCCAAGTCTAGAATGATGTTTCCAAAGCTCTAAAGTTTTTTGTGGGATGAAGATGATCAATACTTTGATGAATGAAGTGTTTTATTTTGTTCCTAAGAGACTTTTAGAGACTTTGTTTACTAGGCCAAGATATTGAAGAACATGCTTTTTTCTAAGAGTAGTTTAAACCAAGAGACCAATGATTGCTCAAAAGATGATAAAAAGATAAACAAGAACATGTGTGGGGTCCAATTTTTTTATTTTTATTTTTATTTTTAACTAGGGGAATCGGGTGCAACACGACCCCCCATATAACCCCCCACCGCCGGTAAACTTTTTACCGTGACCGGCAGTGCTGGCAGGACACACCAACCGGTACCACGGGAGCGCCGGAGAGTCGAACCCATGGTGGGCGCCCTGCTACAGGGAACACCTTAACCAACTGAGCTGGGACCGACGCCCCATGTGTGGGGTCCAATTTGTTATCTTTGCTTTAATGACTTATTTTTACTAAAAACACACGCTTGATTATGTTTCAAACTAAATTTTTAATGTCACACCTTGTTTTTGTTCCACAAAGTGCTATGTGGAGGTTCCAAGAAATTAGAACAAGGGTTGCCTAATGTTGACCTTTGTAAGAGAAAATTAAGATGTGAACCCAATTACTTAGAAATCTCTAGAGATCTAATCCCTAGGGTAAGCAATAGATCTTGGGTTTTGTCAAAGGTATTTTCTCTATCTAAGGGGTTTGAAATTGTGATGATTTGTTGAATGTTTGTTTCAATGTTTTGGATCCAAGCACAGTGTTTCCAAACTGAATCACAAGCAATATAACATCCTAGCTCAATTGGTACACTTTTCTTGGTGGGATTACCTCATTCCCTTTGGAGTAGAAGAGATGATTTTACATGAAACCAAGGAAAAAATATAAAGGTATGTTAAGAATGAAGTATTAACCTCTATATTTTAACCAAGATTGGACATGGCAAGTAACTTCTTGGAATCTAAGATCCAATGCACCAATTTGATAAACTTGTTGGATGGACTGATTGGTTGCTACAAACAAGGGTTTTAGTTTAGACTTTCCATTTGTGAATATTGACCCATATGGCGAGAGTCCCTTTTTAGATCCATTTCATTAGAGCCAACTGCGTGATATTGGTGTTTACTCCAATACCCGCATTTATATCCTCTTGGCTTTCGAGTGTTATCGGTTGAGTCATTTCCCTCGATGAGTACTTTTTCCCCAAGGAAGGCCCTTTAAGATAAAAAAGAGCGAGTAAAGACAATATCCATAACTCGATCAATCTTTGTTTGCAACACAAAGAGAGAGAATGTATGCAATAATGATCTACTCACACTCGCACAATGTTTTGTTCAATTTTAAACCCAAAATGAAGTGTGGAGGTGATCACTTTATCCCACCCTAATATTATCAAAAAGACCTTTTGATTCTCAAGATCCTTGTGAAGTGCAAAATAAGTGTACGTCCTTTTCAATAATGTTAGTTTAAGTAAGAAATCATGAAAAAAAAGTTTCACATGTTAGTTTTAACCTTTCAAAAGCAATTGTGAGTTATTTTTAAAGCACCAAAGGACAAGTGAGAGTTTTTTTAATAGACATGTCAAATTGACATCATGCATATTTAACTAATCATATTCGCTCATCAATTAAATAAACCAAGTTTAATTGATTAATATCTAAGGATCATCCATCTAAAATTAAATAAATTAAATTTATTTAATTTGATCCTATCACTATCCCCCTTAGCTAAATAAATAAAATATTTATTTAACTAAATCTTTATCACCTTTCATCTCCCTTTGATTTGATTTAAATCCCTAAATATAATTCAAATCCATAAATTGGAACCAATGTCAAAAGAAACAATTGAATCAAACTACGAAGAACATTATCAAAGAAAAAGAAGATGAGAAGCGTAATGGACAAATCAAATACACATGGATACCAAAAAATACAAAGAAATATTATCCCTATCAAACTCCATCAGTCAAGGAAACTATGAGGAAAAATAAAAAATGAAAAATTATCCATCAAAGATGTCCACAAAAGAAAAAGCAGGCTTTTCAAGCAACGTACAAAGTGTATCAAGTAGTTGGTCCTAATTCAATGCACACTTTCATATCCACCCACCATTGCTCATCTTCCCAAGTTTGGAGAGTCAAAGGTTCCAAATTGTCAACCAATCCATGTTTTATCCCTAAACACACTTCATCCATGCCTCCACACATGATATCCAATTCTCACATTGACCATGTATTGGAAACAACCCTTCATCATAAGGATTCATAAGGCACTCTATCACGAGGTGTGCACAAAGAAAAATTTAACCCCGATATCAATAAAGTAGATCAAGAATCCGAAAAGTTGTATTCAAGTGCACATATCTTAGAAAAGTAGCTTCTTCAAGCAGGATATCGATGGCACATCATGACAGGGGCATCTACATCAGCAACACCTTGTGATTCAGCATGAGCTTAAAATCTTTCAAAAAATAAAAAAACCATAAAAACCAAAAAAAATAGAAAATGGATCAAAAAATAGTATAGGGAAAAAATCATCCTCTAGCGAAAACCACATGTGCGGCGTTTTGGGCAAGAACATAATGAAAACCTAGCAAAAAGACATCATGTGTAGAATCAAGCATCTACGTGTGCCAGTTCAGGTGAAAGTATCTCATTTCATCTGTAATAAATCGAGCATTTCATCCATCTTATCCATAATAAATCCATTCATCCAAGAACCATTTATCCAATCCATTCACATATATTTGCATCCATCATCTTATCTATCTTGATCTTGATGAAATTCTGGTGCACACTTTATGCTTGCTTATGGTAAACATCTTGACATGGGCCGTTTTCATTGAGCTTATTATATGTAGCATTATCTAAGCCATGAAGCATTATCCAATGAGCTTTCTTGATCCAAACACCTTATCTTATTACAAGATAATTCATTTCCACTGTTCCATACACCTATCTGAGCATCCACCTATGGAAGTATATACATTGCTAGACACTAGGGGATAATATTTACATCTTGCTTCGGGAATAAATCCTGATCTATATCCCCCAACTTATGTGCTGATCCAAAAATTGGAAAATGTGAAATCAAATTGCTCAAGCGTCTATGATCCAAAATCCAAATCACTAGCCCAAGGCACATTTTGATTAGAAGACATTCCTTATCAGTCTTCATCTTTCATCGAACATCAATTGATATCATTCAAATCTAATTTGCATGTCAATGTCACATCAAATCATTCGAACAATTTTTTTTCCAAAACCAATATTAGTCAATCATGATTAATCAAATTCAATCAAGAAATCATCAGGATATCCTTGTGCTTCTTAACACTATACTTGCATTTTTGTGCATCCTCAACAATGTTATCATCATCAATATTGATAAATCAATCCTTGTAGTGTTGTGCATCCTCAAAAATGTTATCGTCATCAATCCTAATCAATCAAATCCTTGCATTGTTGTGTATCCTCAACAATGTTATCATCATCATTAATCCATTGATTTGATCAGTCAACCTTAGCTCTGTGTATCCTAAACAGAGTACTAATATGATCACACATGTCCATATCCAAAATTTCAAAATCATGCAAAAATACAAAAACATCTAAATCATATCAAAATCCATAAACAAGTTGAAAACAAAAAACATCAAAAAACATGGAATCCAAACTACATCGTCTCTGAGCTTAAATGTAGGCAAGGCTCATCTTTGATCAGCCCCTGAGACATCAAAATCCAAAAACATTCAAAAACATCAAAATCTAAAAACATTCAAAAAACATTAAAATAAAAAAACATTCAAAAAACATCAAAATCCCAAAACATCCAAAAACATTAAAATTTGAAAACATCCAAATAAACATCAAAACCCAAAAACATCCAAAAAATATCAAAATCCAAAAACATTCAAAACATAAAAAATGAAAACATTTGTAAAATCTTAAAACTACCAAAAACAGCCTCAAAACATTTAGAAAACATCAAAAACATCCAAATATTTGAAAAAATTCATTTGTCTCATCTCGCTTTCACTCAAAATAATCAATCATCCATAATAAGTTGATCATCACCATCATCCTTTGGCAAAACAAATAGAAACAACCACACCAAATCAGCAAAAGAAAACTTCACAAGCAATATCAAAATTGAAGCAACAAACCTTTAAAACAAAATCAAATTCTTGATCATTTTCAAACATGTCAATAAACCTTGTATCAATAGCCTATCAATCAACTTATCAAACCTTCATCATCCTATACAATGCATGTCCTAGGATATATCGTTCCGACAATGGGCATCATTTTGGATATCACTTGGATTATTATCCTATCAAAAGAAATCCCTTTGGCTATAGGTATGAAGAACATTGGCTTGTTTACGTACTTGATCTTTTATATTGATTTTGTTGGAAATCAGTTGTGTTTATAGTTTGTCCTTGATGTCAAAATCCCTTTCAGTTGGTTCTCTTTGATGATCAGTCTTAGTTTGGATCTCTATGATTTATTATGACACTTCTTTGATGTCTTTGAAAGATGGTTTCTTTTTCACGATGGTTCTCTTAGCATATAAGGCTTACACATATTGGCATGAGTATGGCAGGGTCTCCCTGATCCACTTTGAAATGTCTATGTTTCCTATCGACAAGACATTTTTGATGTCATGGCGATTCAATTTAACATACAAGTTGCTTTCGGTGTGACATTGATAGTGGTATTGGTGACAAAAGAAAAGTCTATCGGCATGAGGTTTGTTCACCACTGAGAGGTCTTACAAAATGAGTGGGGTCTCAACAACTAATACATGAGGTGGTGCATTGGCGTAACAAATCTCTATTGGCATGATGTTTCATTGAGCATTTTGTGTCTTGGCGACCGACACAAGGAAGTTTATTTCAGCAAGACTTGTCTTTTGTTTCAGTGACTAAAAGTGATGTCTATCGGCATATGTTATTCCATCGGTATGTGGTCTCAGTGATATTGGTATGTCACACCGATCAAAGATTAAAATGGAAACTCATAAGCAAGAGCTTAAGGCTTCAGCGTGAGGTTATAAAGAATATGCAATGTCACACCAACCGATGGTCGATGTATGCGTATCGGCAAGAGTTAGGGTTTTCGAAATAGGTCTCAGCAAAGTGGTTTTGTCTCGCCGACATCACATATGGGATTCACATTGGCCAAACTTGGAGTATTCAGTTTAGTATCGATATAATGTCTTGGCGAGGTTTTCTTGTCTTGCCGACCAACAATGTAAAGGTATGCATCTTGGTAAGAGTTTGTGCATCAAGGAAAGGTCTTGGTGAATTCGATTTGTTACACCGATCGAAAACGTAAAGGTAGTCTCTTCAGTAAGAGCTAGGGTTTTTGGTGAGAGGTCTCAGTGAGTGACCTTTGGTCTCACTGATGGAACATAAAGGGACTTCGTCGGCATAAGATCTAGATTGAATCAATGACACTAGATGAATGGATAAACAATTCGGTATGACTCATGTGCTTGAAGAGAGGTATTAGCGAGTGACCTTAGTCTCACCGATGGGAAACAAAAGGTTTTTGTCTACATAAGTTCTGACTTGTCTCAGCGACACCGGATGAAAGGGTGAGCTCGGGGTGTTTTGGTAAAACAAGGGGTAATCTATATGATATCTCCCCGACTATGAGTTGTCTTGGTGAAGACGAATGAAAGGATTTTGGTGAAAGGTTGGTAAAGTCTTAGCGACTGATAATGGATAAAGTCCTTTGGTGAAACATAATGAAATCTACATAAAGTCTCCCCGACAGCAGTATGTCACAGTGACAAACAGAGGGATAACTGATGGCGATAAAATTGCCTTCGACATAAGTATTGAATTATCTTCGTGACACAGGATGAATTGGTGACTTTTGATATGACTCAAGCATTCTACGAGAGGTCTCCCCAATGACGGTATGCTATAGCAACCCTCATAAGATAGAATGATGCTTTGGTGAGAAAACCATTTTGTTACAGCGACACACAAGTGGATGAAAGTCTTTTGGAAAGACATGGTGTGCTCTATGGGAGGTCTCCCCGATATCATAATGTTATAGCGAAGCACAAGACAAAAGGTTCTTGTTGGTGTGAGAACATTAATATCTTGGCGATCTAGTGTGAGCTCGGGGCTTTCGACAAAACAAAGTGAATTCTCTATAAGGTCTACCCAATAACAAAGGGTCACGGTGAAACAAAAGGAACCAAAGTATGATTAATGATTGAATTGCCCTCAGCATACTTGTCTGGATGTCTCAACGAACATTTAAAAAAACTCTGTTTCTGTGGCCAACATGTGATTTTGTAAGTATAGTTGCATGGCGACATCTTTGGTTGGCATCGAATCTCTAGAAACATATTCTATGAGAATTTTAGAGGATATGATTTTCTGCTTGTGGGTTGTCATGACTTTGATGAAAATTTTTCTCTTACAATTTGAAATCTCCTGATTCAACATAGAATTTAAAAGCTCTATGGATAGTTAATACTTTGATTTTTACCATCATCTACAGACCATTATGAATCAGCTTCATATTCTAATAATAGCAAGAGAGTTTCATAATCTTGTGAAAAATGCTTGTTGATGATTTCTTGATAACAAACATACTTGAAATGTATATAAAAACTAGTGTTGAAAACTGTGAAGGTGCTGCTAGCCTATAATTTTGAGAGATAGTTACTTTGGCCGTATCAAGAGATGTATTGAAAAATCTGTAATATAAGAGTTGGATTCCTAGAGTATTAGAAGCAGAGTGTTAATGAACTTAACTATAAACAGAGAGATCCTTTGATATATTATTATTGTAATTCTAAAATATTAGTAAGGGGTTGGTGCTCCTTGAGATTTGTGTCTCTAAATGAGGGGTTGGTGCTCCATGAGTTGGTGCTCAGAAATTTAGCCTATAAGGCATTGTTAAAAGTGGTTTTTGAAGATTAAACTAGTAAGGTAGTTTAGGAGTGGTTTTTCTACCCTAGGAGGGTTTTCCACTCGGTAAATATTTTGTATCATTATTCTTCTATGTGCTCTCTATTTTTCTGTGTTTTTGTAGTTTTAGTTCACTATTAGGTTTATTACTGTTCTCAATTCTGTTTATGAATGATTACATTCAACTCATGAATGCATTAATCAAAGTAATATTGAGATCAAATATGAGCGATGTTTTGGAAAATGCAAGATATCTCACTCAAATCATATTTTCATAAGTTGTCAAATAGACTAAGTTAATGTTATCATATCTTTCTACTTTGAAGAGTGATTACTCTACTCTATTGTTGAAAGAGAAGGAAATCAGAATGAAAAATCATTGTTGAATTTGAAAAAGTTTTGACACTGATTCACCTCCCCCCTCTCAGTGTTTGCCCATAACTCCAACAATTGGTATCAGAGCCTAGGGTCCTCTGATAGGTCTAAACCACCTAGGATTGTGTAGACATCCAAATTTGGACACTTAATTTATCCAAATTTATCACTTTTCATCTAAACATCCTCTTACCCAAGTTAATTAAGTAATATTACTATTATTTAATTAATATCTTTAATTCTACCAAATCCCTAAGGTATTTAATTAATAATTAAATACCTTACCCTCTTTAATCCCCTTTTCATCAAATGAATTAAATAAATAATACATTTATTTAATTCTTCACATGTCATTTTCATCTAATCCTAATCCATTTCCTAATCTCCTCATTAAGGATGTGCACATGCCTAATCCTTGATTAGGATGTGTCACACCCTCCATTTTTTGCAAGTTGGCTTTTAATCCTAATTAACCCCTAATTATCCTCTAATTACTGATTAGTCAAACCTAATTAGTACCTTCAACTCTTCCCCCTCCCAAGGAATTTTTAATTCCTTTTTATTCTTCCTAGATTCCCCTCCTTTATATGTGAATTTTTAATTCACATTCCATTCTTCCAAGGCTTCTAGAACCTTGGACTTGTCACAATCTCCACATGTGACCAAGTCCCACTTTTTTAGAGCCCACCTTTTATCCTCTAGATCCTCCTAAGAATGTGAATTTTTAATTTATATCCCCAACCACCTTTCCTTTTCTCATGTAGATTTTTGAGGAATTCCAAAATTTCTCAAATGTCCCTTTTACTCCCACTTGGGGACAAGGAATCCCTTTTTGAGGAAATCTCCTCACTCCCCAAGGTGCATGTCCTTTTTCCACCTCATGTACCTTTTTGACACCTCACTCACACCTCATATCCCCTTGTCCACTTCACCCTCTACATGTCAAGATGTGAGGGCTTGTGGGTTCTCAACCCACCATAGCCCTTCATCTTGGCCTTGTTGGATGCATCTCAACCGTTGAATTCTCTAGAGAATTCAAATTCTCCTATAAATACCCCCTCCTCAAGGGCATTAAGAAAAAAGACTTTGGACTTTCATAACTACATGCTGCCAATTTGCATTCTCAATCATCCACTATCATCTAGCTATCCATTCTAATCATTTTGCACATACAATCTTGCATCTTAGTCACTCAAGCAATCATCTAAGGAGCACACAAACCATTCCAAGCAAGGGCTAATCAAGGAGACATCAACAACAAGGAAGGTGAAATCATTTGTGTCTTATTTTGTCCATTTTCCTTATTGTTTATCACTCTTTTGGCTAATCTTGAGGTGTCCTTGGTATTTTGTCATTCAAAAATCTTAGTTATTTTGCACATTTAAAGTAGGATAGATATCAAGGTATACATTTCTGGCACGCCCGGTGGGACCCGCAAATGGGTTCTTGCATTTAACCCTTGTTTTGGCTAAGAACTATGCAGGAAAAGGTCGCAAAAAGGCAAAAGCGCCCCTGTTTCTGCTGCAGAAGGGTGGAAGCACCCCTGTTTCTACTGCAGAAAGGCAGAAGCACCCTCTGTCTTACTATAGAAAGGCAGAAGTGCCCTCTACCTTGCTGCAGAAAGGCGGAAGCACCCTCTAGTCTGCTACAGAAAGGCGGAAGCGCCCTACATCTCAAAGTTTTACTTTCTTCTAACGAGTTTGCTGCAATTAGGGATAAGTTTAAAAGATTTTTCTATAATGTTTCTTGCAGTGGGAGGGGCACAACTTTTGTGTTTTCTTGGAAATCTGGTAAAGTTTACAGCAGAAAGGTGGAAGCGCCCTCTAACCTTTTGTTGTAGAAAGGTGGAAGCGCCCTCAAACCTTTTGTTGCAGAAAGGCAGAAGTGCCCCCATTTTTGTTGCAGAAAGGCGGAAGCACCCCCATTTTGCTGCAGAAAGGTGGAAGTGCCCCTATTTTTGCTGTAGAAGGGCAGAAGCACCCCAAAATAGCACAGTTTGGAAGGTAAAACAGTCATTTTAGCTTCGTTTTTGCTCCCATTTTTTGCTATTTTCATGTAGTAACCCTTTGACATTGTTTTGGCAAGGATATTGGTATTTTTTCCTAATGTTTTGCAGCATATTGTGGTGTAATTTGACCAAGGATGAAGAAGAAGATAGCTAACATTTGCTTGTAGGGCCATTTATTTGATCAAATTTCTAGAAAAAAATATCTTTGCTATTTTTGAACATAGTCTAATTAGGGGGATTAAACTTCATTGCTTGCTGTGATTGCTTGTTCTCGTGTCACCTAAGGGGGCATTAATTTGTTTTTGCTTTCCCCTTGCACTTTGTGTGAGCTTGGGGAGTAGTTGGAAATGGTTAGTGTCTTCTTTCTAGTGGGACCTACTTGGGGATTTCATCACCCCAAGGGACGATTCCAACCACGCATACCGGTAGGGTATATAAAGGGGGGAGAACGAAAGTTGTACCCCAATCCAGTCACGTCATAATTGGCGGAGCGTCAAAGCTAGGGTGATACCTAGATAGACGTGAAGAGTTGGTCTGAGCCTTCCAGTATCTCACTGAGGTTCCCGACTCATGCTTGTGACAGGCTGGTGTTCATGGTTGTACCTCACGTACCGAGAGTATATCGAGGACTCCCTAGAAACCTTGTGCATCCTAGATTAAGACCTTGCCTTGCCATACCCTTAATATTAATCATAGGATTGTGCTTGCTTGAAGTGTTTTCTGTGAAAAATCTGTGAAATCTTTAATACTTTGGCCTTTATCATTTTGCGTCCTTGCCATAGCTTTTACCATGAAAACCAAGCTTCGTCCTACCATAGAAAGGTGGAAGTGCCCCTGTTTCTACTACAGAAAGGAAGAAGCACCCCTATTTTTGTTGCAGAAAGGCGGAAGTGCCCCTATTTTTACTGCAGAAAGGCGGAAGTGCCCCTAATTTTGCTGTCAATGCCCCTAAAAGCTATAAATGCCCCTGATTTTGCTGTCAACGCCCCTAATTTTGCTATCAACACCCCTAAAAGCTATAAACGCCCCTGATTTTGTTGTAAACGCCCCTGATTTTGCTATCTATGCCCCTGATTTTGCTGTCAATGCCCCTAAAAGTTGTCAATGCCCCTGCTTTATTGCAGGAAGCTAACTACGCCCCTAACTTCTTGGGGCCATCATTTACAAACCGTACGTCAAATCAACTTCATCCAAAAACCAAAGTTGCTTAGTTTTTCAAGCTCTATCTAGTGATACCTTCCATTTCCTCATATCAAGAATTTGACCATCCCAGGGCGGCCATGCCCCGCATTGCGGGTGGACATGCCCCTAACTTCCTGGGGCCATCATTTACAAACCGTACGTCGAATCAACTTCATTCAAAAACCAAAATTGCTCAATTTTTCAAGCTCTATCTAGTGGTACCTTTTATTTCTTCCTATATAATCAAACCAATCCATTACTCTAATCAGATACATACAATCATCTTCATCTAATCATAATTATCCAATCAACATCATCTAATCATTTGATCCTATCCCATCAAACTGATCTAGTACTTTAATCAAATTCATCAAATCATCTACCTGATCCAATCATCTGTCTACCGAATCCCATCAAAATCAAAAGAAATCCCACCCAATCATCCTAATCTGAGCTTTTTGTCCAATCCTGATCTAAGCTTGACCAAAATCCCGAATTGAGCTTTAATCTGTTCCCATCCAAAATCTTTTATCCATCCTCTTTATCTTTTCATCATCATGAATCCTCATCCTCCATCAATAGTGGTCAAGGGAAACCCTAATTACGTCAATAATTATAACAAAAGTTTTGTCAATCAAGAGGTATACGACATAGATATCCTTGACACTATCATCTCTAGTAAGCTTTCTCCACCCACTTTCCAAAATCCAATTAAGCCTAATCATGTTCCTTATGCTACCTTTGACAAGGGGTATCCAGTACCTTCCCCTTTCCCATCTACATCATCCTCCTATTCAACATCCACATCGTCTTATCCTCATCTTCCATCACAATACTCCTATTACAATTCCCCATCCATGTCCCCCTATTGTAATCCTCTTTCCCAATCTTCCCATACTAATCCTACATCCACACCCTTTTACCTTAATCTTACATCAATGTCTCCTCATCCTAATCCATCATCCCAATACCTTTATTATAATCCATCCCCCACATCCTCTTGTCCCACTACACCACCTATATCCTCTTGTCCTAATCCACAATCCATGTCCCCCTATCTTAATTCACCACTCCAATATCCTTACCTTAACCCTCCATCCAATCCTAGTCCTCCATCTACTCCTAGTCCTCTATCCAATCCCATTCATCCATCTACTCCTAGTCCTCCATCCAATCCTAATCCCCCATCTACTCATAGTCCTACATTCAATCCCATTCCTCCATCTAACCCCAGTCCACCAATCCATAATCCCTCATCCCTTTCTACCACCCCAGCTAAGCCAACCATATGCAAGTCTCTCATTTCAGAAGTTCTCCAAGGACTCATTACAAAGAAGCCATCCCCAACTCCACATCTTGAAGTCATGGAACCATGCCATCTAGATCCATCATCCACGGTCACTAGTGATGAGACCCTTCTCCATACCACACCTATTATTGATGTTACCACCCCTAGTACTACTCAAACCATTGAAACAATTGAACCCACTAAATCTATTGAACCCCCACCTCCTACTCCAAGAACCACCGAATCCATTGAAGACACCCAAATCCAATCCATTCCCTCTACTCCTAGATCTACCCAAATCCAATCCACTCCTCCCACTCCTAGTAGCACCAAAACCCATTCCAATGAACCTCATGAATCTTCCATCCCCCCATCTTCCCCACTGAAGAGTCCCAACAAGACCCATTATCATGCCTCCACACACATGAGTCATGCAAAGAGTCTAATCCAGCATATCCCCTTCTCTAGATCAAGATCCTACCACCCCATCTAGTCCACCTCAAGATCACAGTCACCCATCCATTCCATCCCATGATCCCCTTGTCATTCAAGCTTCCACTGCTCCATCTCCATCTCCATCACATGAGCCTACTACCACAAATCCAAATCCTATCATGGCCCCTACTCCCTCTCCTGATGTTGCTATCCCATCATCTCCTTCTCATGATCCCCTATCATCACCTAAAAATGCTATCCCCACACCACTTGCATATCCCCTTGGTCCTCTCACATTCCTCCATGGTGGTCTCCTCGCAGAAGAAAAACAAAGCATATACACCAACTCTCCTCTTCCACCTAATAATGAACTCACATCATTCTTCCATAATAACAAAAATCATGTCCTAGATTGAATGCTCAAGAGAATGAACTATCAAGGAAAAGGTTTAGGCCTTCATGAGCAAGGTATTATAGAGCCCATCCAAGCTAAAGAACATTGGTATCCACAAGGTCTTGGATGTACTACTCATGACTCGCAATCCAAAAATGTTGGTACAACATCTAGGCATCCTCAATAAGCCTCTTCCAAAAGAAATATCGACTCTTCCCATCTCCCCACCAGATCATATGTGGCCATCCCTCCTCTATCGTATCACCTCAAAACAACCGTCCATCATCCTCCTTCATTTGCTCCATCCATTTTGGGTCCTTACATCCCTCCATCTACCATCTCCAATCCTCCATCTACCATGCCCTTGTTTCCTCTAGGTCCTATGTCTATTTTGGGCCCCTATATCCCAAAATCACCTCTTCCATCTCGTCCTATCCATCCTTTCATCTATTCATCACCTATCCATCTCATCCATCATAAACATCCCTCTCACATACCCCATAGTCAGGATCAACAGAGGCACATACCTAAACTTCCTCCATCTACACATAATCCCCATACTCCTACCTCCATCACTCCACATCATCCATCTCCTCACACCCATCCCATCACTACTAAAAGCACTTTGGTTGTTAAAGAAAAAATGCATCAATCTAAACATCCACATGAATTAAAAGCTTCCCATGTCCCCTCTAAAAGGCATGTTAAAGCAAAGCAAAATCAAATCCAAAATCCAAATCAAATCTGTAGGCCGCAAAGGCCCACCAAAGCAAACATCAAAACCATGTGGATCCCAAAGAAAACAAATGAAGCCTCCATAAGAACATCCAAAGTCACTAATCCAAAAGCTAATCATACACCCCTTTCATCTCCTAAGTCTGTTTTGTGTCCTTATGTCCCGAAATTCACCATTCCATCTCCTCCATTATCCCTACATTCTCCTTGCATTAATCCTTTTATCTTTTCACATCCACCACCACATGTGCCAATGTTGGTCCTAAACACATCTCCCCATCACATATCCACCCCATCATTCCATCCATACACTTTCCAATATCCAACCCATTATCCCATGTATCTCCCCCATCAAATCCCTCTAATTCGTCCTCTTGCATAATCCATTCATCCTCCTAAGGTTGTACCAACATCTAACAGTCGGTTCGAACATGAGCTCTTAATACCTAATATAGAACTTGATGCTCAAGTCCTTCCACATACTATCCAAAAAATAAAAAAATAAAATAAAAATAAAAATAAAAATAAAAAAAATAAAAAAAGCAACAAAAAATCCAAAAATAGTAAAGAGAAATAATTCATCCAATGGTGAAAACTTGGCAAACAAGTGCCTTGGATAAGTACTGTGATGAAAACATGGCAAACAAGCGTCATGCGTAAATCCCCATTTGCACTTGGGGGTAATTTCCTGATATGCATTCCCTCTATCCGCTATGCTTCCAACTATGCACCCATCTTCCTGTTATCCATCCTCTTCATAAATCCCCCATCCCACCTATCTTTTGAATCCTACCATCATATCCCATTTATCTCCTATTCCCTCCATCCTTCTTGTGATCTTGATCAAAATAGGGGCACCTATCTATGCATGCTTTGGAAACCTATCCATGCTCTATCATATTCCTTGGTCACTGATCGTATCCCCCTCTAGTTATCCCCTTTTCCCATCCACTCGTCTTCCATCCCTCATGCCTCATCATATATGGCATATCTAGAGTGGGGCATTTGCCTCCTTTGTGACATAGTCCTTGGAGACACCATCTATCCTACCATCCCTTTCATCTCCCAATCCTTCTATCCCTATCCATCTATCACAGTATCCCTTCCATCTCACCATCCTTATCTTTGTATCCATCCATCCTAGCATCCCTTTCATCTCCCAATCCTTATATTCCCATCCATCCAAATAATCCCTCCACTCCCCCATCCCTATATCTTTATCCAATCTTCCATCTTTATCCTCATCCCATCTCATCCCATCTCACAATCCCTTGTCATTAGTATCTGGCTATACGCCTCCCCCCAAGCAACCCAATGCCATTTATCTCATCATCATCACCGCTACTTCTCTTGCACATCTTTCCAATCTCCTATCACTTTTCATCACTCACCTATCTATCATATCATCCTCTCAAGTTATTTTAATGCTTTGATAACTATCCCATCCCTTCATCCTTCTTTAGAATCCCCCCATCCCTCCAACATTTGTCCTTTCTCGTCCGCCTTGTATTCCTTTATTTTTCCCTCTGGCTCCCCCCCACCGCAGCGAGGCGGAACCGCCCCCTGTCGAGGTGGAACCGCCCCGTTGTAGTGGGGTAGAACCACCCCAGCCTGAGGTGGAACCGCCCCTTGTCGAGGCGAAACCACCTTGCTGCAGTGGGGCGGAACTGCCCTGACCCGGGGCGGAACCGCCCCGCCGTAGGGCGGAACCGCCCCGCTGCAGAGGGGTGGAACTGCCCCCGTTTGGGGCGGAACCGCCCCCAGTCGGGGTGGAACCGCCCCCGGCCGGGGCGACTACACCTTGGAGCGGGGCAGCTACGCCCTACCCTGCCAAACTTTAACCCCCAAAATTCACCTTTTTATCGTCTTTTTCAAAAAATGAATCTCGACCCATTTCCTTATTTTTCCTCACAAACAAAACCCATGTCTTGAAATTTTCAAAATTGATTTTTGATTTTTACACCCAAGCTTCTGGAGGCCATAACTTTTTACTCGGGTGCCCGTTTGAGCTGAAATTTGATGGGTAGTTGCATATTCGGGGCCTCAAACTTTCATCTTGACCCTCAAAATCCTAATTTAGTGTTTTTTTCAGCATTTTGAAAAATTGTTTTCGCTCATAACTCAAAATGCATATCTTGAATTTGGGATGTTAGTTGGCAATTCATCCTATCTCAATATTGGGTATTTCTTGGCAAAAATTTGGACTCTCGCAAGTATATTTGTGAGGTTTCCTAAAATGGAAAAATTTGACAATTTTTGAAAATTGCCAAATTTGGAAAAATCTGCTTGTCAACACCTTACATCCCTTAAGCCCCGGAACTCGGTGTAGAATCAATCCAATCATATCCTTCAATCATTCTAGTCTTCGATCCAATCCTCATCTGAGCTTTAATCTTATCCCAATCTGAGCTTAGCCAATCCCCTAATGTGGGCTTTCATCCATCTGCACTCAATGTCTTTGGATACCGAACAAAGTCTTAAGATCCCTCCCTCCATCTTCTTCAATTTTGTCCTATTCATCCACTCTAATAAATCCATTCACTCATTCCATGTAACCATTCATCTACTTCGAACCTTCATCTATTATCTCAACACTTCATCGAACCTCCTATCATCTCAAACATTCATCAAACCTCCTTCTATCATTTCAAACTCTCATTCCATAATCTTGATCAATCATTTACTCATTCTGAGTAATCTTCCACTTGTTCCCACCCTTCACCTTCTAGTTCCAAGAATCAGTCATCTATCCATTTGGTCACCTTTTCCTCATCCAAAATCCTCTCCCCTCATCCCATCTCATAATCCCTTGTCATTGGTATCTCGCTATAGGCTTTTCCCTTTTCCCCATGCAATCCAATGTCATCTATCTTATCATCATCACTTCTGCTTCTTTTGCACATCTTTCCTATCTCATCGTTCATCACTTCATCATTCATCTATATGGCATGTCATTTGCCCACTTCATCTTTGATGATTTGGATAACTATCCCATCCTTGAGCTTTATATAGTCACTATCCTCCAATCCAATCCAATCCAATAGGTCTATCTTGTTCTGTCAGTTCCATCATTTTAACCCCTTATGTAGGATTATCTCATCATCTTTCATCCATCACTTGTCTGTGGCCTTTTTTCAAACTACGTTCCCCCTATGCTTTCACGTAGTCAAGGTCGATCATTTGATCCGCCCCTGGGGTTCCATCCACTATCAATCTATATTGTCCACTTTTTTCCTGTTCTCCATCCTATCTTGGTCATCCATCAAAATCTCCATCATGGTCAATCGTCAGCCTTTTATCGAACTACGAGGGCTCTGTGCTTCCACGTAGGCAAGGCTAATCTTTGATCGGCCCCCGAGCCCCTAGGTCACTAGGAGGTGTTAGTCTCCTATCTTGTGTCATGTCTCTTGTGTCGCGTCTTCAAGCTATGCCCTTATCTAGCTAGTTATTAACAAATGAAACCCAATTGTATCAATAAATCCAATCAGTTTTGAATATCCTACATTATATCAATTTTTTTAGCTTAGTATCCATCATCGGTCTCAACAGGATGCATCCTTCCTAATAGACCTCATCAATTCCATACATCCCTTTGATACTATGGCAAAGGACATTTGAAATTGATTGTGATCTTTTGATGCTTTTGGCTTTTGTTTATCATTTGAGCTCTCTATCATCACTTGTCAAGGCCGCCATGATCCATCATATTATGGAATGTTTTGATTGGTCCACATAGGGGCATATCTTGATCTTTTATTTGATTGTGTCTTCTTAGTTGTCCCATGTAGTACCCACCAAGATCCCTGAGGTCTTGTCTTATGCTAGGGCATCCTTTTGTGCTTATGGTTATCTCAATACCTGGCCTAACCAAGGTCTTTGTGACCTTGGGGTGTTGTGATAGCCTTCTTGTTTGTTGTGTTTATTTCATGCATTAGACACTATTACGCCTTGGTTCCACATACCCTGGCACTTGGTGTCTTATGCAATAGCAAAAATCAGTGTTCCAAAGATGGCAAATTGCATTAGGATTGCATTTCATTCTCCATTCCATCATTTTACATATATCCCCCATCCTCTTATATATCACAATCCCCCCATCCATTCATCCTTCATCCTTATCTCACATTTCTATCCAACCACCATCCATTCCATTTCGCCCGAATCATCTAATCATATCCTTGGTCTTGTTCCCAGTCTTGTTACCAGCCTTGATCCATCATCATCATCATTTAGAGGTATCCTTCCCTATCCCTTTGGTGTTGTTTTGGGATGTATCCTTCCCTCATCAACAACACTTTCATCATCATCATCAGGAGGTATTCTTCCCTACCCTTTGGTGTTGTTTTGGGATGTATCCTTCCCTCATCAACAACACTTTTATCATCATCATCGGGAGGTATTATTCCCTATCCTTTAGTGGTGTTTTGGGATGTATCCTTCCCTCATCAATACCGCTCAGTGGGCTATATCCTTCCCTATCCTCATGTTGTTTCAAGATCCTTAATTCCCTCATTGACAACACTCCATCCATCATCAACCCATTTTGGCTTGTACCTTGACTGGGGCAACATCACCTTTTGTCCTAAATTCCATTTGTGCTTCATCCATCTCCTATCGCTTCTCCTTCTCTCTTACCCATCACCTTGCATCATCTTCCTCATCTCCCCTTGCATCACATCATCTATTTCGAGAGCACATATGTGCTCTCTTCAACCCGCATGTCCTCTCGAGGGGGCATCCTCAATCCCTATTCTTCATCTTCACCCCCATCATCTTTCTTCCTAGTCATCCCTTTGATGACTAGGGCATTTTTTCCAATCTAACCATCTTCTTCTAGGTTCTATATTTTAATATTCTTTGAAATGATGCTACTTCATAGCACCATCTCAAAGAGGGGCAAAATGTAGACATCCAAATTTGGACACTTAATTTATCCAAATTTATCACTTTTCGTCTAAACATCCTCTTATCCAGTTAATTAAGTAATATTATATTATTTAATTAATATCTTTAATTCTGCCAAATCCCTAAGGTATTTAATTAATAATTAAATACCTTACCCTCTTAATCCCTTTTCATCAAATGAATTAAATAAATAATACATTTATTTAATTCCTCACATGTCATTTTCATCTAATCCTAATCCATTTCCTAACCTCCTCATTAAGGATGTGCACATGCCTAATCCTTGATTAGGATGTGTCACATCCTCCAACTTTTGCAAGTTGGCTTTTAATCCTAATTAACCCATAATTATCCTCTAATTACTGATTAGTCAAACCTAATTAGTACCTTGGTCAACTCTTCCCCCAAGGAATTTTTAATTCATTTTATTCTTCCTAGATTCCCCTCCTTTATATGTGAATTTTTAATTCACATTCCATTCTTCCAAGGCTTCTAGAACCTTGGACTTGTCACAATCTCCACATGTGACCAAGTCCCACCTTTTGGAGCCCACCTTTTATCCTCTAGATCCTCCTAAGAATGTGAATTTTTAATTCACATTTATATCCCCAACCACCTTTCCTTTTCTCATGTAGATTTTTGAGGAATTCCAAAATTCCTCAAATGTCCCTTTCACTCCCACTTGGGGACAAGGAATCCCTTTTTGAGGAAATCTCCTCACTCCCCAAGGTGCATGTCCTTTTTCCACCTCATGTACCTTCTTGACACCTCACTCACACCTCATATCTCATTGTCCACTTCACCCTCCACATGTCAAGATGTGAGGGCTTGTGGGTTCTCAACCCACCATAGCCCTTCATCTTGGCCTTGTTGGATGCATCTCAACCGTCGAATTCTCTAGAGAATTCAAATTCTCCTATAAATACCCCCTTCTCAAGGGCATTAAGAAAAAAGACTTTGGACTTTCATAACTACATGCTGCCAATTTGCATTCTCAATCATCCACTATCATCTAGCTATCCATTCTAATCATTTTGCACATACAATCTTGCATCTTAGTCACTCAAGCAACCATCTAAGGAGCACACAAACCATTCCAAGCAAGGGCCAATCAAGGAGACATCAATAGCAAGGAAGGTGAAATCGTTTGTGTCTTATTTTGTCCATTTTCCTTATTGCTTATCACTCTTTTGGCTAATCTTGAGGTGTCCTTGGTATTTTGTCATTCACATTTCTTAGTTATTTTGCACATTTAGAGTAGGATAGATATCAAGGTATACAAATTGTTCCTAGTTTCTTGGAGTAGTTTGGTTAATATGGGAAAGAACAAAAGGAATAAGGGAAAAAGATGTTCTCAGCAAAATGTTATTCATCATGTCAACCTGATTTTAGTATAAGGAATAACGAGGAAGAATTCATAAACAGTTGCTCTGAAATGGTAGAGTATCCTAGATCTGGAACTCCTTAGTTCAAAGGAACAAACTTTATTATATGGAAACATAGAATGGAAATATACTTTCTTTAGGATATAAAGTGTGGGAAGCAGTAGAAAAGGGTTGTACTACATCTGCAACATCTCCTTCCTCTCTTGAGGAGATGAAAGCTCTTGAATTCAATACCAGAGCTATAAATGCTATTCTTAATAACTTGACAAATAAATTCATTACAAAAGTCATTCATTACAACTGTGCTAAGGAATTTTGGGACAAGTTGACTGAAATAAATCAGAATAGTGAGTTACAAGAGGAGATATCCTTTGATATTGAAATAAGTTATGAATTATCTGAGAGTGAAGAAGGTGTAAACCTTTATAGTTTTGAAAATAATTCCAAGGAGAACATTAATGAATATTTAAATGATCAAGAAACTTGTGTAAATGTAAATCAATCTTTGGGTGAAGTTAACTCTGAATAGGAATATGATGAACAAGAAAATGAGGTTGATTTGGAAGGTGAAATCGTATGTGCCTTAGATACTATTAAGCAGCTTAGAAAAGAAAACTAGTTTTTAACAAGACAACTTCAGCAAAAAGAGAGTCTAGAAGTCAAGATAAAAGACAAGGATGAGCTATGTAATAAACTAGAAAATGAGATTGATTCTTTAAAGAAATGTTTAGATAATGATTCCTTGTTAAAAGAACTAACTCTTAAGGACAATATGATTATAAGTCAGAAAATTAAAATTGAAGAATATAAGAGGATTGCAAATGTTGTGAGTTCTGATTTGGAGATTAAAAAGATTGTTTGTCTAAAACTTGAAGAAGAAGTAGTTTCTTTAAGAAAATAGCTTGAATGTATCAATTCTCAATCTGGTAAAATTTAGAAATTTGATCATATTTCTAATATATTGAATGAGATGTTGGGCAAGAAAAAGCATTCTAAAGATCCTACATGAGTTTGATATGAGGTTGGACAAAGCTCTACAGACAAATCTAAACATGAAATAGTGTTTACTACTTTAGATGGAAAGAAGTTTACAACCAAGCAAACATCAAGAATGAAGGTTGATCCTTGTTATAGTATTGTTGAATCGAAGGATAACATTGACACTAGAAGACAATCTAAAGGTATTCATAGAGAAAGGAAAAATGTCTTCAGATCTTCAAATCCTTGGCATGATCATTCATTCAGGTATAATCATTCTTTCCAAGGATATTGTTATGTTGGTAATGACTATGGTAATAAGGCAACTGATTACATAAGATGGTCAAATAAGAATCATTCTAATGTCCCTAGAAATAAGGATGTGGTGTGTTACAACTGTAACAATTTTGGTCACTTGAGAAGAGACTGTAGAATAAGTACAAGTGATAATAATGTAGGGAACAATGCTAGAAAAGTCTGTAGGAAGTCCTCTATTTCTTAGAACAATCACAAAGTCATTTGTTTCAGATGTAATAACATTGGACATAAAGTACAACAATACAGATTCAATAGAAAGATAGGTACTTTAAGCAAACAAGTTAAAAGGTCTTCATTGGAGTGGAGAAGAAAGAGTAATCAAAATGACAAGAAGAGCAATAAAGATGCTTATGAGAAAACTCCTTGTGCACTCCTTGCTCAAGAGTTGCCTTCCAGGTCTTGAGAAGAAGCAAAGACTTAGGGGGAGTCTATTATGGTAATATGTTTTACCCCTATGGAGTCTAGAATGAGGTATGACATCTTGTATTTTCTTTTGGTGGTATAAGATGTTAAGAAATATTTTTGATTGGTCTAAGGTTGACAATTTTCAGAAGTTTTTGAAATGAATGTGCACTTTGTTTTTAAATGAAATTTTTGGATGCTTGGGCTTTGGAAATAATGGTATGTCCTTATAACATCTTTGAGTAGTGTTGAGACATATACGTGAGTTCCTCAACATATTAAAGATAAGAAAGCCTTTGTTTTTGAAGGGATGTCAATGGATTTATCTTTGGAGAACAGTGATTGAAAAACATGTTTGATGTTATGAATTATTTCTATGATGATATTATTCGGTGTTGCATGAAGAAGCTGAATTAAGATTGTGTGATGAATGAAGATAGTTACAATGTCTTTTGCAAGTTTTTCTAAAGGAATTGAGTGTTTTGGTCTTCTGAGTATGATAGAGTGATCTATGTAGGTTGCTACAACAGTCTTGAGAACTATGTATGTTCATGGGATATGCTCTGTTATTTGTGTTTCAATGAAGGAAGGTGACTGGTAGTATTATTCTCATCATGTATGGCTGGAACTTATTTTTGAACTTTCAAATTGAGTGTTGTGTGTGAAAGTGAGTGCAAGTTATATAAATGAAAGTTGCTTGAATTCATGTTTTGGTAGAATCAAAAGGAGAGAGCTTTGGTGTGCTACCTTGAAGATAGATTATCTGCATGATGTTATTAAGTTTTTGATTTCAAAGTAGGATTTATTGCAAAGGTTGTTACTGCTGATTTCTCTGATAATTTCTATGCATTTGAAGTGAGTGAAGTTGTGTTATTATAGTATGATGCTCTTTCTTGCATTGGTAATGTGAAGTTATTCAGTATGTCTGCTACACTATTGCTCTATTTGCAAGCGGTTCGTATAGTACTTGATTGGCTTCTCAGTTGTGTTTTCTAGCATTCCACATTCTTCTCCTCTATCCTTTTTAATTGAGGAAAAAAGCGGGAGAGTCATTTGTGTTTTGCCATCAAGGACACAGGGGGAGTTTGTTGGATCTCATTTGTGTTTATAGTTTGTCCTTGATGTCAAAATAACTTTCAGTTGGTTCTCTTTGATGATCAGTCTTAGTTTGGATCTTTATGATTTATTATGGCACTTCTTTGATGTCTTTGAAAGATGGTTTCTTTGCCAAGATGGTTCTCTTAGCATATCAGGCTTACACATATCAGCATGAGTATGGTAGGGTCTCCCTGATCCACTTTGAAATGTCTATGTTGACTATTGGAAAGACATTTCTGATGTCATGACAATTGAATTTAACATACAAGCTACTTTCAACATGACATTGATAGTGGTCTTGGTGACAGAAGAAAAGTCTATCAGCATGAGGTTTGTTCACCGTTGAGAGGTCTTACTGAATGAGTTGGGTCTCATCGACTAATACATGAGGTGGTGCATTGATGTAAGAAATCCCTATTGGCATGATGTTCAATCGAGAGTTTTGTGTCTTGGAGATCAGCACAAGAAAGTTTATTTTGGTAAGACTTGTCTTTTTTTTCGGTGACTAAAAGTGATCTCTATCACCATATGTTATTCCATCGGTATGTGGTCTCAGCGATATTGGTATGTCACACCAATCATAGATTAAAATGGAAACTCATCGGCAAGAGCTTAAGGATGCAACGTGAGGTTATAACGAATATGCAATGTCACACTGACCGATGGTGGATGGATGCGTATCAGCAAGATTCAGGGTTTTCAGAATAGGTCTCGATGAAGTGGTTTTGTCTCGTTGACATCACATATGGGATTCACTTCAGCTAGACTTCGAGTATTTGGTTTAGTATCTCAGTGAATTCAAATGTGTCTCACCGACTTTATGCATATGGAGACTTATCGATAAAACTAATGGGTATTGATATAATGTCTTGGTAAGGTTTTCTTATCTTGCTGACTGACAACATAAAGGTATGCATCTTAGTAAGAGTTTGTGCATCAAAGAAAGGTCTTGGTGAATTCAATTTGTTACACTGACCGAAAACATAAAGGTAGTCTCTTCAGTAAGAGCTAGGGTTTTCGATGAGAGGTCTCGGTGAGTGACCTTCGGTCTCGCTGATGGAACATAAAAGGACTTCGTCGGCATAAAATATGGATTGTCTCAGTGACACTAGATGAATGGATAAACATTTCAATATGACTCGTGCTTGAAGAGAGGTCTTGGCAAGTGAACTCAGTCTCGTCGATAGAAAACAAAAGGTTTTTGTTGGCATAAGTTCTGACTTGTCTCAACGACACCAGATGAAAGGGTGAGCTCGGGGTGTTTTAGTAAAACAAGGGGTAATCTATATGATGTCTCCCTAACAATGAGTTGTCTTGGTGAAGGTGAATGAAAGGCTTTCGGCAAAACATTTGTAAAGTCTCAGTGACTCATAATGGATAAAGTCCTTAGGTGAAACATAATGAAATCTACATAATGTCTCCCTGATAGCAATATGTCACAATGACAAACAGAGGGATGACTAACGATGATAAAATTTCCTTCAGAATAAGTATTGAATTGTCTTAGTGACATAGGATGACTTGGTGACTTTCGGTACAACTCAAGCATTCTATGAGAGGTCTCCCCAATGATGGTATGCTATAGTGACCCTCATAAGATAGAAGGATGCTTCGGTGAGAAAACCATTATGTTACAGCAACACACAAGTGGATGAAAGTCTTTCAGAAAGACATGGTGTGCTCTACAGCAGGTCTCCCCGATATCATAATGTTATAGTGCAACACACAAGACAAAAGGTTTTTGTTGGTGTGAGAACATTAATGTCTTGGCGATCTATTGTGAGCTCAGGGATTTCGACAAAACAAAGTGAATTCTCTATAAGGTCTGCTCGATAACGAAGGGTCATGGCAAGATAGAAGGAACCAAAGTATGATTAATGATTGAATTGCCTTTGGCATACTTGTTTGGATGTCTCAGCGAATGTTTAAAAAAACTCTATCTCTATGGCCGACATGTGATTTTTTAAGTATAGTTGCATGGCGACATCTTTGGTTAGCATCAAATCTATGGCAAAATATTCTCTGAGAATTTGAGAGGATATGATTTTTTGTTTGTGGGTTGTCATGACTTTGATGAAAATCTTTCTATTACAATTTGAAATCTCCTGATTCAGTGCAGAAATTAAAAGATCTATGGTTAGGCATTACTCTGATTTTTACCATCATCTACAGATCATTATGAATCAGCTTCATATTCTACTAATAGCAAGAGTTTCAGAATCTTGTGAAAAAAGCTTGTTGAAGATTTCTTGATAACAGAAATACTTGAAATGTATATAAAAACTAGTATTGAAAACTATGAAGGTGCTGCTGGCCTATAATTCTGAGAGATAGTTACTTTGGCCATATCAAGAGATGAATTGAAAAAATCTATAATATAAGAGTTGGATTCCTAGAGTATTAGAAGCAGAGTGTTAATGAACTTAACTATAAATAGAGAGATCCTCTAATATATTATTATTGTAATTCTGAAATTGTGAGTAAGGGGTTGGTGCTCCTTGAGATTAGTGTCTCTAAATGAGGGGTTGGTGCTCCTTGAGTTGGTGCTCATAAATTTAGCCTATAAGGAATTGTTAAAAGTGGTTTTTGAAGATTAAGCTAGTAAGGTAGTTTAGGAGTGGTTTTTCTACCCTAGGAGGGTTTTCCACTTGGAAAATCTTTTGTCTCATTGTTCTTCTGTGTGCTGTCTATTTTTATATGTTGTTGTAGTTTTAGTTCACTATTGGGTTTATAACTATTCTCAATTCTATTTATGAATGATTACATTCAACTCATGAATGCATTAATCAAAGTAATATTGAGATCAAATCTGAGCTATGTTTTGGGAAATGCAAGATATCTCACTCAAATCATATTTTCATAAGTTTTCAAATAGATTGAGTTAATGTTGTCATATATTTGTGCTTTCAAAAGTGATTACTCTACTCTATTCTTGAAAGAAAAGGAAATCAGAATGAAAAATCATTGTCGAAGTTGAAATTTTTTTGACACTGATTCACCCCCCCTAGATCAGTGTCTGCCCATAACTCCAATAGATTTATCTTATTGCGCTCATTCCAACAACCTCTCAATGATATCCAAATGAAGGATTTAGAGAAATAGGAATGTGGAAACGATCATTATCTTTTGTCATATGTGCTTGTTGGCGTTCTTGTAAAATAACTTGGCAAATACTTTCTTTTTTTAGGTACATCCTAGCAAGATTTCTGTATGTCAGGATTGAACAAGAATACTCCTATATTTTTTTCAAGTCAAATTCCTTTGCACTAGGTACAACGCCATCCTAGTTATTTATACCTTGATGCATCGTATCTATGTGTCTTATCAAACATAAGGTAAGTACCCCTTTTAAAATCCCAATCCTTGATAAGCAAATCATCATCATCTATCATCATCATCATCATCTCTAATAAAGTCCCATCAAATCATGGACTTGTGGGATCCTCTTGTCATCATCTCATTTCTTCTCTACGCTAACATAACATCACCAATGCATCCATCATGCATCCATCCTGCATCCATAAAACTATCAGCATTCCACATATCATTCATATTATACATAATAGGAAACATCAATCATTTCACAAGCATTGCATTTGCATCATCATCATAATATAGATCTATTAGTCTAGGGATATGCATAAATCATCCATTACATAATCATAGCACATCACATCATCCATCTCATCCATCATCACATCATATCATCATTTAAGTTGTCAAAGATAATATAGATTTGTTATTCTAAGCATCTTAAAACCATCTCATTTGCATCATCATCCATAACCATCCATTTGAACCTCTTTATTGTGAGATCAACCCTCAAATTGAATCTTTTCGCCCGATCTCTGGAGGGGGCAATGTACCAATGTACCTCTTTCCGCAAGCTTATTCTTTGAACCAACGCAACAAGTACATTGCTTCAAAGAGGGGAAAAATGTAGACGCATCAAATTGACATCATCCATATTTAACTAATCATATTCGATCGTCAATTAAATAAACCAAGTTTAATTGATTAATATCTAAGGATTGTCCATCTAAAATTAAATAAATTAACTTTATTTAATTTGATCCTATCACTATCCCCATTAGCTAAATAAATAAAATATTTATTTAACTAAATCTTTATCACCTCTCATCTCCCTTTGATTTGATTTAAATCCCTAAATCTAAGTCAAATGGGTCAAAAACATCTAACATCATCTTAATTAATCTAATCAATGATTAAATGCTAATCCCAATCACTTCTATTCTATAGATTTTTCCGCTTGCACATGAAATTGCATTTAATTAATTTATCAAAATCTTTATTTACTTTCAACTTGGCATAAAGGGAGAATATTCTCCAAGTTTGAATCTCCCCCCAATTTGGCATGTACATCCAACAAAGTAATTAATAAGCTCTTACATGTCCCTTGCACAAGTCAAACTCAACATTTACTCTCAATTTCAAATTTGAAATCTTGCTCTCTTTGGAACATTGGCCAAAACACTCACATCCCTCAACCTATGGCAAGTTCACAAGTGGCTTCATCTCATTGGCTTGTTTTTAGTCCCACATTGCTCCCTCTTGAGCACTCTTAACATTTCAGAATTTACAAATAGAGGCTTCATTCTTAATCAAATCCTCCACAACTCCGTAATCTTCATGCAAAGTCATTCTCTTAAACTGGGAACTGATTTTGTTCACCATCATTTGTAATATGAAGCTTAAGCAAGGATTGGGAAAGGGCTATTTTCTACAATAGCACCAATCCAATATGGAATAGAGATAGATCATGTTTGCTTCATTCATTTTTGTAATTGATTTTTTTATAAATCACGATGTATTATTTCATAGGAGCACTTATAGATATGCAAGGCTTGGACTAGCCCATTATTTAATGTGTATTTGAGGTTTAAGTTTTTGCAAATTTGTAGATCTTCAATTTAAATTGTTAACTCCAAATGAAATCTAGTCAATTTTCCTAAAATTCATGTTATCCCCTTTACAATGATAATGGAAAGCTTTTGAAGTGTTCATTTAAAAGCCCAAAACCAAAGATGAGTTAGCCTAAAACATAAAATTAAGGTGTAAGAAGGAATCTCCAAGCATTAAAAAATGCTTTTTAATTTAAATTTTGATGTTTAGTTTATCCCCAAGTTCCTTCAAAGATTTCTTGCAAGGTCCTTGTGCAATGAAATGCTCCTCACTTTTCCTTCCTTTGCACTGTCCTCATTTTCCTTTGTTTTCCTAAAAAAAAAATGAGAACTTATGTGAAAACCAAGTTATTAAACTGAATAAAGTGCATTTAAGAAATTAGTTTACTTTCTAATGCAATTTCAAATGCATTCATAAGCATGTGTGAAAGACATAAACTTAAAGCCGACAAAGATTGCAACACCCCTCAAGAATCATTGTATTTAAAGAGCTTTGGATAATGGATGAAGTAAATGAAATCCACTTTATTGCATTGGAGAGTGATTGGGTAGGATATCTTAGGAGATTTCTTTGAAATTTCTTATCCTAAACAAGAGACTCGTACAAATTGTGAAGTCAAAAAGCGCATATCTCTTGAAAATAAACAATTATCGAGGCAGGTGGAGTTTGACTTGTAATACCATTAATGATCCAACTATCTAGCTATTATGATTTGATCTCCTTATTAAAGAAATTGGCTCAAATCTATCTATCTATCATGCATTACCATTAATGATCCATTAAAAATTCATGAAATGAAAATCTCAACTATATTAAGAGCATGTATGGTGAATCAAAAAAACAAAAAAAATATCATGCCCTAAGTGTAAAAACAACCAAAATAGTGTTTCACATCGAAAGGCAACCACCTATTGCACAGGTCCCTTCAGTAATAATATCAAGCATCCCACAAACTTTACAACCACCTATTGCACAGGTCCTTCCATCTATGTTTGGGATGGCTTCAATTAATATCAGTCATTGTTACTCACCAAAAAAAACAAACTCCATAGTATTAATTGCTAAAATGATGCACCCTTTGACCGACATCCTCCCCTTAATGTTCTCTGTTCTGATTTTCTGATATGATTTCCACTTATAAGATTGATCTATCTCAAGCCCCTAATGTGCTACTATTCTTCAATAGCAGATGCAAATCACATGGGAAACCAGAGCACAAATCAAGGACAAAGTTGGTGTTGATCATTAAACTTCTTCTCAAAGAGAAAGTTGTAGACTCGCCCCTCATAATCTCTTTGTCACGCCTCTCAATCTAGAAAAAATTTCCCTCCACGTTACACCCTAGAATTTCCTTTGAAAGATCCTCTCAAAATGCACTCTCATTAACTACAATCATAGGAGGGTATGCACAAAATGGATTCATTGAAAAGGGTTTAGTAATTTTCAAGAAAAAGCAATTTATAGCTTGCCAACACCATATGTACCTATGCCAGAATAAGCACTTTGGGACCGAGTATTCTCACCGTTTCGAAGAAAGGTATGCAAAATGTGGAGACACAGAAAAGGCACATAAACCATTGACAGAAAGCCTCAAAGAGATGCGGTCTCAAGGTTGAAATGAATGTAGGATATGTGCAAAACAAATTTATTGAAGATGCTTTAGAAAATATCAATCAATTGACAATGGTAGGTGTGAAGCCAAATTCCTCAACCTTTTCCAACATCCTCTCTCTAGGTAGATTTGCATGTAAGCTGTAGAGACATAGATGAGACACACGAACTGTTTAGTAGAATGACTTAAATGTGTCTCCTGCATGCAACATTTTGAAGTCAATCTATTAAAGAGGCACAACAACTTTCAAGCAAATTCAATTATCGGGTGTAAATCAAAACTCCCCAGCCATTCAAACATCCTCCCTACTTGCACACAAATGGGATTTTTGTAAATAGATCAAATCATAACATAAATTATGGTTTACAAATGCTCTGGTGGATACACATGCACAATGTGGAAGCATAGACAAGGCGTGTGAACTGTTTGATAGAATGCCTCATGAAAATGTAGTCTCAAGAATCATAGTGGTAATAGGATCTACACAAGGCAGATTGAAGGCCATAAAAAAGTACATGCTTTTTGTGTAGGAGACATATCACATTCACAACACTAGAGGTCTATACAATGCTGGAGAAATTGGCTTGGCGAATGAAGTAACAAGGTGTTTCCAGATTCTAGAATTTTACTTAATTCAGTGACTGATGGATTTCATTGAAAGCAAAGGTACTTCATCTAATAGAATGCATAAGAATCAACACATATAGAAAACAACAAGCAACCTAATTAAATTCAACATGTACATAAGAATTAAAGTGAGTTTTTCGGCATCAAAATTATGACTTAAAAATAGTAGTCACTTCTCCTTATTGAATTCACAACTACCCTCTGTTATTTTATTCTATTTTACTAGTAGGTGCTATCACATCCAATCAATGAGTCTATTGCTTGTGAGAAGACAATAGTCAATGCATATGCAGATTTGAAATCAATTACAACTAAGAAGGCATTAGAAGCTGAAATTCTAGATTTGAAAATGTTAACAAAGAAGATAGTAAATGGTCACATATTTGATTTGAAGGAAAATTCAAATAACAAAGCCAGAGGAGCTAACAACACAGATGCTAAATCTATGATAGATGAAAATACAATTGAACCTAAACTGCCAAAAAGTTACTTAGCTGCAAAATAATGATGAATTTATTGCATGTGTTAGAAAAAAAACTAGATTTGGCTACAAGAATGATTGAGGCAAAGGATATGTACTTTTCCAAAATTTAATGTCATGTTTTGTTGCTTGTTACATAGAAGATTATCATTTTACCTCTAAGAACACTAAAATTTGCAAACCGTCATGTGTTATTTTGTTTATAACAAACAAATCGGAGACATAGGAACAAAGACTGAAGACTTTAAATTTCTAATAATATGTATTAAACATTCTCAAATTATAAATTCCTTTAAGCAAGGATCTTATATTCTTATCGATATGAACATAAACAAAAGAGATGTATGAATCAATACTTGAATAGAAGAAAAAGATTGTATATTTTTATTCAATGCATGCAAAATCTAGAGACACAAGCAGCATATTAGATTTTTTCTTTTCTTTCCTCCTTCTAGCGCCATATGTGAGCACCACAAATCTGCAAAATATTTAAACCTCATCACACATTAGCCTAATGTTAGTCTAAAACAAACAAATAAAGTAGTGTTCGTATGAAATACTCAATCATATTAAAATATGCACATAAGATGAAAAGATTCAAAATAACTAAATAAAGCATATAAAAACATGATGAAATTTTACCTCATAGTGGATTGGTGCTTTTATGGAAAGAAGCCGTTTCCCAATCCTTTTCTAAGCTCCATGATGAAGATGATATGAAATTCTATGAAGATATTATATGGATTCAAATGATAATGATGCATTTGTGCATGAGATTGTGGAGGATTTTTTGAAGAATGAAACCTTCTATTTATAAAATGTCAAATGCTAAGAGTGCTCAAAATAGAGCAATGTGGGATAAAGATTTGACCAATGAGCTGAAGCCACTTGTCAACTTGTAATAGGTTGATGAATGAACACATTTTGGTCAATGTGCCAAAGAGGGGGAGATTAAAATTTGAATTTGAGAGTTAAATGTTGAGTGGGGGACATGTAAGAGAGAATTGATTGCCATTTTAGATGTACATGTCAACTTGTTTTTGAATTCAAATTTAAGGGAATATTCCTCAAAGATGCCATGTTGATGGAAAATGATGAATTAATAAATCAATAAATTTATTTATTTGTGCAAGTGACAAAAGCTAGAGGATGTGATGGGTGATTAAATTAGGTTAATAGGGATTAGATTAACTTAGGATGGTGATTAGGGTTTTAACCCATTTGACTTAGATTTAGGGATTTAAAGAGGGAATGATAGGCTTAAATTAAATAAATTTAATTTATTCAATTTAAGTGAATGACCTTAGGAGATTGAATGAAATGAACCTAATTTACTTGATGGATGGACGAGTGTGAATTTAAGAAAATGCATGATGTTAATTTCACATGTCTACAAAACTAATTTAATTGAATACTAATATTTTTACATAAGTTTGACAAAAACATAACCCTCTTAAGTAAAATCCTAGATGCTAAAGTACAGTGAACTCCATTTAGTATACTTTTAACTATCTTTTTATAGATAGAAAAAGATGTGCACCTTCCTTTTATAAAGGTTGCTAACCCCTTTTCATAGTATTTCCAAAACCATTATATCATGACAATCATTGAAAGATTACTACCTCCAGGTTTTGGTTGAGAAGAATTAGCTAAATCATTCATTCAAAGTATAATGCAAATGATCCACAATGCAGATGATATGTTATATTTAAATAAAATATTAATATTTAAAAAATCGTTTAATAGAAAATAAATTATTTAATGCATGTGTTTTGTCAATGACACAAATAATGATTGTAAATCCCAATAAAGCTAGCCTCAGCCAAACAATTTCAATCACATTAAATTGTTAAAATCAAATTTGCAATTTCCCTTGAAAGATAACCATTTCTTCACTTTTGTTTACCAAATGGTAGCACTGATCTCAGACTGTAATCAAATTCTTCTCAAGTCTAAATAACAACAAATTCCTAGCAAAATATATTGAAGGCAGGAGAGCTCAAATACGTTAACAATAAAACTTACGTCCCACACTTTCTACTTGTGAATGTGGGGACAATTAAAAATGTTTTAAATCACTATTTTAATACATAGATTATTAAAAATGGCAGTGTTCGCTACAGGAGGAATTGAAAGATAAACAAAAGTTTCATTCTATTACTTTTGGTTTGTGATTGTTCTTTATTGTGTTTTCCTTTAATATTTGGATTTCGAAATTGAAACTATTTTTTTTAGCTTTTGTTTCTTATATCGTTGTATCAAAGGAAGCTACTTTAATATTGAGGAAAAGCAGGGAATGGAGGCCAAATTTAGAGAAAAATAATATATTAGAATGCATGTGGGGTGAGAAACTATCTCAACTATATGACTTCAATATTTACATTTAGTTTTCGTTTGGAAATGGAAATAGTGAACTTCAATATTTACATTTAGTTTTGGTTTGGAAATGGAAATAGTGAAGCCCACATAGCTGAGATAGTTTTCTAATTCCATTAAACTAAATTCTAATATATTCTTTTCTCTACAGTTGACCTCCATTTTGTAGACCTTATTCTTTGATTATGCTTAATATTTAAGTAGCTCCCTTTACCTTCTGCTCTCCTCTACACTCATTAGAAGAATTAACCTCGCCAATACAAAGAGAAAATTAAGTACTATTATTGTAATGTCAAAAAAAAGGGGACAAAACTCGTAATTGAAATAGTTTTTTACTCAAACAATATTTCAAGTGAAGCTTATTTTACAATCCACAGTAGAAGTCTGAAACTCTCTGTAGAGAAAACTAATTCATTAATTGAGATTAGAAGTCTGAAATTCCCTGTAGAGAAAACCTAATCCATTACTTGAGATAAGTGGTATTTTGCACCATCACAGTAAAATAAGACAATGATCATGAAAGAGTAAAATAAAGTTGATCTTTCAACTACAAATAATTTATTGTTTTCCTCTTCTAAAAAACTTGTACAACGAATGAGTTTTGTTTCCTGGTCTATAATAAACCTCCTCTGTTAATGTAGAAAAAATAATTGCAAAGGTTCTCTTCTTCTTCCTATAGATAGGTTTTATAATGCAATGATTTTCTTATCAAATATGAATTTTTTTTAAAGAAATTCTATAATTACCTCCACAAAAATCCCAATCTGATGATGCAAATGACCCACAATGCAGATGAATGTTATGTGGCTTACATTGGATATGCATGTGTTGATTATTGTCACCATGAATGTGGGATAACCTGGACCATACTCTGAGTCCTTGACCCTATACAATGTACATGTCACCGTTACTACACATACTTGCATTTTTGGTTACACAAAAACACACACCCATTAATAAAACCCATTGTTTCAAATATAGAAAAACATTGAATAGGTCTTAAACTACATTTTAGGTTTACTGTTTTATAGTGTATTCCTTGAGAATCTGGTATTCTTAACCATCAGAAAACGTAATCAACTACTACTAAATTTTTTTGGAGATTTCTATTTAATGTAAGCAAAAATTAATAGTGAGAAAGTAAATACATGAGCCACCCAATTTGCGTGCATTGGCATCTCATGTACATGCAGAAGTTATTTGTAAGCTCGATAGAAACAATAAACTCAATGCCCTGAGAAAAGAAAAGAAAAACTATATTCTCTTTAGTATTATTTCTATATTTTTTCTTCCAATATAGATTTATTATAGCCACGAGAGACTAAAACATGACTGTTTAATCCTTGATTCCCACTCAATCTCGTCCAACACAATGATTTGTATACTTTTACACTGCTGCTATGACTTACCCAACCTGGTCTAAGTTTAGATAGGTATTCAAACACAACCTGAACATCATTAAACCCTATTGTGAAGGGTTACCATATCTCTATTTATATACGCCAAAGAGAAATTCCAAAGCCCTATGGATTGAAAAAATTGTTTACCAAAGCAAGAATACTTCAAGTAAAAGCAACATCTTGTGAATAAAAGGTGTGTATATCTTTACATCAGGAACAAAAAAGTTCTATAAATAACTAAACTAAGGAGGAGAAGAGGAACTAACTTGAGGGGGAGGAGATATAGAAAGTAAGGGGGAGAAGGCAAATACAACTTCATGAGAAACTGCTCTGAAAACTATGTAAGACAAGAGCAATGAGTGCAACTAAATAGAGAAGGCCCACCGACTAAAGGCCTGTAATTAATGAGTGGCCAACCGAGAATAAAGATATGCATATTCCTAGGTTTCACGTGAACTGGTCAAGCCATTCCAAACGTGTTTCCTTCCCAAGAATTCCATGGAGGGTAAGGTTCAATTGTTTTAGCATAATTTTTTAATGTTTATTTTTAGTTTTTATTTTGATGGTTCTTTTAAACATATTTACAATATGAACAATATTAGTGTAATAAGAGTTTAAATCTGGTCAGCAACCCAGTTCTTTTCCAAGCATCCTATGGAGATTATGGTTGAATTATTTTAGCATAACTTTCTTATACTTTTTTTCATTGGCTTTTGTTTTAGTGGGTTTTTTTAAGATACTCACAATATGAACAATCTTAGGGTAATAAGGGTTTGTATCAAGAAGTTAGGTTTGAAAGGTTCCTCTTCCTATAGCAATTGTCCATCTTTACATTTGGATTTTCAAAAAAAATTGGAATTGGTGTGTTTAGATTTCTTTTAAGGCTGACAATCCTATTTTCAATTTTCAAGATTTTTTGGAATTGGTGCTCCATGCTTTTTAAGATTGGGAATCCTACTTTGTAATAAGTTGTTTTAATATATTTATTATTTTATTTATATTAAAAAAAAAATTACTAGAAGTTATGGTTCAATTGTATAAAAAATTGTCAATTTTAACAATAAACAAATATTATTTATTTTTAATACAAATAAGGTTTAAAAGTATTATTGATTGTTTTGTCATTGAATTTTTCATATTAAATGAAAATATTACCCTTTCTATTGATCAATTAATTACAAATAAGGCACAAATAGTAAATATAGAATTGATTTGTAAAATTTAAATAAATTAAATATGATATTTGGTTTTGAATTTGAATGGATGAATATATTTGTAACCAGAGTAGCATTCCTATCTTTAGGAAAATATATTTAAAATATGTGGAGCAATTTTCTCCAAGCATTTGTTTAACTTTTATATGACTAAATATAGAAGTTTGTATATCTATACATATAGATTTATATATAATATCTTCAATACATCTATCAAAAAATGGTTTGTCTTAGTTGTAAGCATAATTTGAAGAGTCAAACTTGATATAGAATTGGTAGGCCAAATTTTGACTTGGCCAAAAATTTGGGTATCAAATTGATGACAAGAAACACAACACTCAACCCAAATTCAAAAAACCTCATATTACAAAGACTCTATTTAAATGATTTACTCAAAATTGATAAATACACACAATTGAAATTAATTCAAATGATTTTATTTATGATTTCATGAAAAAAATAAACAATTACAATTTTTTGCCACTCCTTTGCCCTACTCTATCCAATATTTCATCTCCCATCACACCTTTTCTATTTCACCAATGTACTTTTTTTATTGTTGCATACATCTACAATGACATCCATATTTGATGTTTCCTTTTTTCTCCAAATCTATAATGTTTTATTGCTTTTAAATTCTGTAAATGGGGACTCTTCTTCTTGATACTATGCAACCCCTTCCATATTCTCTTGTTGGCCGCCCCCTTCCCTTAATCTGCATTCATTCTATTTCATTTCTCAATAGTTCAGTTTGCTTACAATTTTCTATGCAACCCTTCTTTACTCCACTTTGAATTGACTCTCCTTGTATGTTCCTTCAACATAGCCCTCCTCAACATCAATTTTTGTTTACAATTTAAATAAAATAAGAAAAAAATCTTGTTCACAGTGCAATAGCCTATGAAGGAAACCTCCCCTATTGTATTACTGTACATACATATGCTGACCTATCTCTCTTATCAACCTTTTAACTGCCTTTCAATGCTTTCCAACTTCTTAAATTTTTCCTCTAATATGTGCAGATTCTCTCCTTGTTTTGGCACATATTTACATTGACTTGGTTTTGAATTGCATTTCCTAGGCATCCATTTTGAAATGAAATTATCTTTAACATACTACCTTTTATCTCCTCCATGTTGGCCTACCAAGGGTCTTTTAACTCAAGCATAAATTTTCTTGAGTCATGCCACAAGTCTTCTTCTTCCCCTTGGCATCCCCTCATGATGCTCCAATCTAAAATGCTATATTGCTCTATGTCTCTTTAAATTCTGAAACTCTTGATTTCAACTAGCATTACCATGGTTTTTATTTGTCATTCATGACTCCATCCATTCACTATTTATTTTTATCAATCTATATATATAATCCATGATGGGCTTGGTCTTTTTAACTTCTCTGTTTATTTCCCCTTTTGCTCATATGTTGAGTAGAATTTAATTGGAATTCAAATCAAATAAAAATAATTTAGAAGAATTCCAATTTTCATATTTCATCATTCAAATGACAACAATGTCTAGAACCAAAAGAAATTTCCCACAAAAAAGGAAAAAAAAAAGAAAAACAATAAAATCAAATTGAAATTTTTTTGGTCTATACAAATTGCATTTGACCCAAGATGCTCTTACATCAAACACATAGGTAAGGAATTTTTTAGCATGGGCTCACAAAGGTGGATTTGAGTGATAGAACTACTCTTTGAGACTACAACCAATTTCAAATGAACTTCATCACTAAGAGCCCGACCTCCTCTACCAATAGCCTAACCTCCTCTGCCAAGTACTTCCTTTCTACTCTACAAGTGACCTCTCACATTCCTCTTCTAGTTTCCTCTTGGCTATACATTAAAATTGATAACCTATAGGTTCATACAAACTGTCTAATGGAAATACTTTTTTTTGGTCTTCACCTTAAAACAAACATTTCATTTCTCTCTCGACTTCTCAGCAACTCTGCCCTTACAATCTCCATGATACAATCGTACCTCGATCTCATGAAGATTTCATTTCACCTATTGTAATCTTCCATCACTCAACACTTTCCTCTACACTTTCTACTCTCAAGTGTTTGAGACTCCTCTCACATGAAATGATGCTTTTTAGCTTCTCACTCGTGCTTCTAATTTTGCACTTTCCAGTCCTCAACTGCCAGGACTCTCTTCACTAACAATGGTACTTTTGGGCTTCACTCACACTACTATCCACTCATGTTTCATCACAATTTGCCTCATGTTTGGATCTACCTTTTCCATTGAAACCTTTGCTCACTTCCCTCTTCACCCATAAGTCCTAGTGTGAAATGCCTCTCTCTTGGCACTCTATCATCACACTCAATACCGCTTACTTTGATACCACTTGATGGAGAAGAAACACAACATTCAACTCACATAAATAAAAACTCATATTACTAAGACTCTTTTTAGACAATTAATTCAAAATCAACAAATACTTGTGTTGATTTAAACTCAATATTTGATTGCACAACCAAATACTTTTAATTGAAAGTAATTCAAATGATTTTATTTGTACAAATACATTAAAAAAATAATAATTACAATTTCTTGCCACTCCTCTGCCCCTCTACTCTGTCCAATCTTTCATCTCCCATCACACCTTTTCTATTTCATCCATTTTAATTTTTTATTACTGCATTCATCTAAAAAAACATCCATATTTCATGTTACCTTTTTTTCTCCAAATCTATAATGTTTTATTGTTTTTAAAATTTGAAAAAGGACACTCTTCTTCTTGATACTGTGCAATCCCTTTCCTATTCTCTTGTGGTCAACCCCTTCCCTTAATCTGCATTCATTCCATTTCATTTCTAAATAGTTCAATTCACTTACAAGTTTCTATGCAACCCTTGTTTACTTCACTTTAAATCAACCCTCCTTGTATGTTCCTTAAACGCAACCCTCCTCAACATCAACTTTTGTTTGCAATTTAAATAAAATAAGAAAACAATCTTTGTCATGGTGCAACAACCTATACAAGAAACCTCCCTTATTGTATTGTTGCACATGCATATGTTGGCCTATCTCCCTTATCATCCTTTTAACTACCTTTTAATAATTTTCAACTTCTTAAATTTTTCCTCTAATATGTGTAACATCTCTCCTTGTTTGGGCACTAATTATGAAATGAAATTATCTTTAACATATTTCCTTTTATCTCCTCCATGTTAGCCTACCAAGGGTCTTTTAACTCAAGCATACATTTTCTTGAGCCATGGCACGAGATTTTTCTATCCCTTGGCATCCCCTCATGATGCTCAAATATACAATGTTATATTGCTCCATGTCCCTTCAAATTTTGAAACTCTTCATTTCCACTCTCATTACCATGGTTTTTCTTTGCCATCAATGAGCCCATACATTCACTATTTATTTTTATGAATTTATATATAATCCATGATGGGCTTGTTAGAGATATGTAATCTCAACTATTTTATTATGCAAATTCCCTCCAGCTAAGGCTACGTACCAACATTTAAGGAAATTTAATAGCAATGCTTTTTGGAGAAGGTTTGGGAGATTTGGATTAATTTTCATTAACTATCTATTTACTCTCACAAACTTTGTGGGTAGTAAGAGATATTATTATTATATTACTTCTTAGCTTTCCACTATATCTTTTAGTTTTAATTCCTTTTTGTGGTCAATTTGTTGTATGCAAGAAGTAGGAAAGAGAGCAACACAACTCTGCATCTAAGAATATGGTGTATAGAAGAACATGGCATCATAGCTGCTGTATATTTCAGATTGATGAATATATATAAATCTAATTATTGTCTATTTTCTACTGTGTAAATTGTGTGTGTTCCCAACAACTCTTAATTGCATTTGAATGTGTTTCTTTTATTGTTGTGTGTGTTTCTTGTTTTCTCCTCTATTTTTCATTTAAATTCCTTTGCCCCCATTCCCACATCTGGTATCAAAGCCGCTAGTTCAAAATTCCAACTTGTTTTTTGGGTCTACACTTATTTCTTGTTTAACAACCATCAATGGCTTCCACAGCCTCAATGTCTGGTGCTTCTTTGTCTAGCCTACAAACTCCTCTTTTCACAAGAAAAAATTATGAATATTGGTCATTGACCATGAAAGCCCTATTTAGGTCTCAAGATGTTTGGGAAATTGTTGAGAATGGTTATGCAGAACCAGCATACCAAGCAGCTTATAATCCTCTCACACAGGCAGAGAAAGCTCTCTTGAAAGATCAGAGAAAGAAGGATGGAAAATCCCTTTTCTAAATTTATCAAGCAATGTGTGAAAGAATATTGCCAATAGTTTTAGTAGCAACATAAGAAAATGAGGCATCAAAAACACTACAAACAACCTATCAAGGTAAGGACAAAGCTAAAGCTACAAAACTCCAAATACTTAGAGGAGAATTCAAAAATATAAGTATGAAAGATTCAAAATCTATGGAGTTATTTTTTACTCAAACTTTGTTGGGCTAGAAATCAGGTAAAATCTCATGGGGAAACATTAGAAGATGCAAGGATATTTGAGAAAATTTTAAGGGTTTTTCCTACTAAGTTTGATCCTTTAGTTATTTCCATAGAGGAAACAAGGGATTTAACCCAGCTGACAATGGATGAATTACATGCATCTTTGATAAATCATGAATATAGGCTAAATAGATCACACACCTCTATTAAGAATGTTTTATCATTTAAAACTTGAATAAGCCATGGAAGAGGTAGAGGTAGGTTCACACCTAGGGGTAGAAGAAGAAATTCATTTAGAGGATGTAGCAGCTGTCCTGCAAACCAAGGTGGAAGAGGACATAATAATGAACAATTTCAAAGTCATCCAAGTGGTCAAATACAAGATAAGTTGCATGTTCAATTTCATTACTGCAAGTAGTATGGTCACTACTCTTCTGAGTGCGGGAAGAAACAACATGATCAAGGAAGAAAAAATAAAAATCCCCTAGAAAATTCTACAAAAACTATGTTTATTGCATGTGCAAAGATTGCTAAAGCAATTTCTACAAAATCACAAGTTGAATTGAATATGGTTCAAGACAATCCAAATGATATTTGGTATTTATATTCTAGCTGTAGCGATCACATGTCTCGAAATCTAGAGTTATTTTCAAGTTTGGATAAATTAGTCACTTTAAATGTTACTCTTTGGAACAATAATCAAGTGAATGTTATGGGAAAAGGCACTATTGATATTCTGACCAAAAAGGGGGAGCAAAAAGGTCATTCATGATGTCTTTTATGTTGCTGGTCTGAAACATAATCTGATGAGTATTGGTCAATTAGTGCAAAAAGGATACAAAATTTACATGAAAAATAATGCACGTGTTATTCTTGATAAATATCCAAGTACTCAGTTGATAGCAGAGGTACAAATGACAAAAAATTGAATGTTCCCATTAAGGTTGAAACCTGACATCAAGAGAAACATGGCTAAAGCTTATCATATGGACGAAAACACACAAGTTGGAAGAACATTAAAGACTTAAAATTATCAAGATGCCTCTCATGGTTGCTATGGAAAAGAACAAGGTTGCTCTAGAATTGAGCAAGGTTGCTCCAGAATAGAGCAAGGTTCCTCTAGAAAGACAACAATTGGAACAAAAGATGAAAAAAATGGTAATGTAATTGTCCAAATAGCTTTTTAGTCAGTGGAAAAGAATGAATCTTTGTTATGGCATCTAATATTTTTCCATTTAAACTTTGGAGGTCTGAATTTGTTGCATATAAATAATATGGTAAAGGGGCTTCCATTGATTCAAAAATTGGAAAGCGTATGTGAAGCATGCATCTTGGGTAAACAACATAGAAATATCTTCCCTGTTGGAAAATCAGAAAGAGCATGTAAACCACTTGAGATTGTTAACTTTGATATATGTGGACCAATGCAAACTCCTTCCATTGGAAGTTGCACATATTTTCTGAATTTTATTGATGATTATACAAGAAAGACATGGGTCTCTTTTCCGAGGCATAAATCTGATGCATTTGGAGTCTTTCAGTAGTTCAAGGCTCTTGTAGAGAAGCAAAGTGGTTACTAAATCAAGATATTAAGAACTGATAGAGGCGGTGAGTATAGTTCTAATGATTTTCTAAATTTTTGCAGCCAATGTGTATTAGCAAACAATTTATAGCCCGTTACACACCTCAACAAAATGGTGTGGCTAAAAGAAGAAATAAAACTATCATGGATATGGAAAGGAGTATGTTGAAATCAAAGCATTTACCAAATGAATACTAGGATGAAGCACTAGCAATTATTGTTTATATTTTAAATATATGTCCAACTGCAAGTGTAAGAAAGCACCATGTTGCTCACTTCAAAGTCTTTGGATGCATTGCATATGCTCATGTTCCTAAAGAGATGAGAATAAATTTAGATAAGAGAGGTGAGAAATGTATTTTTGTTGGGTATTAAGAAGATACAAAATCTTACAAGTTGTTTAATCCAATTACAATAAAATTCATAATCAACAGGGATGTGCAATTTGTGGAGAATGAAGAATGGGATGGATGTGTAGAAAAAATAATAAGTGTAGCAATAGCTGATCACCATGATGATATGACTGATGAATTGATAAAAAAACAAGGTACATTTCTCAAGCCATACTGCCTTCCACTCTCATACATGTAACACAAGTTTTAGCACAAGCTACACCTCATTCTACAGCAAGACTTTCAAGAAATCAGAATTTTACACCTACACAATAAACTCCACAAAGAACACAAACCATAACACGATCTAGAAGTCCATCAAACTTAGTTGATAGAAGTAGCTCATTGGATCCTACATTGGCAAGCTTATTGTAGTGAAAAACAAGGAGTTTAAGAGATATATATGAAGTTGATTTTAGTGTTGACACATCAAATTCATTTTTTGTTTTTTCTTTATTTTTAGAAGTTGTTGATCCAATGTTATTTGATGAAGCAATTAAGGATGAAGCATGGGCTGAAGCTATGGATGAAGAGATTGAAGTTATTGAAAAGAACAATACTTGGGAGTTGGTGGATCACCCATAAGGAAAGGATGTAGTAAGTGTAAAGTGGATTTACAAAACAAAGTATGGCATGGATGGAAATGTGCTGAAGCATAAGGCAAGGTTGGTTTCTAGAGGTTTCACTCAGCAGCCTAGTATTAACTACAATGAAAAATTTACACCTGTAGCTTGCTTGGATACAGTAAGAAGTGTTTTGGCCATTGTAGCTCAAAAGAAGTGGCATTTTTTTCAAATGGATGTAAAATCTGCATTTTTAAATGGTTGATTGAAGAAGTCTATGTTGAATAGCCGGTAGGATATGAAATTGCAAGTCTTGAAGGCAAAGTATATAAGCTGAAAAAGACGCTCTATGGACTCAAGCAAGCTCCTAGAGCATGGTACAGTCAAATTGATTCTTATTTAATTAAGAATGGTTTTAGTAGGTGCAACAATGAGCCTACTTTATATATCAAGATGGATGAAGAAGGTAAAATGCTGATAGTTTGTCTTTATGTAGATGATTTATCTTTATGGGAGACCTTTCTATAAATGTCTTTAAGGAAGCTATGATGAAAGAGTTTGAGACATGATTGATTTGAGTCTTGTGAAATATTTTTTGGGAATAGAAGTTAAGCAATCAGTAGATGGTATTGTTATTTCTCAGTCAAAATAGGCAAGTGATGTGTTGAAAAGATTTAATATGTTGAATTGCAAATCAGCTCCTACTCCAATTGTGACAGGACTGAAGTTAAGCAAAGAAGATGATGGTTCAATAGTTGATCATAGATTGTATAAAAGGATGGTTGGTAGTCTCATGTACTTGACTACCACAAGACCTGATATCATCTATGGTGTAAGTCTTATCTTAAGGTTCGTGGAGTCTCCAAAAGACTCTCATTGGAAAGTTGGAAAAAGGATATTAAGGTATGTATGTGGAACTAAGAAATATGGAATTCTATATTCAGTTGTAGATGATTTCAAACTCATTGGATATATAGATAGTGATTGTTTGGGTGTTTGTGTTGAAGATGAATGCTCCATAAATTTATGTGCTAGTGCAGATGCTCTAGAACTTAAAGGAAGATGCTCCAGAACTTTTGAACATAATTTAGGAACGACAGGAAGATACTCTGAAACTTGAAGTCAAATGCTTCAGAACATGAAGGAAGATGCTCCAGGACTTGAAGGAAGATGATCTAGAAGTTTTTTATGTAGATTGTCAGCTAGTTGAGATTAAAGGGGAGTGTTAGAGATATGTAATCTCAACTATTTTATTATGCAAATTCCCTCCAACTAAGGCTACATACCAGCATTTAATGAAATTTAATAGGAATTGTTTTTGGAGAAGATTTGGGAGATTTGGATTAATTCGCATTAACTACCTATTTACTCTCACACACTTTGTAGGTTGTAAAAGATATTAATATTTTATTACTTCTTGGCTTTCCACTATAGATTTTAATTTTAATTCCTTTTTGTGGTCATTTTGTTGCATGCAAGAAGCAGGAAAGAGAGTAACGCAGCTCTTCATTTGACAATATGGTGTAAAGAAGAATATGGCATCGTAGCTGTTGTATATTTCAGATTGATGAATATATATAAATCTAATTGTTGTCTATTTTCTAGTGTGTAAATTGTGTGTGTTCCCAACATCTCTTAATTGCATTTGAATGTGTTTCTTTTATTGTTGTGTATGTTTCTTATTTGCTGCTCTATTTTCTGTTTCAATTTATCTACCCCTATTCCCAACTAGATGCTCTGGAACTTGAAGGAAGATGCTCTAGAACTTTTGAACATAATTCAGCAATAGAAGGAAGATGCTCCAGAACTTGAAGTCAGATGCTCCGTAACTTGAAGGAAGATGCTCTGAAAGTTTTTTGTGTAGATTGTCGGCTAGTTGAGATTAAGGGGGAGTGTTAGAGATATGTAATCTCAACTTTTTTATTATGCAAATTCCCTCCAACTAAGGCTATGTACCAGCATTTAAGGAAATTTAATAGGAATGCTTTTTGGAGAAGATTTGGGAGATTTGGATTAATTCACATTAACTACATATTTACTCTCACACACTTTATGGGTAGTAAAAGATATTAATATTTTATTACTTCTTAGCTATCCACCATAGCTTTTAATTTTAATTCCTTTTTGTGGTCATTTTGTTGTATGCAAGAAGCAGGGAAGAGAGCAACACAACTCTTCATTTGAGAATATGGTGTAAAGAAGAACATGGCATCGTAGCTATTGTATATTTCGGATTTATGAATATGTATAAATATAATTGCTATCTATTTTCTACTATGTAAATTGTGTGTGTTCCCAATAGCTCTTAATTGCATTTGAATGTGTTTCTTTTATTGTTGTGTATGTTTCTTATTTCCTGTTGTATTTTCCATTTCAATTCCTCCGCCCCTATTCCCATAGGGCTTGGTCTTTTTAGCTTCTCTATATATTTCCCCTTTTTCTCATATGTTGAGTAGAATTCAATTGGCATTCAATTAAAATAAATGAAATTTAAAAGAATTCCAATTTCATATTTCATAATTAAATTACAACAATGCCATCAAATGATCAATGAAAGTAAAAGGAATTTCCCATAGAAAAAGGGAAAAAGTTGAAACAATAAAATCAAACTAGAAATTTTTTTGTCGATGCTAAAATTGTTTTTCCCAAGATGCTCTTGCATGAAACATGCTAGGTAATAAATTTGTGAGCATGGGCTCACAAAGGTGGAGTTGAGTGATACAACCACTCTTTGAGACTGCAACCAATCTCCAATGAACTCCATCACTAATAGCCTAACCTCCTTTTCCAAGTACATCCTCTCCATGCTACAAGTGACCTCTCACATTCCTCTTCTAGTTACCTCTTGGATATACATTAAAAGTCACAACCTATAGATTCATACGAATTGTCTAACGACTATGCTTTTCTTCTTTGTTTTCACCTTAAGAAAGCCATTTCATTTCTCTCTCAACTTCTCAGTAACTCTTCCCTTGCAATCTCCACACTACAATCATACCTTGATCTCATCAATATTCCACTTCTTCTATTGTAATCTTCCCACACAACACTTTCCTCTACACTTTCCACTCTCAACTATTTGAGACTCTGCTCACCTATAATGATGCTTTTGAGATTCTCACTCATGCTTCCAATTATGTGTCTTCCAGTCCTCAAGCATTGAGACTCTCTTCATTTGCAAGTGTACTTTTGGACTTCACTCATGCTTCTACTATCTACAGGTTTTGTCATAAGCTGCCTCACTTTTGGCAATCTACTTGTGCCCCCAAAACCTTTCTCACTTCCCTCTTCACCCACAAGTACTAGTGAAAACCTAATCACTCTTGGAACTCTATCCACACAGTCAATACCATTGGATCTGATAGCACTTGATAAAGAAGAAGCATAATACTCAACCAAAATTCACAAAAATTCATATTACAAAGACTATTTAAACAATTAACTCAAAATTGACAAATAATGGTGTCAATATAAAATCGACATTCAATTCCACAACCAAATGCTCACAATTGAAAGTAATTCAAATAATTTTATTTATGATTTCATGAAAAAAAAGACAATTACAATTTCTAGCAACTCCTCTGCCCCTCTACTCTATGCAATCTCTTGTCTCTTGTTGATGTATTTTTTATGAACTTCTCAACACAAGCAATGCATAGATGCACCACATCTCTTGAAAGAAAATCTTCCACAATCAGAGTTTAGAACACTATCCCAAGGTCTCTAATGTCAAGTCTTGACAGTGCTTGGAATATCTCAGTTGATTTATGTGATTTGGTAGAATCAGAAGGCAGACTTACAAATGAGTTACAAAGCATGGAAAGTTGGGTTTGCAAATGCAGTTTCAAAGTGTTGAAAATGAATGAATAGTGGTTGTCCACTCAAAACAGCAAGCTGAAACTCATCAAGTTCATCTGATTTAACTTCATGGTGATGCTTTGGATCTTACTCTAAGTAAAGATTAAAAGAAATAGAAAAAAGAGAAGGGTTAAAAAAGTTTTTCTAATCCTAAGCTATGAATGAATAGTAACAATGGTGGCTGCTACAGTAGACAAACTCCCTAAAATGAGTTTTTCTTGACCAAGAGAAACCTACAACTACACAAAACCAATGCAATCTTCTAAGGTCTACTGATTTTCAAACTACACATACACATCAGGAACATGCAATTGAACTAGGTTGCAACAATGACATAAAGAAGCCCAGGGTAACTTTGCACAGCAACTTTTCATCAACAAGTGCTAAAATTATGGGCTGGAAGCTCATCAAATAATATAATAACAACACCATCATGACAACCATTCAACAAACTAATACTAGAACTAACATAGAAGGTAGAACCATGCATCTAAGATGAGTAAAATCAAAGAGAACATTGATAAAATCATGCAATGTTGTCTTCTATTGCTGCAAATGCTTTTTACAATAGATCTCCAACACTTACAAATGAGGGGAAAGCCCCTATTTATAGTTTTCCAAAGCTAGAATGAATGGCTAGGATTAATTCACAATGAGTGTCCTAGATTTGATTACATTAGGGTTTCACCTATCCCCCATTATCCAATAATTTAAAATATATCATTTGTCCTTTTCCCTATTTTGTCACCTAGTGCCTAGGTGCTATAGTAGTTTTGTCATTTAGCTGATTGCCCTTTTACTGTAGTTAAAATTTCCTGAAAGATATCTTCTTACTTGATATGTTTGCAGTGTTCTTCCTTGGATCAAATGAGCTCATCGACGATTGGTATCAATAGATTAGTTGCCCCTTATTTGGGTGAAAAACTCCCTTATGCTTTCTTCAAGGCCACCCCCTTGCATTTTTCCTTGACTTCCTTGAGACAGACCTTTTTCTGACGTCGAACCTATTGGTGGGTGCTAGCAAGAGTGGTGAACATGAAATGAATGGTGATAGGAGCTATGCAAATTCCTTGTTCTGCTTTCTCGATGGGTCTCTTGATGAACTTGCTATAGGCTCCTTGAATCCTACATACATGAAACGCCATAAGTGCTTTCATACACAAATCAAGGAAAAAGTTAGTCAAATATTGCAAAATCCTTGTTAGATCCATCCATGCATCATCAAAAGATCTTAATATTCATATTTGGAGCTCATTTAGACCATAAACATTAATGCAAGCCCAAGGGGGCGGGCAGCGTATTGGGGATAACAAATTGAAAGGGAAGTTCTCGAACCTAACAAAATGTAGCAAAAACAAGAATTTTCAATTATAGCGCATGGGAAGAGGGGAAGCAAGAGTGCCTATAAAAACTTCCTCAAGATTGGAATCATTTGAAAAAAATGGAAGTTTGGAAGGGAAAAATTGAAGGGTCACTGCCCTTTTGAAAAGGCAATGAGCACATGGCAACCCAGAAGGAAAGTCTTAGACGGCGATGGAGGGTGGAGTCTTAGATATGGCCATGGAGGGATGGAGTCCTGGAAATGGCCATGGAGGTGCCAGGTTTTTGAGGTTGGGTCACCAGGGCTCCATGGATGTTGAAAACGACAACGAAGGCACGATTTCTTGGAAACGGCCATGGAGGGGCTAGATTCTAGAGACTAGGTCACCAGGGCTGCATAGATGTTCAAAATGGAGACAGAGGGATGGAGTCCCAGAAAAAAACATGGAGTCAGGGTTTGGAAGTCAGGTCGCCAAGGCTCCATAGATGTTTCAAAATAGCGAAAGAGGGATAAAGTTCTACAAGGAAAGTTCTGAAACCACCAAAACTTAACAAAAAATTGATAGAACCTTGCAAATTCACTTAGGTACCACAAAAAAATCCCAAATCTACCAAAAAGTTGTCCCCAAAGTCAAAAATGTAGAAAGAAAAACATCGGGTACCAAGTCAACGGGAACAAGACAAAAGGCAGAAAAGGGACGGGGGACTTTATTTCTCCCAAAATTTGAATACCCCAAGTAGGTGAATTTGGTCAAGGGAATTTCATTGTTTGAAGGCACATGACCAATTTAGTCTTGGAAAATGGGGCACACAAAACAAGATAGGAGCAAAGTAGCCTCTCGGGAGCAAAAAGAGGGGGTCCCTACCTATGGTGGGGCGTGTGTGCAAAACATGCATAACAAATGGTGACTCACTGGGGAAATGATCCAGAGGATTTCAATGAAAAACTAGAATCACGAATCCATAATATTTGGTTCCAACCTTCACGCTAGGGAAAATAAACCATATGCCCAACTAAACGATCAAAACCACTAGCCAACCCAACCTTTAGTATGCTAAAAATCCAACTATGTGCAATTGCATTAATTCCCATCCTTCAGTTGTTACAAGAACCCAAACTCCATCAAGTCAAGCTACGTAGTTTATTTGAGCTCAAAAAGCATCCAGGATATTGCCTCACTACCAGTTAGGCATCTGTAGCCCCGATGAGGTTGTCATTGTGATTCTTTCGATCATTCCTCTACTCCTAACTGGGCATCCATAGCCCTAGTAGAGTTGCTCAAATATCCCTAAAAATTTGAATTTTCTCTTTCTTTTAATTTTCAAAATTTTCTTTCTTTCTTTCTTTTCTCTTTTTAGCTCTTATATTTCAACCCACAAGCATTAAAGCTCATGCTCAGGGCTAAGAATTACAGTGGTGCTGAAGCATAATTTTAGATTTTTCACTTAACTAGACTTCACAAAATGCCCTATAGTGACCGTCAGATTCTTAAGATGTGTAAGAGTTGTAAGATTTCACAATACATTAGAGTCAGATTAAACCAACAACTTATCCTCTTTCAATTAAACACCTAGATCACTTGACACAACTAGAATATCTTCACCATCCACTCTGAAGACTTGATTAGAGTTTGACAAAGATATACATAGAACAACCTTAGATGATAAGTATGGTTCGTGGGTGCATAGATTTGCACAACTAAAAGTAGAGGGACTCGAAGCAAAGTAGCAACAGAGCAAAAGAAAACAAAAAGAAAACAACCTACAAAGCAAGCAACCTACATGAAGCCAACTAACATAAGGAAAGCAAGAAAGTGGTGTATTTATAGGAAACCTATACTACTCAAGATGGGATATGTACAAAGATATTTACAAAGCACTATGTTCTGACAAGGTGAGCTGACATTAACATTTATTGGATTTCGCAGTGCATGCACAAGCAAACAGGTGATTGTTATTGTTCTTAACCATGCAAATTTATCTTTATATTCTAAAAAAATAAATTCAACATTCCAGCACTCAAGTTCAATCACATCATTATGAAAAATCAGCAATTCAGGAGGCTCACTGAACCCATGGTTAATCCATAAACATGTTCATTTTCCCTCATTCCAATAATCAAAATAATAAGTGTAGTTATGAGAAATAATAGGGGCAAGGAAGAATTGAACTTGGATGTCATCACATGGAGGTAGCAGTGTTGGATAGTCAAGTGCAAGCACAACATCATTGATCGTTGCATCGGTAGCTTTGAGAAGGTGCGGTGGATGGTGCAACACTTCGAACATTAAGCAAGTGGATAAGGCTAGGAGGAAAATGCAGCAAACAGCTCTTCCAATCTACCAATGGGACCTACAACCCCAGTTGGCAGTTCTTCAAAAAGAAATACTTCTCCACATTGATCATTTGCAAACTTGGGATCCACTTGGTTGTTGTCCTCAAGGGGCAACATGTTGTCTCATCTCTTTCCCCAAGTATAAACCTCCTTTTTATGATGTTCAATGTCATGGGATAATGACATGGGAAAATCTATCCTATTGTAGCTCCCTGAATGTGAAGGAGGATCAACAACAATCATTGTAGAAGGACTCCAAGTTGCATCTTGTAGTTGGTTAATTCTGCCATACCTATTAGAAGCCATCAAAATACCAACACCTTTGTCTTCTCTGCTTCGTTGTTCATGCATCTCATTATGACATTCACTTGTTTCTTCTTACTCACTATCACTATAAATGGAGGAGCTCCTCTCCCAATCTAGAAACTCTAGTGCATCACTATTTGGGGGCTCAAGGAGTATGTATTCATCACTACCATCTTCTAGGATGTGGTCTTCCTTAGGATGAGCATACCTCCACAGTACAATTTCCAATGGAAAGAAGTCATTAATTGATGACACCTCATCAAGGGGACCAAAATTCACTACACAATCTCCCTCTAAAGACTCACCAAAAATCCTATCGTCCATGGTGCACAACTGCTCTTCAAGAGGAAGAACTTCTTGATGATTGGTGGACAACATTCCCACTTGATCTACTTCACCACTCAGAGGCTTGAGACTGTGTTGTTGTCCTTCTTCTATTACTGCCCCAACATCCTCTTAAGGTCCACCTTCAGCTGGGCCATCACTTGATTCATGCTTTTGGTCTTCTTCTTCGATATGGGCAACAAGTAGAGGAGGTCCGGCACTTGGTTTCTTTGCTTGTTCTCTAACTTGCTTGATGGCTTCTTGGCATAGTTCGCATGTGAACTCCAAGTGTGATGAATCATGAAGTCTGCACCAATTTGGTAGTAGCAATAACTCCAAATCCACTTGACATCTTAGTTCAGACCAATCCTTTGCTAATATGGACATGATTTGGTCATATCTTTCCACTACTGGGTCCTCATCATCACTTGAAAAAGAAGCTTGATGGTAGACAACTATGGTGAGTGGTTGTTCCCACTCCTCCAAAATTTAATTTTCAGATTCTTGATTGATGTCATTGACGAAGGAGAATCTTTCCAATTTGATTTCACTTATGTCTTCGTCATCATTTTCTATTTTTGCAAGGTTGTCATCCGTTTCCTCTTTTTGATTTTCAGCATCTGAGTTGGCTGTCCTAACATCCATGGCTATAGACTTCATTGGTTCATTGCCACCTATAACCAATTGCTCTTCTTCTAGAGTGGAGGACTACCTTTGATTGGTGGAGGGAAGACCTTCTAAATTAGTTTCAATAGATTTTCACCAAGGAACCTTGCTATCCTAGTGAAATTTTCCTCTTCCTCTTAGTTTTCAACTTTAATGTCTGTTGCTCCAACATCAACTTGTATCAAATTTTTTGGTTCATCCTTACTTTGTTTTCCTTTAGATTTTGATAGCACTTTTGCCTCATGGGATAACTTCTCTTTATTGGGAGTTGGTTGCTCCAACTTTTTTCAACAACCCTTGGCTTTAGCGATGATTTTTGTGCATGATGAGCAAGTGAATTTGGAGTGGGGTGGATTGTGAAATCTGCACCAACTAGACATGAATATTTCCTCCAATCTTGGTCCGTCCTTGCTGCTCAAATGTTCTTGGATCAACTCCTTAAACACCTTGGCTGCCATGGTTTTCAATTCTTCTTATGGGTCTTCGAGGGCCAAGGGCTGGTATATATCCCAAAAGGGAATTTCTTCCTACAACATCCTTTTGATTTTGCTCATGAAAGTCAAACATCCCAATTCGTTATGCCTGTGAGTGTAATGGATCCAACATCTATCTGCCAATCCAAATTATTGTAATGCCTTCTTTAGTCTCTTATTCAATTCTGCATGCAATTGAGTGATGTCAATTTGTGCATGCTGCTCCATTTTCACTCAGCTTCTACTTGCCTTCAAAATTTTCTGATTTTTAGCATTGAAAGAGATCTCCCTATCTTATATTTCTTCTTTGAAAGTGCTCTTTTTGATTTCCAACTTTCAGCTTTGTAGCCTCAACATGGCATGCCCTATTTCTAGCGTCAATTTTATTGATGTGTTTTTTATGCACTTCTCAACATAGGGAATGCATATATGCATCACCTCTATTGAAAGACAATCTTCCACAATCAAATTGTAGAACACTATCCCAAGGTCTCTAATTTTAGGTCTTGACAGTGCTTGGAATATCTAAGTTGATTTATGTGATTTGTTGGAATCACAAGGCGGACTTACAAATGAGTTACAAAGCATGGAAAGTTGGGTTTGCAAATGCAGTTTCAAAGTGTTGAGAGTGAATGAACAGTGGCTATCCACTCAAAACAACAAGCTGGAACTCATCAAGTTCATCTGATTTAGCTTCATGGTGATGCTTTGGATCTTACTCTAAGCAAGGATTAAAAGAAATAGAAATAGGAGAAGGGTTATAAAAGTTGTTCTAATCCTAAGCTACGAATGAATAGTAACAATGGTGGCTGCTATAGTAGACAAACTCCCTAAACTGAGTTTTTCTTTACCAAGAGAAACCTACAACTACACAAAACTGGTGCAATCTTCTAAGGTCTGCTGATTTTCAAATTACACATACACATCATGAACATGCAATTGAACTAGGTTGCAACAATGACATAAAGAAGCCTAGGCTAACCTTTCACAACTTGTCAAAAACAAGTGCTAAAAGTATGGGTTGGAAGCTTATCAAATACTTTAACAACACCACCATCATGATAGCCATTCAAGAAACTAACAATATAACTAACATAGAAAGTAGAACCATGCATGCAAGATGAGAAAAATCAAAGAGAACATCCATCAAAATCATCCAATGCTATCTTCTATTGCTGCAAATTCTTTTTACAACAACTCTCCAACCCTTAAAAATGAGGGGTAAGCCCATATTTATAGTTTTCCAAAGCCCAAATGAATGACTAGGATTAATTCAAAATGAGTGACCCAAATTTGATTACATTAGGTTTTCACCTACCCACCATTATCCAGTAATTTAAAATACATCATTTGTCCTTTTCCCTATTTTTTCGGCTAGTGCCCAAGTGTTGTAGCAGTTTTGTCATTTAACTGATTGCCCTTTTACTGTAGCTGAAACTATCTGAAAGTTGTCTTCTTACTTGATGTGTTTACAATGTTCTTCCTTAGATCAAATGAGCCCATCGATGATTGGTATCAATAGATTGGTTGCCCTTGATTTAGGCGGACATCTCCTTTATGCTTTCTTCAAGGCCACCCCCTTGCAATTTTTTCCTTGACTTCTTTGGCACAGGCCTTCTTCTGACCCTGGCCCTATTGGTGGGTGCTAGTGGGAGAGGTGAACATGAAATGAATGGTGATAGGAGCTATGCAAATTCCTTGATCAACTTTCTTGATGGGTCTATTGATGGACCTATTGTAGGTGGTCGTTCCCACAAAAGGATGTGAAAATCATGGCAAAACCTATCCTAGGAATTGGACATTCCAACAGGCGACTAATATCTTTTCATGGTCATTCATTTACTTGTCAAACTAGGGAACGTATACTTGAAATGGAGTGGCACTGTATGTGCACTAAGAACCAGTTTTAGTCACAACCTATTGAAAATAAATACTTGAAAAGAATTCTACCTACATTATAAGAAGGTAATGCAAAGTTCTCTAAATGTAATCAAAGCAAAAATCATAACAACTACCAACAGAGAAACAAACTATGAACTGGCCTTATGCTACAGGAACAGACACAGGGATGGATTCTCGATGCTGCAGGAACAATATAAGACTGAGTTTGCACAAAAAATTCAATAATGAATTCTAACTTATGATCAATATAAAATGAATGACTAACTAACTAACTAAAAATACATATTAGGTCGGCCACCTTAGCAAGCATCAACTAATTATGCCAGTATTGAACTCAGAACTTCATCAAATTTTATTCATAAACTCAGAATGGTGTACATTGTTCTACTCATATGAAAACTAACACAAATCTCTATTTCTTATCATACATACTCTATTTTTTATTATCATACTAACTTTTACACATGATATCCTTTCTATCTCGTTATGCTTGCTCACTCGCATAGGAGGAACACTTATTTAAATCAGGAAAACAACTAACTAACTAACCCTAATAGAGAAAGAAGTGAATGTAAATGTATCCTAGAATTGAGGAATAGACTAAATAAATAATCTTATCCACTCAACACGATTTAGAGAGAATTCAACATTCCACTCTTTCCAAATTAATTGACATTTAAATTTCTTCCCAACAATTTCAGTCAAAGAGTCTTTACTAGAATAACTTCCTAGAAGTCGTGCAGGAAATGGACTTTACTGCAAGGCCAAGATTAGTTGTGCTTAACTTGTTCATACTTTCTTCAACAACCTGCGGAACACAAGGCAACAAAAGCGAATGGAAACATGCATGGCAACTTACAAGATATTCATTTATTAATCACATATCAAATTTACTTCATTATTCAAAAACTACATGCATTATACTAGTCATTTGGGAAGTCAAACAGGGTATTAAATATTGATATATCAACATGATAGGTTGCAGGAATATAAAAGTGTATTGGTATAGGATATCCCCCAATAAAAGGTTTCTAAAGAGTCTAAACAACTATGAACAACAAAAGTAAGGGTATTAAAAGTACACCATGATACCCCAATTATGATCATATTTTGGGCTCATCATTTTCCCCCTACTTAACCTAATGTTGGTCCTCCAGTATTAAACTTTCTAGTGGTCTCTCTGAAATTAGTGGTTGAGGAATGACCCTAAAATGAAGTTCTGAATTTGTAATAAAAACCTCTGAAACTCTACCACCTTTCATACCTACAATCTTCTGTATCATCATTAATATTTGTAGCTTGGTAGGGATAAAGAGGCCACATCAGCACAAGAGGTCTAAATGTCAAGGGTAACCACAATTCAAACATCTCTTGAAGGCGCAACTGTATGTGTCTGTTTGATCTTTTGAGAGTTGCTGTAAAATTTAGGGGACTGTGAGGCTCAGACCTTCTTAACCCAATAGTCAATCTCTCCCATCTCTTCTCAATTCGGGATTATGACAGCTTCCAAAATGAATATGTCTGTTCTTGAAACTCATCATACACCTATTTTCTGAGATCGAATATTTTCATCCTGACTGCATTATTATTATGGCCATATGCCACAATAAGCCAAGTTTTCAACATTGTATAGGGGTCTGAACTCTCAGGGCGCAATGGAATAGGCTCATCCCTTTCAGCTTCTTCATATGCTTCCAATTTCCTACCATAATTAGCTTCATTTTCCACCCAAGACATGAGTGATCTTAAATGAATGTCACCAATATACAGAAGTGGATTCCACTCTATTTTAGAGGGAATTATAAAGCCATGTAAATAAAATTCACACAAAGAGTTCCTTAGCCAATTAGGAGCCGCCTGGTATGCATCACAAAATTCTTTAGCAGTGTGAATAATAGGATCTAGATCCCTGGAAATTCTCATTAACTGGAACCACAAAAATTGTTCCTTGAGAGACAGAGCATAAACTCTAGGTAGTGGTCTACACTCCATAATCTTACTAGTTATTGTCATCATTTCATTCATTATCTCCTTTAAGTCTTGAATTTCCAGTTTCTGCCTTTCAATGTCTCTTTTCAATTTCTTCTTTTCTTCCTCCCGAAGACTGTTGCATTTTAGTCTTTGCTAGGTGGCATAAACTCAAGGTCTGCAATGTGAATGGTCTCCATGTGTTTCTAATATATTCCAAGAATTCAATCAAAAATGTCTTTTTGTAGACAACCATGGCTTGACAGGCTTCATGGGGTAATGAAGCTTCATTTTCCACTTCCAATTATTTAGGCTATTCTTCCCCTTGCTGCAGTATGAATTCTTGTTGCTGTAGTGGAGAAGATTGTGCTTCCTCCAAAATTTGCATAGCCGTAACAACCAAGTCATCGAGACTTGGTACCCCCTTTCATTATGCTCAACTTCCCTTGTCTCATTTTTTATTCTTCAGGAATAACAAATGGACTCTGTGCAGCATTCTTAGATACATCTTGAGAGACATTATGTTCAAAACCTACAGATTCCTCTGAAATTATGATAACTTCAGGTTGAGGTGAAGTAGGGGAGACTTTACATTGTTTTCTTTTTGAAACTCTTCTTGGCAATGTTGTAGTTGTCAGAGTTGCTCTCGTAGCTTTCCTCTTTCTGAATTCCCTAGAGGGATCTACCTTATTGGAAGATGATGGTGAACTTGTGGTGGCAACAGGCATTGTTGTAGGAGAAATTGTTGTAGGAGAAGATGCTGCAGGAGTAGAGCATTACCTTTTCTGAGGATGAGGGCCAAATTTTGGGGTTTGTTTTGCCCTAGATGACTCTCCTGCCTTTGTTTTTCCTTTTTCTCTCCTACTGGAAGACCTAGTTTGCACCTAGGTAGAGGACTCTGGTGTGAGGGCTACAGGAGTAGGTGTTGCAAGAGTAGATGACCCTTGCCCTACTTTCCTACTTGGAGATGCTATTTTCTCTATCTTTTTCTTAGGTTGTGGAGCAAGTGCCCTAGGGGGTTATGGAAGTTGCAGGCTCTTTTGGGCAACAAATTCTTGCCAGGAGAGAGGTGATACATCCCTCAAAGAACATTCAATCAATAGTTTTATAAGGACATGGTGGGCAATAGAGTTATCCTTCCCCTTTTGGGTTTCATAGGCACATTGTTCTAGAAATTTTAACAAAAATTTTGGGACATTAATAGCGAACCCATGCCTGATATGACTCAGTAATTTAAAATGGTAGGAATGTAGGGAAGAAAAATGGTCTTCACATGTTAAGTACCTAATTATAAAAGTAGCATATTCTGGATATGAGGGAGGCAATGACACTCTCTTGCATCCTTGCTTAGAGACCTCCAAAGGTCCATCAGTTGGCACTGTAAATTCTGCCCTAGTAGAAACAACATCTGAAGAAAAATTCTCTCCTATAGCTGGAAGCTCGGTTACCACTTCAATTCATTCCTCAGTTACAGTTACTATTAAACCCCATATTGTAGCCTCTCCTTCAGAAATAATTCTTAAAAGTTTTCTTGGCTTCCTCATTGAAAGTATCTAACCTCAAAAAGTAGTTCAACCAACCAAAGAGGCTGAATGCTTGAACCGCTTGAGGATTCTATGTCAGTATCTCATGAGCTACAGGCTCATGTCTTACTAGTTGACCACCCATATTCACAATTGTCTCAGCTCAAACTTAAACTCTTTTCTGAAAATCTAAAGAAAGCTTTTTACTTTTCTACTCTAGTTTTTTTCTTGTCCTACTGCCACTTTCTTTTCTTTTCCAATAATGAACTCAAAAGATATTTTAATGTAATGATTGTTACAACTATTTAAACAAATAGTTTTAATTGTGATTTAGGATGAAACATGCAATCATATTTAGAAAGTACAAGAAAAAAAATAAAAAAATATTTGAACAGTTGTGACAGCAGCGTAAGTGAAATGGATTATCTTGCCCCTACTTAAAATATGACATGTTTCCACACATGTACTAAAGAATAGGCAAAGATTAGGTAATAATGACTGATATAGACATAGTAGTAAATGAATAAAATGAAATAAATCAATGATGTGACAATAAAAGATATTGCGTACCATTCAATAAATGTGCGTATGTGCTAAGAAAGATGATAGCTTCAGCATGAGATGACTATTGGGAATGAAATCATAATTAAGTGTGGTGCAGATGAATGAGGTGGATGGGTGATGTGGACGGATGAGATGGATGGGATGGAAGATAAAGAAGTGAGATGTGGCGATGAGTGTGAATGAAGAAAAAGGGGTTTCCTTAAAAAGGAAACCTTTATTATGAGCATGCATTGCAACATTATGGTGAAGCTGTAGGAGAAAGGCTAAAGCCTTTTGCTGCAAGAAGATTAGTTGTAGGATCCTGAACAAACTAATGCATAAATTCTTCTTTTGAGACTAGCTTACGATATAACCAAAGATGGTGTCCATTAACCAGTAACTTAAATCAAACAGGATCAATTATGACTAATTGAATTGAACCATTATCAATTACATTCTCAATTTCATATGGGCCAAGCCATCGAGTGGTGAGTTTACCTTGATTTTCTTTATACCTCAAGTCATAGAGTATTGCTAATCACCGGTAGAGAATTGCTTAGTTTTGATATGTCGGTCATGCCACTTTTGCCTTTGCTGCTGTATGATTTCCGTATGCTACAAGGCTGCTTTTCTGATTTCATCTAGTGCATTTAGCTAAAGGATTCATTCCTTTTGGGCTTCATAAATGTCAATATTAAGCTCTAAAATAGTCCTCAAGGTCTTGTGCTCAAATTCTATTGGCAACATGGCAGTATTTCCATAGAGTAATTCAAAAGGAGTAAACCCTATAGTTGTCTTCCATGTTGTCCTATAGGCCCAGACGACTTTAGGAAGTCAATTGCTCCAATATTTCTTATGTAACTGAACTATCTTTGTAGGTATCACCTTAATTTCTTTATTGGTAACTTCTACCTGACCATCGTCTTGAGGGTTATAGGGGCTAGACATCCTATTTCGGATCTTGTAATAATTCATTAGTGCATTGATTAAATTGGATGTAAATTGAGCTCCTTGATCTGTGACAAGTTCCCTTAGGACTCCAAACCAAGTAAAGATCTGCTCATACAGGAATTCAGCAACCTTGTTGTCATGGGCATGAGTCATTGCTCTCACTTCCACCCTTTTGGTTACATAATAAGTACAAACTAAAATATATGATTTCCCATTGGATGGAGGATCAATAGGTACAACAAAATCCATGCCCCACTTATCAAAGGGATTGAATACCACTTGAGGATACAGGGGCATTTCATCAAACCTTGTTGGTCTTTCCATGCGTTCACATCTGTCACATTTCTTGGTATAGGCTACAACATATGTGTAGTGTAGGCCAATAGTATACAGTAGCAAGCACCTTCATAGATGTTATTTTAGCTACAAAATGCCCACCACATGGCTCATCATGACAAGCATGCAAGATGTCATAGGTTTCATCTTCCCTTACACATCTTCTCATGACTTGGTCAGGTCCTCTATAACTAGTCCATAGAACTTGGGGAGTAATGAGGAAGGAATATTTTTAAGGTTATCAGTATCTTGGTAAGCAGTGATGGGAAACTCAAAAGCAAGAGGTTGATTAGGTGGATTTCATGCCATATTTTCTTGATGGAGTATAAGAGTAAATGGATTTTCCTTAGGTTCTTCGTCAGCTGGGTCAAATGGCAATTGAACAAATAGGTTTTCAGCAAATGGATTGATATCTTGGTCTCCTTCTTCCTCAAATAGATTATAAGCTGGTTCAGGATTATGATCAATGAATGGAAGGTCAGGAAGGAATCTTCCCAGAGTGTATCTTCCTCTATGCATGTAATAGAATGAATGGTGAATTGAAGAATTTTGAAAATGTTTGAATAACAAACTAAACTACTATTAAAAATGACTTTTGATTGGTTCTTAGCTTGACACCATCGCTGGCAATGACACCAAAAATGGTCGTGCCCACAAAAGGATATCAAAATCATGGCAAAACCTATCTTAGGAATTGGACATTCTAGTAGGCAACTAATATCTTTTCATGGTATTCATTTACTTGTCAAACCAAGGAACATATACTTGAAATGGAGCGGCACTGTATGTGCACTAAGAACTAGTTTCAGTCACAACCTATCAAAAATAAATACTTGAAAATAATTCTACCTATGTTACAGGAGGTAATGCAAAGTTCTCCAAACGTAATCAAAGTAGAAACCATAACAACTACCAACTGAGAAACAAACTATGAATTGGCCTTATGCTATAGGAACAGACACAGGGATGGATTCCCAATGCTGCAGGAACAATATAAGACTGAGTTTGCATAGAAAATGAATGACTAAATAACTAACTACAGATACTTACTAAGTGGGTCCCCTTAGCAAGCATCAACTAATTATGCTAGTATTGAACTCAGAACTTCGTCAAATTTTATTCATAAACTCAGAAAGGCGTACATTGTTCTGTTCATATGAAAACTAACACAAAACTCTATTTCTTATCATACATACTCTACTTTTTATTATCATACTAACTTTTACATGATATCCTTTCTATCTCATTATGCTTGCTCACTTGCGTAGGAGGAACACTTATTTAAATTAGGAAAACAACCTAACTAACTACCCCTAATAGAGAAAGACATGAATGTAAATGTATCCTGGAATCAAGGAATAGACTAAATAAATGAACTTATCCGCTCAACACGATTCAGAGAGAATTCAACATTCCACTCTTTCCAAATTAATTGACATTTAAATTTCTTCCCAACAATTTCGATCAAAAAGTCTTCGCCAAAATAACATCCTCGAAGTCGTGCAGGAAATGGACTTTATTGCAAGGCTGAGATCAGCTGTGCTTAACTGATTTATACTTTCTTCAACAACCTGTGAAACACAAGGCAATAGAAGTGAACAAAAACATGCATGGCAACTTACAAGATATTCATTTATTAATCACATATCAAATTTACTTCATTATTCAAAAACTACATGTGTTATACTAGTCATTTGGGAAGTCAAACAGGATAATAGATATAGATATATCAACATGATAGGCTGTAGGAATATAAAAGTGTATTGCTATAGGATATCGCCCAATAAAAGGTTTCTAAAGAGTTTAAACAACCATGAACAACAAAAGTAAGGGTATTAAAAGTACACCATGATACCCAAATTATGAGCATATTTTGGGCTCATCAATAGGCTCCTTGAATCCTACATACATGAAATGTTGTAATTGCTTTCATATGCTAATCAAGGAAAACGTTAGTCAAATCTTGCAAAATCCCTGTTAGATCCATCCATGCATCATCAAAAGATCATAATATTCATATTTGGAGCTTATTTAGATGATAAACATTAATGTGGACCCAAGGGAGCAGACAGTGAACAGGGGATAGAAAACCAGAAGGGAAGTTCCCGGACCCCACAAAACATAGAAAACCCTAGTTTTTTCAATTATAGCACATGGAAAAGGGGAAGGAAGAGTGCCTAGAAAAACTTCCTCAAGATTGGACTCATTTGAAAAAATTGGAAGCTTGGAAGGGGAAAGCTGGAGGATCACCACCATTTTGAAAAGGCAATGAGTACATGGTGGCCTAGAAGGAAAATCTTGAGTGGCGACATAGGGGCTAGGTTCCAAAGGCCAGGTAGCCGGGGGTCCACAAAAGGGCAAAGTTCTGGAGCCTAGGTCACGAGGGCTCCACAAATGTTTCAAAACAGCCAAAGAAAGATGGAGTTCTAGAAGGAAAGTTTCAAAACCACCGAAGCTTAGTGAAACGTTGATGAAACCTTGGCAGTTCACTTAGGCACTACAAAAACATGCCAAATCCACCATAAAGTTCTCCCCAAAGTAAAAAATGTAGAAAGCGGTTCGTCAGGGATCAAGTGAGTAGGAACAAGACCAAAGGAAGAAAATGGATGGGGGACTTTATTTCTCCTCGGATTTGAATACCCCAAGTAGGTGAATTTGGTTAGGGGAATTTGATCATTTGATGGCACATGGCCAATTTGGGCTTTGAAAATGGGGCATGCAAAACAAGGCAGGAGCGAAGCACCCTGTTGGGAGAAAAAAGAGGGGGTCCCTTCCTACGGTGGGGCGTGTGTGAAAAACATGCAGAACATCTCCCATCACACATTTTCTATTTCACTTATTTGTATTTTTTATTACTACATACATCTACAATGACTTCCATATTTGATGTTGCCTTTTTTTCTCCAAATCTATAATGTTTTATTGTGTTTAAAATTTGAAAAATGGACACTCTTCTTCTTGATACTCTACAACCCCTTTCATATTCTCTTATTGGCCACCTCTTCCCTTAATCTACATTAATTCCATTTAATTTCTCAATAGCTCAATTCTCTTACATTTTTTTTGTGCAGCACTTCTTTACTCTGATTTGAATCAACTCTCCTTGTATGTTCCTTCAATGCAGCCCTCCTCAACATTGATTTTTGTTTGTAATTTAAATAAAATAAGAAAAAAATCTTTGTCATGGTGCAACAACCTATGTAGGAAACTTCCCTTATTGTATTGTTGTGCATACATATGCTAGCCTATCTCCCTTATCAACCTTTTAACTACCTTTTATTGCTTTTCAACTTCCTAAATTTTTCCTCTAATATGTGCAGCCTCTCCTTGTTTGGGTGTTGATTTATATTGACTTGGTTTATGGCTGCATTGTGTCGGAATCGATTGTGAAATAAAATTATCTTTAATATACCGCCTTTTATCTCCTCCATGTTGGCCTACCAAGGGTCTTTTAAATCAACCATAAATTTTCTTGAGCCATGGCACTGGTCTTCTTCTTCCCCTTGGAATCCCCTCATGATGTTCAAATCTGCAATGTTATATTGTTTTGTGTCTCTTCAATTTTGGAAACTCTTCATTTCAACAGGCAGTACCATTGTTCATTTCAACTGACATTACCATTGTTTTTCTTTTCCATCCACAACCCCATCCATTCACTATTTATTTTTATCAATTTATGTATAATCCATGATGGGCTTTGTATTTTTAACTTCTTTGTCTATTTCTCCTTGTTCTCATATGTTGAGGATAATTCAATTGGAATTTAATTGAAATAAATCAAATTTAGAAGAAGTCTAATTTGATATTTCATATTTAAATGACAACAATGCAATCGAATGATCACCAAAACCAAAAGGAATTAACCACAAAAAAAGGAAAACAAATGTGAAAAAATTAAATCAAACTAGAAATCCTTTTGGCCAATATTGATCACGTTTTTCCTGCTCCTGCATCACAAATTAATACATAAATTTACAAAAAAAAATAATGATAGGTTAAGTGTGGCATTGGGGGCCAATCCCATTGAATTAACCATTAGAATATAAATATAATTAGGAGTTCTAGAGTTTTTAAAGTTCACCCTTAAACAAGGATAATCACACTACCCTTGCCAAAAATAAGGGAAACAAAAATAACCATATGACTAACAAAGCCAAGACTCATCAAAAACCAAAATACAAAAAGGAGATTATTTTGTAAGGGGTTGAAAATGTAGATAGCACAAGTGTAATACAGGTAGGGCCATATTCTCTCATGAAATATTGAAGCTTGTTAGTCATCACTAGAGTCAAATTACTCTACAAATGTAAGGTTCCAATCAATCTCACTCAAGTGCACCAAACCCACCATAAATTTTAAGAATTTCCTAGCCTTCCTCCCAAAATTCTAGTAACCTTTTTCCTTTCAAAATGTTAGAGATAATGATGAATGATATTCATTGACCAACAACTACATAAAATTCAATTCAAAAAGCCTCATCAGTGGTAGGGAATCCAAAGGCATAGATGGACCCAAGTAGAGTGTCCTCGAGGTCATGTAAAATCCATTTCTTCACCAAATTCATATTAGAGTTTTCAAAATTTTGTTCTACTTGCCCAATCCCATCAACATTGTAAGACACATAAAGATTATATTCTTATTTACCCTATAAAGATGCTCTATAATCAAGGAATCTTCTCTAACATGCATTTTGGGCACATGAATGACCACAACAACATCAACCTTCAAGACTCTCTTTATGCATGTTTTTGTGATAGCACCAAGGAAAGTGATTTTATTTTTCTTATAAAATATTCCAATCATATGGATGAGACTAAAATTTAAAGCACACATCGACAAGAAAATGAAATTCTCCAATTTTGATGAAACAAAGAAAAATAACACAAGTCTATTTTAGAGGAAAATAAGTTTTCCATGAGCTTATGTATAGAAATGGAATATATATAGTACTCAATTTTTTTTGAAAGGAGTTATAATGATTATCGTGATTGTAATTTATAATACATATATTAAATACATGATAACATTGAAATACATTTCGATGAAATCATTAATCATATAATAATTTATTCATCTAATTTAAATTCTATAATGAATTTTAAAATTAAAATGAATAGATGAATGAAAGAAACACATGTATGTTTGAGAACTCAATTGAATTACATACCTTACCAAACCAATTGATGAGATTCTAAACTTCTTTATTGCAATGTAAATTTTGATTCAATGTTGAATACCCTAAATATTCTTCTTAGTTAGGAAAAATTAATTTCAGACCTTTACTGATATAATACCTAATATACTTTAATATCATTATTTAATTATGAAAAATTATCTAAGAAAGAACTATATAAATAACTCATTTATTTAAAGTAATAAAATAAGACTAAAATTTTTAAAAATAGATTGTACATAAGACGTTGATTAAAATGCATATATTTGTATATATTTTTCCTATAAAATATTTTTGAAATATACATTTCCTAGATAGGATATACGAAAAGAGATTGTATAAATAGAAATCTTAACTTAAAGGTTGTGACATTTGGTAGAGATATTTCATGAAAAATTACCTACTGTTTCCTAAATCTGTTAGGAACACTTTGAATGAATAATTTAGCTAATTCTTCCTAACGAAAATCTATAGCTTTTAGAAAAGGAATGTGTGCATAGGTTTTTGTAGCTATAAGAAGATAGTGAAAAGTATACCAAATGGAGTTCACTCTATTGATTTTAAGGGAAGATTTTAGCATCTACAAAGGGAAGATTTTATGTAAGATGGTTTTGTTTCTTCTGAATTTATATGCATTCAAATAAAAGGTTTAACAGATCTTTTTGTGAAATGAGTGAGAAGCACAAATTTGTAAGTAGTCTAAAATTGATCTTCAAACAATTTATTAATAATCAATTAAAAAAATAATTACAATAATTTTAATTAACCACAAATACTAATAAATTATTTAGATTAAAATTTTAAAAACATTAATTTAATATAATATATGCATTTAAAATCCATATTAACTGATGATTACTTTCAACCCACCATCGAGTCCTTCAAACGATAAAAACAAATAAGAAGTGACGAAGCACGTAACTGGGAAAATACAGTCTGAACATTTGTATAGCAAAATAAGGCGATGGGCAGGTAATGGATAATTCACGGCAGGGAAAAAAAACCGCAGAGAGGAAGTGACGTTGGGAGAAGCCCATGGAGGCAGCAACACTGGCAATGAAGGTTGGGAGCGTTTCAAAATAAATTTGAAAACACAAAACATAATAGAAATTAATTTTATTAAAAGAAAAATATTAAGTTCGAGAGCAGCTTAAAATACAAGTAAATGCTTTTAGAATGTATTACATTGATCATCGACGAAACGCACAGTTTTCCTAAAGTAGAAGACAGAAATAAAGATTTGAGGGTATGAAAATATGATTATTTATTCTCCGACTACTGAGAAATGGATTGTCAAGATTATGTTATGATCTTTCACTAGAAAAATGACAAAATGTCACTTTTAACTTCTCTTCTACAACAAAAGTAAACCTTCAACTAAAAAATTCTCTAGCTGTGCAATATTCGTGTCTATCTATAAGTATGCTTCTTATTTTTAAACCAATAACTCAAAACAAAATCTCGAATGCCAACCACAGGGCATTAAACGTGAAAGCGATGAGACTAAACAAACTGGACAGATTTAACACTCAAAGGGTACATATAAGTATTGGAGTATGTAAAATATATGGAATCATATGGCTCCATAGGTCTTCCATCATTGATGAGGCAATCATCATCAGAAATGCGCTTGATATTGGAAGGGTCCACCCAATCTGATGATGCAAACGACCCACAATGCAGATGAATGTTTCGTGGCTTACATTTAGATAGGCATGTGTTGAATATTGTCACCGTGAATTCGGGAATCCCTGGACCATACTCTTGACCTTGTACAATGTATATGTCATCGTTACTACACATACCTGCATTTTTTGTTACACAAAAGCAGACACCCATTAATAAAATCCATTATTTTAAATACAGAAAACTTTTAATTGTATTAATTACAGTGTATTCCTTGACAATCTGATATTCTTATTCGTCAGATAATTTAATCAACTGCTACTAGAAAGAACATACATGAGTCACCCAGTTTGCGTGCACTGGCATCTCCTGTACATGCACAAGTTATTTGTAAGCAACAGAAACAATAAACTCAATGCCCTGAGAAAAGAAAAGAAAAACTGTAATCTCTTTAGTATTATTTCTATATTTTTACTTCCAATATATATTTATTATAGCAACGAGAGACTAAAATATGTCTTTTTAATCTCTAATTCCTGCACCGAACAAGCTTTGTTAGACGTTGCACCGAACAAGCTTCGTGAGAACTCCTTTGAAGGGTTAGCATATCTCTATTTATATACTTTTACACTGCTGCTATGACTTACCCAACCTAGTCTAGGTTAAGATAGGTATTCAAACACAGCTTGAACATCATTAAACCCTATTGTGAAGGGTTAGCATATCTCTATTTATATACACCAAAGAAAACCCCAAAGCCCTACGGATTGAAAATAGATATTTCAAGTAAAAGCAGCATCTTGTAAATAGATGGTGTGCATATCTTTTACTTCTTGAACAGAACCAATCTAAGGAGGAGGAGACGAACTAACCTGAGGAGGAGGATATATAGAGAGTAAGGAGGAGAAGGCAAATACAGCTTCGTGAAAACTCCTTTCGAGCCATTGTTAGACGTTGCACCGAACAAGCTTTGTAGGCTGCGTAGCAGATCAACAAACACAAATAAACTGCTCAAGCTGTGTAAGACAAGAGCAACGAGCGCAAATAAATAGGGAACTGGTCAAAGCACGCCGAACGCGTTTGCTTCCAAAGCATTCTAGGGAGGATATAGTCAAATTGTTTTAGCATAATTTTATTTTTTCTTGTTTTTCTTGGTCCGTTGGTTTTTATTTTATTGATTTTTTTTTTAGATATTTACTGTTTTTTTTAAGATATTTACAATATGAACAATCTTAAGGTAATAAGGGTTTGTATATGTTCAAGTACGTGGAATGCATTTCTGGAGGGTTCCTCTTCTCATAATGATTGTCCCTCTTCACATTTGGATTTTCAAGATTTTTGAAATTGGTGTGTTCAGATTCTTTTCAAGATTGACAGTCCTACTTTGTAATCAGTTGTTGTTTAATATATTTTTTGTCTTTATATTAAAACATATTTAATGCAAGCTATGGTTCAATTGTATAAAAAGATGTAAACTTTAGCAATAAATAAATGAACTTTCTTATTCTTTTATTCATTAGCTTTTATTCTAGTAGGTTTTCTTTTTAAATATTCACAACATGAACAATCTTAGGGTAATAAGGGTTTATATCTTCTAATTAGGTTTGGAGGGTTCCTTTTCTTGTTGAGATTGTCCATCTTCACATAGCATTTTCAATATTTTTTGGAATTGGTGTTCACTGATTCATTTTAAGACTAGGAGTCCTACTTTGTAATCAGCTGATGTTTTAATATATTATTTTGTCTTTATATTAAAAAAAAAATTAATGTAAGCTATGGCTCAATTGTATAAAATATATAAATTTTAGTAATAAATAAAGAAGCTTTCTTATTCTTTTCTTCGTTGGCTTTTATTTTGGTGGTTTCCTAAGATATTCACGACATGAACAATCTTAGGGTAATGAGGGTTTATATCTTGCAATTAGGTTTTGAGGGTTCCTCTTCTTCTAGTGATTATCCATCTTCCCATCTCGATTTTCAAGATTTTTAGGAATTGATGTGCTCATATTCTTTTTAAGACTAGCATTCCTACTTTGTAATCAGTTGTATTTTTAATATATTTTTTCATCTTTATATAAAAAAAAGTTAATGGAAGCTATGAATCAATTGTATAAAAAGATGTAAATTTTGGCAATAAATAAAGATTATTCATTTTTAATACAAATAAGGTGTAAAATTAATATAGATTGTTTTGTCATTCAATTGTTGAAAGTAAATGATAATTTTACCCTTTCTATTGATCAATTAATTAGAAATAAGGCCAAAACAATAAATATAGAATTGATTTCTAAAATTTAAATTCATTAAGTATAATGTTTGGTTTTGAGTTTGAATGGCTAAATATATTTGTAACCAAAGTAGCATATGTATCTTTAGCAAAATCTATTTAAAATATGTGGAGAAATATTCTTCCCCAAGCATCTATTCAACTTTTATATGACTAAATATAGAGGTTTGTATATCTATACATATAGGTTTATATATAATCTCTTGAATACATTTATCAAAAAAGTAGATATAAATTTTGAGTTGTTTTTATTTACTTATATATTTTTTTGCTTTTCTACTTAAGATTTCTTCTATAGTTCTTTTATTTACTAAAGAGTGTTTTCAAAAAATTATTTTAGAATTATTTAAGTTTTATTTATTAATATTTATTCAAACAATTATTTTATAATTTACCTTAAATATGTGTAGTTACATTTTTAATATATGAAAATGTGAAAGAGAGGAGAAGGTTCACCAAAAGGGATTGATGAACCTAATTAGGAGGTCCTATTTCTCACTCAATTTATTAGGAAATAAGATCTAAACAATGAAATGACTATCAACCTTAAGGTGAGTCAAGTCAAAGTGTGAATGCAAATTTAATTTTTTTGCAAAGATGGGGGTCATTAAACATCACTTTGGGAAGGATAATTAAAAATAGCAAACTAACTCCAAAATGTAACCTACAACTTGGATCTTGAAGATTAAGATTAATAATAATGGAACCAAAAATCAAATTGTAGATCTAAGAGAGGGAAGATGATGTCAACCAGTCACCAAAAGTGCTTCTTTGAAGCTATCTAAGAACTCATTTTCCCTATGACAAATGAGTCTTGGCTAGGGCTTTGTATAAATGATTTATGGGTTATTTTCTCTTGTGTTTGCACTCCCAGATTCCCAATTTACACAATCAGAAAATTAGAAATAAATATTGTAGGCGAGTTTCCATGAAATTGCAACAATGGTGACAACAAATACAACTTTGACAAGGTCTTCAATTTCACACTTGAAGAGATCTTCCACCAAAATCTGTAAACATAAAAAAAAAAGGGAAAAATGTTTTTTTGTTGGTGAATTGGGGTTTTCCTTGGTCAAACCTTGTTTTGGTAATTAAACCTTGTAATGAATGAAAACATGAAAGGAATGATGAATGAACAATCATGTGTCACAACTCACCAAACCCCTAGATAAACTTTAGAATGTAGATCTGAAACTAGCATGAAATGGCTTCAATGGATGTGGATCTTGATCTTGAAACTTTATTAGAAACAATTCCTCAAATGAACACTACATCAACATATTAGCTCAAATAACATGCATGATGCAAGAAGACCTTGACATGACAATTGGATCTTGATTGCTACAATAATACTTCAATAAATCTTCTCTTGAATTCCTTGAAATTCTCTTGTAGTGCTGTTGTGAAATGACTTTTGATATCATAAAAATGGCTTAGATTGCTTGAATCTCTTAGGTGAAACATAGTGAAATGACCTTATATTTATAGGTATGTAACATTAACTTCCTGAAAATTAAAATAACACAAGTTGGAATGTGAATATGGATTTGAAATCATTGAAATACTACCAAAAAAATTATTCTAATTTAGGTCCTAGGTCTAAGAGAGGACTCATTCATCGGTGGATGAATGGATCCTAGGTCACTTAGCTAGGACACACATTTCTCAATGATAAGTACTATGTTATGGAATTAATGAATGCTAGATTTTCCTCTTTAGAAATTGTAATTAATTAGGCTTGGATTTGAATTAAAGGGTCCAGTTAAGTAAAATTAAACTCAATTAATTAATAAATCACTAAATGAGTGTGAAAATGTAAATAAATACACTTTACAACAACACATTAAGGCAAAATTAAGAACATTTTAACTAATATGGCCCTAAACTTAATGTGAACATGTAAAATGCATACTACAACACTAAATTAAGGTATAATTATGTTCATTTATTACTATTTCACAATTAAGTGTGAAAAGGGGACTTTTTCCTACACTACAATATATACACAATAATTTTAATTAAAATTACTTTTACATAAATCTAAGCTAATTAAATAAATGTATATAAATAAAATCACAATTAACCTTGATTTAAATACTCGATTGAAAATTCATAATAGCAATAGATGACAAAGAAAGAAGTGTTAATGTCATACAAAATTTAGTCACTTTCACTCAACAAACATTGCTTATGATATGATCAATTTTTACATTCTAATAGTCATTGTTGTGGAGTGAATCCATGCTCCTCAATGTCAAACATGAGTTCTTGCAAAATCACCTAATCCATGATGTGGATATTGTAACTTGTGAGATTAGTTTTTCTAATCATAAGTTCTTGGAACCTATTTTTTCCTTTATCACTAGGATCTAATAGTACATATGGCTTAGTGGAATTTAAAAATAACATAGAGAACCTATTGGATTGTGAGGGATAAATTATTCTTATTTAAACAAATCTATGTCAGGCATGTGATCAAATTCTACTTTAAGAAGTTTATTTATTTAAATTAATCATTAATTTTCAATTTATATTTCAATGCCTTTTGTTGATAGTAGCTCATTGAACAATTCAAACAAGTTCATTTTAAATTCATGTAAGTTGTTGACTATAGTTTCATACATTATTATGTATTACTCTACATATGAAATGTTTGATTTTTTTATTAAGGGTAAAACAAGTTTTCAAGGGCCCTAAAAACCTTTACAAATAAGTTTTTAAGGGACCTAAAACCCTATCATAACATGGGTTGCTTCCAAGAACAATAACTAAGCCAACCAACAACCTAACAATAGTAGTCAAGAGAGAAATACTAAGCACAACAAACTATGCCAATTCTTTTTGAAGGGGCCCCAAAACCATTTTACAACCAAGTTTTACAAGGACTCAAAACCCTATTAGAAGAAAGAACATTGACTAAGATAATCTTGGAAAACCAACAACAAGACCACAATGGAAATTCATTTTCTTAATGTGCAAACCTAGGATCCTATCACCATTCTCGACCTCCACCTCAATAGTAGAAAAGAGAACATGACATAAGAAAGGGCAACAATATCTCCCTAGCATCGAAACCATTTTGTCTACTCAAAAATTCTCCACCTCAATAGGAGAATACACCATCTATAGGAAGAGCATAAAAAGACTTCCCATTCTCAACCTCCACTTTAATAGGAGAAAGAAGAATGAAACTAAAATAAGGGCAATAAAAGCTTTCTATCAACAAGACCATTTGTAAACCCTCAACCACACCAACCAGCACTAGCTCCACCTCAATAGGAGGGATCTTCATCTAAAATGGAAACTAATAATTGAGGAAATAGGAAGAGAGTAATCACACCAAAGGAAGGAGTAGTAGTGGTTCACTTTAATCATAAAATCAATTGTGTCAATATAAAAAAAATTAGCATAGCATAGTCATCAACACCAAACTAGAAAGGAAATCAACAAATACACCCTTTGAGATATTTAACCTTTGAACCTTTAAGATATGAGAGTCGAAAATAAAGAAAAAAAGGGGGATGTAAAGCCCCACCCACTCCAAAAAACCTCAAAGGTTGCAAGAAACAATACTAAGATAAGATAGAATAGTTCAAAATCCAAATCCAAAACTAGATAGAAAACTACACCCAATAGTTTATGAAACCCATAACCAACAAAGCCCCCACCAACTAGAGGCCAATACATTATGGGATCAACAAAAAACCAAATGAAGAGTAGGATTAACCCCATCTCAAGCCCAAACATCGTAGAAGCTCTCACAACCAAGTAAGGGAGACACCAAAGAAAGCCACCATAACTCTCAAACACTCCACCGCAACCACCTGGTTGCACCCACCAAGGCCTCTCAACCACGAAAAAAGGAAATAGAGAACCAAAACCATCTACCTTGTCCTCTAAAATAGCCTCCTCAACTTCTACAACAATAGAAAAAACCAAAAGAGCACATTTGCTCCTCTAAAACATTAAAGAGTGATAGTGATCAATGAAAAGAATCAACAAGAAAGACTTAATGATCACCCAAGAAACATCATTCAACCCATCAACAACTCCAAAACATAGCACCAAAGAGCTTGCAAAGCCAAAAAATAGGTTTCCATTGCAGGCTTCTAACTCTTCCCACCACAAATGTATGACCACAACAACAACACAAACCAAGGGACATCCATCCACCTCTCCATCCACATTGGAATATTCCTCACCCACCTCTATAGATGATTTCAAATTTACCCCCTCCTCTTCTCGCTCTTCACCTTTTTCCTCTCCATAAAAAATGAGACAAAATAAAATGGGGTGCCAATAGGTGCAACTATACAAAGACTAATTTTGTGATTCCCAACTATATAGGTGCCAATAGGTCAGGGTAAGTGCAAATATATGGGTCCCAAAAAGGGGGCTTAAATGGCCTTTTTTTTTTTTGAAATTAGGAAATACTGACCTTGGAGATGAAATTGAGGATAATTACACTCAAAATTTTAAGATGGAACAAAAACAAGGATCAAATTGCTCCAAGTCTACTTTCTAAACTACTAATTTATTTTGAAAATGGTTGAGATTAAGGGGTTCAAAAGAGGGACATACAAAATTTGGTGTTTTTCTTTTAGAAAAACATAACAGAGCAACTCGTGTATGTCCCTAGCACGGTGAACCTTTTTTTAGTATTTTTAAAATCGCTACAGTGAGAAATTAGCTAACAGTATGTAGTTGATGGATGATTTTTCTAATAATTTTTTAATGAATATTTGATTTTTTTACTAATTTTCTATGTAGACACTTCTTAAAAAATAGAATTTTGGTCATTCTATCCCTACAAATTTAGGAAACTAATTGATTTTTTTGTAAAAACAAATTGTAGAATGGATTCTAGTTTCTAAAAAATGTAATTTATTTTAAATTTCAATGAATGGTTAATTTATAACTAAAAAACATCAAACACTGTGTTTTGCTAAAAAAGAGAGACACAAACAAAATAAATTATAGATGAAAGGCTTAAAATTTTTAGAAAGTGAAAAAACTTACATCTTTGGATAGCTAAGAGAGAACTTAACATTACCCAAATGTTCAATTTGTTTGACAATGAACCACGTGCAATCTTGATGGTGAGCATGAACCCAATTATGTGAAATATTGTAGAATTCAAAAAAACACATCTCTGGTCATTGGGAATGCCCTCCAAGCCATTGGGTTGGTATTCCAAGGAAAATACCAAGCCCAAGGCTTGGGGATTCTGAAAGAAATATATAATGCATACACATTATAACACGCTCACATTATATCTTAGTTTTGACATGGCTTTTTTGTTTTGTCAATGCATTAACAAAACATGAGTGCATTATAACACACTCACATTTTGATCTACATTAAATTTATTTTACTTCTTATTTTATTCTTTCTTCTTGTTATCTATGAGGGAAAGTATAAGTTGACATTTACATATGGAGGTTTACTTTCTTATACTTTAAATTATATTTCATATATATAGTTTCAGGATGTTTGAGAGTGGTTTTAGATCTCTAGGAGTTATAATGCAAATTCTAGTTTTTGGAAGATCTCACAAATTTTAGACTTAGTCAAATTTTAATAATCAAGAGGTCAAATTTTAGTAGCCCGCAAGTTATATCATTTCTCTCTATCTCACTTATTTTTATCCCTTACACTCTAGACCTATCTCTCACTATCTCCATCTCTCTCTCTCCTCTCTATCTTCCTTTTCCCTCCAGATTCTCTCTCCTATAAACTCTCTCCCTCCCTCCCTCCTTCCTCTCACCCATCTCTATCTACTCCTCCATCTCTCTCCTCTGCCTCTCCTCCATCATCTACCACTCTCTTTGTTTCTCTCTCACCTCTCTCTGCTCCTCTCTCTCCCTCCATGCCTCTCTCCCTCCTTCTTCCCTATCTACTCTTGTCTCAATCCCACTCTACACCTACCTCTATATCCATGAACCTTACCTCTCTCTCTACACCTCTCTATCTACCCTTTTCCCTCTCACTTATCTTCCATCTTATCTCCCTCTCCTCACCTACCTCTCCTTCACCTTTCCTATTTCTCTCTATCTCACTCTCTCCCTCACCATCTTGCATCCCTATCTCCCTCTCTGCTTGTCTCTATGTATCCCTCTCCTCTCTACCTAGCTCTCCATCCATCACAGCCTACCCTCTCTCTCTCTCTCTCCTTCACACTCTATCTCACCTCCCAACCTCTCATCCATACCACTTTCCCTCTCCTTCCCTCTCTACTCTCTATCTCCCTACCTCTCCATCCATCACTCCCTAACACTCTCTCTACACATCTCTATCTTGCTTCTCTCCCTCCCTCATTCTCTCTCTACCTCTCCTTCCCTCTCTAATTATCTTTCTCCTTTCTCTCTCTCTTAGTAGATTTACCTCCCTACCTTTTCCCTATATACTCTCTCTCTCACACACACACACACACAACCTCTTTCTCTCTCACTCTCTTCACTCTATCTCACCATTCTCTCTTTCCCTCTCTATAACTCTCTCCTCTATATTTCACCATTATCTCTCTACTTATCTTTATCTCACCTATTCCTCTTTACCTCTCCCTTCATCCCCTCTCTCGCCCACCCTCCCTCCTTCCCTTTATCTCTATATCTCTCTACTTCTCTCTATCTCACCTATCCTGAGCTCTACCTGCATATCCCTCCATCACTCCCAACCAAACTCTCTATATTTCACTCTATCTCACCTCTCTCTCACCTACCTCTCTCTCCCTCCATAACTCTCCCTCTCCTTCCCTCTCTACTCTATATCTCCCTAATTCCTCTATAACTATCTCTCTATCCATCACTCCCTATTAGTATCTCTACACCTCTCTATCTCGCTTCTCTCCCTCCCCCATTCTCTCTCTACACCTCTCTATCTTGCTTCTCTCCCTCCCTCATTCTCTCTTTACTTCTCTCTCTACCTCTCCTTATTTCTCTAATTATTTTTATCTCCCCTACCTCTCTCTCTCTTAGTAGAGGGTAAAAGTACAAAGTTGTTTCACACTTCATAAAGGAAACGACCAACACTGTTCCAACTTTTAAACTTGAATCACTAAAAAGTGACATATCTGTTTTGAGTTTTGAAATGATGTAAACTAGTAAAATATGTAATTTTTAGTATATTTTATGTTTTTATTTAAAAAAAGAATAAAAAATTATTTTAAACTATTTTTTAATAAATTAACACTATAATTTAGTTATTCATAAAATGCTAAAAAATGAAGTTGCAAGACATGTCAAACTTTTTATAGTAATTTTTTTTCCTTTCAATTTTTTTGTGTGTATTTATAACTTGAAACTTTAGTGCATGGATATATTTTTTTCCAATTTTGATAAATATATATTTTTAAATAGATATTAAAATTTATGTGAATCAAAAAATAGTTGTTTCCACGAGTCGTCAACTTTCA
>VDFB02047230.1:214073863-214163469 GCA_007258455.2 Sequoia sempervirens
CTCTCTACTTATCTTTATCTCCTCTTTCCTTCCCACCCTCTCTCTCTCTCTCCCCAATCCCTCCCCCATCTTTCTCTCTCCCCCTATGAGGGTTTAGGGTGTAGGGTTTAGTGTTTAAGGTATAGGGTTGAGGTTAGAAGGTTAAGTGTATAGGGTATAGGGATTAGGGTTTAGGATATTAAGTATAAAGTAGAGGGTATATAGGGTACAAGCATGAGGGATGATGGTTTAAGGTTTAAGGTATAGGGTTGAGGGATAGTGTTTACGATTGAGGGTATAAGGTTAAGTTTATAGGGTATATGTATTATGGTTTAGGATATTGGGTATACAGTTGAGGGTATTTAGTTGAGGATATTAGGTTTAGGGTTAAGGGTTTAGGGTTTAGGATTTATATATAAGTTTGAGGGTTAAGGGTTGAGGATATGAGGTTAAGTGTATAGGGTATAGGGTTAAGGCTTGAGTGTTTAGGGTTTTTCATTTAAGTATAGGGTTGAGGGATAATGTTTAGGGTTTTGGGTATAAGGTTGAGGGTATAGGGTATAGGGATGAAGGTTGAGGGTGTAGAGTTTAGGGTTTAAGGTATAGGGTTGAGGGTTGAGGGTTGAGGGATAGTGTTCAAGGTTGACTGTATAAGGCTAAGTGTATAGGGTATAGGGATTAGGTTTTAGAATATTGGGTATAGGGTTGAGGGTATAGGGTTTAGGATTGAGATTTAGGGTTTAGGGTTTAGTGTACAAGGTTGAATGTAGGGCTTAGGGTTTAAGTATATGGTTGATGTATGATGTTCAGGGGTTAGGTTATAAATTTGATGGTATACAATATAGGGACGAGGGTTGAAGGTGCAGGGTTTAGGGTTTAAGGTATAGGGTTAAGGGTTAAGGTATAGTGTTCAAGGTTGAGGCTGTAGGGTTAAGTGTATAGGGCATAGGGATTAGGATTTTTTCTATTGGGTATAGGGTTGAGGGTATTGGGTTTAAGGTTGAAGGTTTAGGATACAAGGTTTAATATAGGGTTTAGCATTTAATTATAAGGTTAAGGGTTCAGGGATATTGTTTAACATTTAGGGTATAGGGTATAGGGATGAAGGTTGAGGGTGTAGGGTTTATGGTTTAAGGTACGGGTTGAAGGTATAAGGTTAAGTTTATAGGGTATAGGAATTAGGGTTTAAGATATTAGGTATAGGGTGGAGGGTATTGGGTTGAAGGTTTAAGGTTAAGTTTATAGGGTATAGCGATTAGGATTTTAGAGAAAGAGACTTGAGAGAGGGAAAGGGGGTGTCAAGGAGAGACATGAGAGAGAGAGAGAGAGAGAGATAATATTCTCTAGTAATGGTGCCAGGGAAAGAATTGAGAGGGGGAGGGGGTGCCAGGGAGACACCTGAGAGAGAGAGAGAGAGATATGCCCTCCATTTCTTGGACTCATTTTTTCAAATATGCCACTACATTGTGAATTCATTGAATTGGCAGAAAACATAGACTATCCAACAAATGAATTATGAAAGAACCCAAAGCTAAGCCATGTACAAGAAAAAAATAATATGTAGGAAAAAGAAGACAATGAGCTCATCCTGAAAACCAAAACTTTGATGTAAAATGATAGAAGGGATTTATAAAATGCACAGAACCCAAACCCACAACAAAATTGAAGACCCCCTAGGGAGACAAAGCAAATGAAAAGAAAGAAAAAATGATAGGAGCAGAGAAGCACCATGGGTATGAAGAGACTCTACAACCTTCAAGTGAGACAAAGTAGGAGCACCCTCCAAGCACACTCCACACAAAACAATAGAGAAACTCTTGGGACAAGAAAGATTTCCTAAGAAAACCCAAATGTACCCCAACTTTGAGCAACCATACCTAATTGGGGGGACAAAGACCAACAAAGAGAAACACGACCCATCAATAGCCAAAACATGCCTAACAAGGTCAAGGAGAAGCCACAACTACCTTTTACCAAAACCGCGTAGGAAGAAACATGAACAACACCCAATAAAAACCTAGGAAAACCCATCCTCATCCTCTAAAGCCACCACAATCACCTCCCCTTCAAAAGAAATGAAAATGTAACTAAATACTAATGTTATTACATTCTTCATAATATAAATTAATATCATTATTTAATTAAAAAATACTTTCCCTAGGATTAACAAAACTATAAAATTAATATTAAATTAGCTATATTAATATTAATTTAAATATATTATAGATTTAGTTGCCAGTTTGAATATTAAAAAAAATGAAAATTTAAAGATTAAACTTTCTTCACCATGAAGATAAAAATAATTTAATTGATAAAAATTAATTACGCTAGTTTTAACAAAACCCCCAAATTAATATTAAATCAGTTGTCTTAATAATAATTTAAATATATTAGATTTAATTGTTGCTTTGAATATTATAAGAAGCCCAAATTTAAAGATTAAACTTTCTTCAGCCACAAAATAAAACTAATTTAATTGATTACTATTATTATTGTATTCTTGATGATATATCTTAATATCATATTTAATTTAAAAAATTAAAACTTGTGAGCACCACAAATCTACAAACTATTTAAACCTCATCGTACATTAGCATAATGCTAGTCTAAAACAAGTACTGTTCCTATGAAATACTCAATCATATTAAAATATGCACATAAGATGAAAAGTTTCAAAATAAATAAATGAAGGATATAAAAACATCATCAAACTTTATCTCATGGTGGATTGGTGCTTCTATGGAAATAAGCCCTTTCCCAATCCTTTGGTAAGCTCCATGATGAATATGATATGAAATGTTGTGAAGATATGATATGGATTCAAAGGACAATGATGCATTTGTGCACGAGATTGTGGAGGATTTTTTGAAGAATGAAACCTTCTATTTATAAAATTTCAAATGCTAAGAGTGCTCAAAATTGAGAAATGTGGGATAAAGATTTGACCAATGAGATCAAGCCACTTGTCAACTTGTGATAGGTTAAGGAATGAGCACATTTTGGTCAATGTGCCAAAGAGGGGGAGATTCAAATTTGAATTTGAGAGTTAAATGTTGAGTGGGGGACATGTAAGAGAGAATTTATTTCCATGTTGGATGTACATGCCAATTTGTTTTTGAATTCAAATTTGAGGGAATATTCCTCAAAGATGCCATGTTGATGGAAAATGATGAATTAATAAATCAATAAATTGATTTATTTGTGCAAGTGAGAAAAGCTAGAGAATGTGATGGGTGATTAGATTAGGATAATCAGGATTAGATTAACTTAGGATGGTTATTAATGATTTTTTGGATGCCCCAGTGGAAAGTACACTCGTACATTGCCCCCTCGAGAGATCAAGTGAAAAGATTCGATTTGAGGGTCAATCTCATGATAAAGAGGTTCAAAATGTATGGTTATGATGATGATGCAAATGAGATGGTTTTAAGATGCTTAGAATAACCAGTCTATATTATGTTAAACAACTTAAATGATGATATGACGTGATGATGAATGAGATGGATGATGTGATATGCTATGATTATGCATTGGATGTTCTATGCAGATGCTTAGACTAACAGATCTATATTATGAAGATGAACATGTATGTGAGATGATATGTAGAATGTTGATGGTTTGTGGATGCAAGATGGATGCACTGGTGATGATGATTAACTATTCATGAGGTGATATTAGTGGGAAAAAGAACAAATCAGGTGATGACAAGAGGATCCAGCAAGACAACTTTATGAGAGATGATGTTAATGATAAATGATGTTTTTCTTATCAAGGATTGGAACTTTAAAAGGGCTAATTACCTTATGTTTGATTACACATGTAGATATGATGTATCATAGTATAAAGAACTAGGATGGCATTTTACCTAGTGCAATGGACTTTGAATTGACAAACAAATAGGAGTATTCTTGTTCACACTTGACATATGAAAACCTTGCTAGGATGTACCTAACAAAGAAAGTATGGACCAAGTTATATTAAAAAAATTTCCAACAAGCACAATAGAAAAAAGGATAATGATTGTTGCCCCATTCCTATCTCTCTAAATACTTCATTCAGATATCATCAAGAGTTCCTTGGAATGAGTGCAATAAGATAAATCAAAAGCAAAGATCAAGTACACAAACAAGCCAATATTCTTCATATCTCTAGCCAAAGTGATTTGTTATGATAGTATAAGAATCCAAGGTGATATCCTAAATGATGCCCATTGTCAGAACGATATATCCTAGGACATGCATTGTATAGGATGATGATGGTTTGATAAGTTGATTGATAGGCTATTGATATAAGGTTGACTAACATGTTTGAAAATGATCAAGAGTTTGATTTTTCTTTAGAGGTTTGTTCTTTTCTTTTGATTTTACGATTGAAGCTTGATTTTGTTGATTTTTGTGGCTGTTTCTATTTGTTTTGCAAAAGGATGAAGGTGATGATCAGTTTATTATGGATGATTGATTATTGCGGGTGAAACCGAAATGGGACAAATCAATTTTTTCAAATATTTGGATGTTTTTGACATTTTTGGAATGTTTTGGGATGTTTTTGGCTTTTTTGGATTTGTAAAATGCTTTGTTTTCTTTATTTTTCAAATGTTTTCGTGTTTTCTAAGATTTTATGAATGTTTTTGGATTTTGTGTTTGTTTGAATGTTTTTGAATTTTGATGTGTTTCAAATGTTTTTTGATTTTTGCATGATTTTGACGATTTGGATATGGATATGTCTGATGATATCAGTGCTCTTTTTGGGGATTTTGTGTAAAACCAAGCTAAGATTGACTAATCGAATCGATGGATTAATGATGATGATAACACTGTTGAGGATACACAATAATGCAAGGATTTGATTGATCAGGATTGATGATGATAACATTGTTGAGGATGCACAACAATGCAAGGATAGTGTTAAGAAACACAATGATCAGGAATAATATCCCAAGATTATGGATTGATTGGATTCATTTGATCATAAATGATGACATTTGGTTTAGAACAAAATATGTTTTGATGATTTGATGTGATGTTTGAAGTGAAACATAGATGCAATTGATAGTGATTACTTGGATTGATTTTTGATGAAAGATGAAAACTGATAAGGAACATTTTCTTGTCAAAATATGCCATGCGCTAGTGATTCAAAATTTGGATTCCAAATGCTTCACCAATTTTATTTCAAGTTTTCCAATGTTTAGATCACCACATAAGTTGGAGGATATAGATCAAAAAAATTTCTCGAAGCAAGATGTACATATCCTCCCCCAATGTCTAGCAATGTATGGAATGTGATGTGTGGATGCTCAGATAGTTGTACAGATTGAGGGATATGGAAAGCATGCAAAGGATTATTTTGTGATAGGATAAGGTTTTCAAACAAAGGAATGCTCATTTGGATAATGCTTCATGGCTTAGGTAATGCTAGGGTAGGATAGGATCAATGAAAATGACCCATGTCAAGATGTTTATCATAAGCAAGTGTAAAATTTTACCAAGATCAAGATAGTTTGGACTATGGATGTAGAAGGATTGAATAAATGGTTCATGGATGAAATGGATTTATCATGCATGAGATGGAATGAATGTTGGATTTATTATGGATGGGATAAGATGCTTTCACCTAAACTAGCGCATGTAGATGCTAAATTCTACACATGGCACCTATTTTCAAAGTTTTCATCATGGTACCTACCCAAAGTGCTGCCCATGTGGTTTCCACTAGAGGACAATTTTTTTCTTCATTGTTTTAAATCCCTTTTTTGATTTTTATGGATTTTCATATTTTTTTTTGTATTTTTCCGTGAAAGATTTAAATATCATGTTGAACGACAAGGTGTTGCTAATGTAGATGCTTCTATCATGATGTGTCATTGATAGCCTACTTGAAGAAGTTGCTTTGCTAAGGTACGTGCACTTGAATGCAGCTTTTGGGATTCTTGGTCTAGTTTTTCAATACCAATGTTAACTTTGTCTTTGTGCACACATCACAATAGAGTGCCTTCTAAATTCTTATGATAAAGGGTCATTTCCAATACATGGTTAATTTGAGAATTGGATATCATGCGTGGAGGTGTGGATGGAGTGTGTTTAGGGATAAAAGATGGATTGGTTGACACCTTGGAATCTTTTACTCTCCAAACTTGGGAAGATGAGCAATGATGGGTGGATACAGAAGTGTGCATGGAATTAAGATCAATTGCTTGATATACTTTGCAGGTCACTTGGGAAGCCTAATTTTTATTTTGTGGACCTCTTTGATGGATACTTTTCCCATTTTTTATTTTTCCCCATAGTTTCTTTGACTAATAGAGTTTGATATGGATAATCTTTCTTTTTATTCTTTGGTATCCATGTGTATTTGATTTTTCCATTATGCTTCCCAACTTCTTTTGATTTGATAACGTTCTTTGTACTTTGATTCAAATATTTCTTTTGAAGTTGGTCCCAATTCTTGGATGGGGTGATGGGTGGATGAAGATTTATGACATGGTTGGTTGTAGTATTGGCATTAGTTTCATCATAAGGATTCTTCATGCTCCGTATGTTGACATTTTCTTGAGATGAAGTTTCCCCCAGTATTGTGGAAGTAGTACCTTCATGCTTTGATTTTTCTTTTTCTGAGAGCTCTTATTTAGAATACATTCTCTAATAAATGATCATTGTAGATGATGTTATTTTTATTTGTTGTTCTGCTAACTCTAGATTATACTATTCTGTCAGACTTGTTTTCTTGAGTGGATAATGTTGGATATCTTTGTTCATGATATCCCCAGTCTGAATTTGGGATATATCTAATCATGTTGTTGACAACTCAGTTTGACTATAAGAATCGATAACCTCCTCTTTTTGTGTAATAGTGTCAGGAGTAAGGGAATCTTGATCTAAATGAAGATCATCTATGTGTCCATTCACTGAAAGCATCTCATGGGTAGATGGAGGAGTATGTGCTATATATATGTGATCATCATTTGTGACATCTTGTATAGATAGGAGACTATCCATTAGATCATTATAATATCTTAGAGATACAAATTCTTGATCCTGAATAATTTTGGAAACACCTTTGACATGCTTTGGATCAAGTTCTTGACATGGGTCAATTTTAAAGGATGGATTGCTTATAAGGGCTTCTTGGATGTCATCATTAGACATGGTAAGTGGTTCAATATCTTCAAGTGTCGAGTTCAGGGTTCCTTCAGTATCTATAACCATGAGATCAAAGGATGTCAACATGTCTTGGAAATGACCATTGCTATACTTTGGTGAAAGATTTTGATCATGCTTTGGAATAAAATTTTGAGATATGTCCTCTAACTCATAAGGTGATGTAGAGACATTTTCAATATGATCATTGGTCGATGGATCATGCATTATGTCAATAGAATCAAATAATTCCAACACTCCTTTAAATAGATCACTAAAAAGTGGTTCTTGATTTATCATGAGTTGATCATCAGATGGGGTATAAACATTTTCAATGTGCTCCTTAATTGAGAGATATTGAACATTGTTTTCAACAATTATGGCAAAGATATTGGGAATCTCTTCAACCATAGCATCAAGTGATGTTGACATTTCTTGAATTGGATCATTGTCGAGTACTGTTGGTGGATTTTGATCATGATTGAAAAGTGACTCTTGACCTATGTTGATTTGATCTTCAGACGAGATAGAAACATCTTAAATGTTCTCTTTGATGGATAGATCTTGATCATTGCTTTCAGTAATTATGGTGGGGAGATTTTCAATGCTATCACTAGTGGTTGAATGTTCATTGTTATCCCCAATAGTTATCAATTTTCATGTTTGTGCTTGTTCTTGTTGGACAGCTTGAGAGGCGTGTTGCACTTGTTGAGCTCATGTTGCTTGTTGCATGGCTATTTATGGTTGGATGGCCTTTTGATAGGCCTAGTGAACTTTTAGCACAATCTTATATTATCTTGTTGCATTCAGTTTTGGTGGTAGTGGTGGTAGATTTGTAATTGCATTGGATGTTGTGACAAGTGGTTGAGATACGCTTGGAGAGATCATGCTAGTGAGGGGTTGAGATGTCATAGGTGTGAGAGTGGTGGTTGGAATGTTTGAAGTGATAGTGATGGTTGGAATGACTGAGCTGATAGGTCCTTGGGAGACCTTGTTTTTATTTTTCAGGATTGAGGTTGTTGTTTGATTGGATGCCATCTGTTGGTATGATGTCAATGGTATATTCACAGGATTTGATGTGATGGCTTGATTGGTGTTATGTGCATTGATTTGGATTGAGTGATTGGTGCTAGATAAAGGGGAAGCCCTAAACCAAGGAATGATGTTGATATGGGTAATGATGGTGGAGATGTCTCTTGGCGTAATGACTTAACTATTTTGGTCAGTGTAGCAATTTTATCTCATATAATTTGATCTTGATTTTGATCTTAACTCCCTTGATATAGTTGATTTGGTTTTTGTTCAAGTAGATTTAGGATGCATACTTGTTGTTTTTGAATGGGATCATTGAAAAATTGACTCTAGACAATGTTCTGACTTGGGATGATGTTCAAATTTGGTGTTATGGGTTGGAATTGAACATTGTTGATGTTGGGAATCACATTGCCTTGATTTTGTGTGGTCTTACCTTGACTTGGATCAATACATGGATTCGTTATCATCATGTTTGGACTTTGAAAAACATTTGTGTGATTCAAAAAAATATCCATCCCAATGTTTACCAAACATGGATTTAAAATGTTCATGTTTGGTAAACTTGTACTTTGCATGTATGGATTTGGTGGGATGATGCTTGTTGTTTCAAGACTCATGCATTGATTGTTTGGTGGATAGACTTGTAAGTTTGGACTTTGATTTAAATATACCATGGGGAATGGTGTTCCAAAATTTGGGTTGGGAATTCTCACATTTGTTGTGCCATTGAGGTTTGTAGGAGATAATGATCCTATGTATAAATGTGAGTTTTGATAATCCATTGGTTTTGGAAGGATTTGATAGTTTGGTTGACTTGGATTACTCATGATGTATGGAGCAAGTTTGTATTCCATGTTCTTTTTTTGCTTTGACCTTGTTGTAAAAGTAACCTCTAAGGTTTTTAGGACTAATGACAAGATGGAGGATGAAAGGGGTAAATGATATGGGTGTTGAACGTTTAGGAACCATGGATTAATGTTAGACTTGGGGATTGATTTTGATTGTTTGATTTGGGTAGTGACTTGTAAACCCTAAGATGTTAGATGTTGTCTTAGGATGAACTTGTTTAAAGGATTTCTAATTCAATTAAATGTATGAGAAAGTATGCATTCCCATACACCTAACTAAACAAGGTGATTTTGATATTGATGATTTATCCAAGTCTAGAATGATGTTTCCAAAGCTCTAAAGTTGTTTGTGGGATGAAGATGATAAATATTTGGATGAATGAAGTGTTTTATTTTTTTCCTAAGAGACTTAGAGAGACTTTGTTTACTAGGCCAAGATATTGAAGAACATGTTTTTTTCTAAGAGTAGTTCAAACCAAGAGACAATTGTTTGCTCAAAAGATGATAAAAAGATAAACAAGCACATGTGTGGGGTCCAATTTGTTATCTTTTCTTTAATGACTTATTTTTACCAAAAACACATGGTTGATCATGTTTCAAAGTAAATGTCCAATGTCACAACTTATTTTAGTCCCACAAAGTTCTATGTGGAAGTTCCAAGAAATTAGAACAAGGGTTGCCTAATGTTGACCTTTGTAAGAGAAAATTAAGATGTGAACCCAATTACTTAGAAACCTCTAGAGATCTAATCCCTAGGGTAAGCAATAGATCTTGGGTTTTTCCAAAGATACTTTCTCTATCTAAGGTGTTTGAAATTCTGATGATTTGTTGAATGTTTGTTTCAATGTTTTGGATCCAAGAACTATGTTTTCAAACTGACTCACAAGCAATATAACATACTAGCTCGATTGGTATGCTTTTCTTGGTGGGCTTTCCTCACGCCCTTCATAGTAGAAGAAATGATTTTACATGCAACCAAGGAAAAAATATAAAGGTATGTTAAGAATGAAGTCTTAATGTCTATATTTTAACCAAGATCGGACATGGCAAGTAACTTCTTAGAATGTAAATTCCAATGCACCACTTTGATAAGCTTGTTGGATGGACTGATTGGTTGCTGCAAACAAGGGTTTTAGTTTGGATTTTACATTCATGAAGATTGACCCATACGGCAAGAGTCCCTTTTTAGATCCATCTCGTTATATCCAATTGTGTGATATTGGCATTTACTCCAATACCCACATTTATATCCCGATTGGAAATACTCTTGGATTTAGAGTGTTACCGCTTGAGTCGTTCCCTTGGGTGAGTATTTTTTCCCCAAGGCAAGCCCTCTAAGATTAAAAAAAAGGGAGTAAAGACAATAACCATAATTTGATCAATCTTTTTTTGCAACACAAAGAGAGAGAATGTACACAATAATGCTCTACTCAAAATCGCATAATGTTTTGTTCAACTTTAAACCCAAAATGAAGTGTGGAGGTGATCGCTTTATCGCACACTAATATTATCAAAAAGGCATTTTGATTCTCAATATTGTTGTGAAGCACGAGAGAATTGTATACGTCCTTTTCAATAATGTTAGTGTAGGTAAGCAATCATGAAAAAGAAAATTCACATGATCATTTTAACCTTTCAAAAGCAACTGTGAGTTCTTTTTAAACCACCAAGGGACAAGTGAGAGTTTTTTCTATACACACATCAAATTGACATCATGCATATTTAACTAATTGCATTCACTCGTCAATTAAATAAACCAAGTTTAATTGATTAATATCTAAGGATCGTCCATCTAAAATTAAATAAATTAACTTTATTTAATTTGATCCTATCATATCTCCCTTAGCTAAATAAATCAAATATTTATTTAACTAAATATTTATCACCTTTCATCTCCCTTTGATTTGATTTAAATCCCTAAATCTAAGTGAAATGGGTCAAAAACATCTAACATCATCTTAATTGATCTAATCCATGATTAAATGCTAATAATAATCACTTGTATTCTCTAGATTTTTCCACTTGCACATGAAATTGCATTTAATTGATTTATCAAAATCTTTATTTACTTTCAACTTGGCATAAATGCAGAATATTCTCCAAGTTTGAATCTCCCCCCAATTTGGCATGTACATCCAACAAAGAAATTAATAAGCTGTTACATGTTACTTGCACAAGTCAAACTCACCATTTACTCTCAATTTCAAATTTTAAATCTCCCTCTCTTGGGTACATTGGCCAAAACTTGAACATCCCTCAACCTAGGGAAAGTTGACAAGTGGCTTCATCTCATTAGCTTGTTTTTAGTCCCACATTTCTCCCTCTTGAGAACTCTTAGCATTTGAGAATCTACAAATAGAGGCTTCATTCTTAATCAAATCCTCCACAACTCCACAATCTTCATGCAAAGTCATTCTCTTAAACTGGGACTGATTTTGTCCACCATCAATTGCAATATCAAGCTTAAGCAAGGATTGGGAAAGGGCTATTTTCCACAATAGCACCAATCTACTATGGGATAGATAGATTTCATGTTTTTCTTTGTATGCTTTTATTTATCTTGTTATTTGAGAGCATTTTAAAATATGTTTGATATCTCATATGGATGTTGAAGGTTTGTTTTGCTTAAATATACTAATCATGCTTGTATATGTTAGTTTTTTTTAACCATTTGTAGATTTTGACATCTACATTGTGGCGCTAGAAGGAGGGTAGTATAATGTCTTTGTTTTTGTTTGATGAATACTTTCAGAATATAAAGTTCTTATTTTTTTAAAGGTATTGCAATCTACACATCAATAGGAATCTAAAAGTATTTTGTTTTTGACTAATGCACTGGACAAAAAGATAAAGTCTTTTCTTTTTATACACTTCAAATTTCATGCTTCTTTTTGGGATCGATTGCCTTGTTTAGTCCACATTGTATTCTTTCTTTTATTTCTTATTCCAATTGTTGTTGCATCTTTACTCAAACTGCACAATCTTGAGAGTCCCATTCACTCAATCTACACATTTTATCACATTACCTTTCCTCATAGGAATCTTTGAGAGCACTACATAGCCTCCTTAACATGAACCAACCCTAAGCTTTTGCTTTCCTTTCATTATGTCCATTTATTTATTCATGTCCATTACTTTGGGCCATTCTATCATTTAGTATTATAGTATCTGGCATTTATAGCGCCATCACTCAAGCTTTGAATGGACAAAAATACTAGATTTTAAAAGTGCATCTCTATCACGTGCTATGATCAGATTTGGAGATCCTATAGTAAATTCACTATGAGATGTATGCAAAGTTCTTTGAATTGAATCTACACCTTTCATGTCTTCAAGTCGAGCATGCACGATTTGGTTGTGATGTTTAGTATACTATCAAGGAGGGGACGTGCTCATACTCCCAATATAGTACATTGCTCATACTTCTAAACCTTACAATAGCATTTACTCACTTGTTTACGAGGGAAGTCACAACTACAATAATTGCAAGTGTTCTCTTATTTTTGTTTTGATGTATGTCTATACCCTCTCATAAAAATGTTGTTCTTAAGACAGGGAGGTTGGTCAAGGCTGAGGAATTTGTCTTTATACCTGTCAAATGCATTTGCTTGAATCTTTTCAAAATAATTTATTTACTATTTATGTTGTACACTAACAAATTTCATTTAATTTAAAGTTTGTAAAAGTTTTTAATCACTTCCTTTATTTCTTACGCCTTGCCAGTAACATTTCAATGTTGCTCGCAAGACCACGTCTGACATTCTATAGTTCACTTACTGCTCTATGCTCCCATTTGTGTGCAGGTAGGGAGGATGTTGGAAAGGTTGTAGAATTCAACTTTACACCTGTTAATTATGTTTGCTCAAAAATTTCTAAAGCCTTTTTGCATATCCTGCAATTATTGTGCTCTATGAGATCATGCCTCTCTTAGGCATTCTAGAAAACAGTTCACATACCCGGTATCATTTTTTAATGCATTCTATTAAATAGTAAGGTATGCTTCATTATTAGAGTACTTGGTAGCACTTTGGTTCAGTTAATTGCATCTTATAAGAAATAAGTGATGATAATTGGTGAGAGGTAATTAACCAATTATCATGAATATTAATTAAGGTTTCTTGACTTCTGAATAAATTCTCAAAGGAAATCTGGTGAGAGGAAGTTGCGAATCATGGGATCATCTATGGATAAAGCTCAGTATTCTGCCAGCTGTCTAATGTTTGGTATTATTTGTTGTATGAGGATTTCAATGCAACCACCTGAAACAATCCAATAAATGAAATGTCTTTTGTAGGGAACATCTGATACCTAGTGGCATTAAATACGCCTCTTCATAATAAGATGCAACGATTATTGCAGAGGCCACTACAATACAGAGGTTGATTCCATTGACCGCGTCAGACACATCTGCTATACTCATTCATTCTTCAATTTGTAGAATAGAGGTTCCTTTAAGTTCTAATTATATTTCGAAGTGATTGGTTTTCATTTCCAATCTAAATAGCTTGGTACCTTGTTTTAGAGACTTGTAGGATCTAGATTGTCTATATTTTAAGATGACTGAGTAAATTTTGAGGTTATGCTTTTTCACAAATATTTATGTTGCAAGTTGTGATTGATTCTCATTAATATTGTGATTCCTATCATTAATGCTTGGTTGTGTAGAGTGGATGAATAGACTAAAGCCAAAAATCAGCATTGATTGTCCTATCAAATTTATGGGTTTTCCTTAAATATATGCACATGTGGAGAGAAGGATTACCTTTCAAGTCTATACTTGGCCTCTTAAAAGTCTGTACTCATTGATTTAAGTAATGCAATTCAATATCTATTGACCTTGTCACCAAAATAGTACTTTTTGTGGCTTCATGACTTGAGGATATGAGAAATCTAAGTAAGCTTTATTATGGATTGAAGTTAAACATCGCATACCAAATTCTTAAAGGAATCAAGTATAACATATCATCATTTGGCATGAAGAATCCCCAAAGGAAAATTTTCTGTTTATTTGATTATTGATTCCTTGAGAATGCATTCATTAGGTTTAAAACTATATTAATTATGTCATTGGTTTCTTGAAATATTCTAAATCTTACTTGGGATAGCTTTTTTATTGTTTGCAGGTTGGCATCAAGATTACAATGGTGGTCTTTTATTTTTTTCACATGGTGATCAAATAAACAAGCAGATATGAGTGGAAGAAATTGAGCATTTAAACTTGAAAATTGAAAAAGCATTTTTAAATGCTTGGAGCATCCAATTATTTCTTTTATTTTCTATTTTAGGCCCATTAAATCATTGATTTGATCTTTCAATGTTGCACTAAAATTGAACCTTAGACACCTAATAGATTTTGATTTGGCCTAAAATTGAACAAGTAAAACTTCACATTTCATCTTGGTGTTCTAAAAAGAACTCAATTTTTCTTTGGGATTTAAAATGAACATGTCTTTTATGTTTTGTAATCTTTTATGCAAAATAATCACATCTAAAAAGGTGTATGCACTTCTCTCACACTTCACGGCGATCTTGAGAATCAAAAGTATTTTTGATGACGTTAAGTTGCGTAAAAGATTTCCTCCACACTTCAGTTTGGGTTTAAAACTTGAACAACCACTTTGTGAGTGTAAGTAAACCTATTGTATGTGTTCTGCCTTTCTTTCTAAATGAAGGTTGATCCAACTATGAATATGTTTACTCACTTTTGTGTATCTTAGAGGGCATTCCTTGGGGAAAAATTACTCACTCGAGGGAACGACTCAACCGGTAACACTCTAAAGCCAAGAGTATTTTCAACTAAGATATAAATGTGGGTATTGGAGTAAACACCAATATCACATGGTTGATTCTGACTAGATGGATCTAAAAGAGGACTCTCATCATATGGGTCAATCTCCATGAATGGAAATTCTGAAATAGAACCCTTGTTTTGTAGTGACCAATTGATCCATTGAGCGAGTTTATCAAAGTGGTGCATTGGAACTTAGATTCCAAGAAGTTACTTACCATGTCTGATCTTGGTTAAAGTATAGGGGTTAAGACTTTATTCTTAACATACCTTTATACTCTTTCCTTGGTTGCATGTAAAATCATCTCTTCTATGAAGGGCATGAGGCAAGCCCACTAAGAAAAACGTACTAATTGAGCTAGAACGTCATATTTCTTGTGGTTTGAAAACATAGTGCTTGTATCCAAAAGATCGAAACCAACATTCAACGAATCATCAAAATTGCAAACCCTTTAGGAGAGGAAAATATCCTTGAAAAAATTCACATGTTATTGCTTTCCCTTTGGATTCATATCCTTAGAGGCTTCTAAGCATTTGTATTTCATCTCAATTTGCTCCTACTAAGGTCAACAATAGGTAACTTTTGCCTCAAATTTCCTTGGTTTCTGCATAATACACTTTGCGGGATAAGGGGAAAGTTGAGACATTAGACATCTAGATTCAAAATCTAATCAAAAGAGTGTTTGTGGTAAAAAGGGAATCCATTAAGAAAAGATTGAATCAATTGGACCACACACATGTGCTTGGCATCTTTTGGTCATATAGTTTTCATGCAAACATTGGTCTTTTGATTTTGAATTACTCTTAGAGAAAGACATGTTCACTATCTTGGTCTCATAAACAAGTCCTTCCTAGGTTCATTTAGGATCAATTCAAACACTTCATCTAAATCCCAAACATCTATCAAAACCCACCCCACCAAACAACTTTAGAGCTTAGGAAACATCATTCTAGACTTGGGTAAATTATCAAAATTAAAATCACCTTGTTTAGTTGGTGTAGGGGAATGCATCCTTTCTCATACATTTAATTGAATTAGCACCCATTTGAACAAGTTCATCCTAATATAACATCTAACATCTTAGGGTTTTTCAAGATTATCCAAATCAAACCCAAAGTCTAGCATTGATCCAAAGTTCCTAAACATTCAACACTCATATCATTCACTCCCTTTCATCTCTCATCTCATCATTGGTCTTAAGAACCTTAGAGGTCACTTTTATAACAAGGTAAAAACACAAGAGGAACATGATATATAAACTTGATCCATACATCATGAATAATCCAAGTCAACTAAGCTTTCAAAGCCTTACAATGCTGATTGATTATCAAAACTCACACTTATACAATCCATACATGGGATCATTGCCTTCTACAAATTTCAATGGCACAACAAGTGTGAGTATGCCAAAATCAAATATTAGAACACATATACTGATGGTAGATCTAAATCCAAACCTACAAGTCTATCAACAATCAATGCATGAGCCTTCAAACAAACAACGTCATCCCACCAAATCCCTACAAGCAAAATGAGAATGTACCAAGTACAATTTTTTGAAACATAAATCTAGAAAACTTTGGGATAAATATGTTCGAAAATCATATGAATATTCCAAACATCAACAATGGTCAATTTCAACCTATCATACCAAATCTAAACATCATCCCAAATCAGAACATTGTCCAAAATCAATTTGTCCACAATCCCATTCAAAAACCACAAGTATGTAGGCCAAATCTTCTTGAACAAAAACCAAATCAATTATATCAAGGGAGGAAAGATCAAAATCAAGATCAAATTTGGTGAGATCAAAGTGCTACACTTACCAAAATAGTTGAGTCATTGTGCCAAGAGACATCTCCACCACCATTACCCATATCAATATCATTCCCTAGTTTAGGGCTTCCCCCTTTACCTAGCACCAATCACTCCATCCAAATCAATCTACCTAACACCAATCAAGCCATCACATCAAATCCTTTGAATATACCATCAACATCACACCAACATATGGTATCTAATCAAATGACAAATATGGTCTCCCAAGGACCTATCACCTCGGTCATTCTGACCATTCCTCTCACCTTGATCACTCCAACCACCCCTATCACAACCATCATATCTCAACCCCTCACCCCCAAGATCGCTTTGAGCGTATCTCAAAAACTTGTCACTACATGCAACATGATTCTAAATCCACCACCACTACCACAAAAACCAAATGTAGAAAGACAATATAACATTGCACTAAAAGCTCACCAGGCCTACCAAAATGCCATCCAACAATATCTAGCCATGCAACAAGCAAGATGAGCTCAACAAGTGCAACAAGCTTCTCAAGCTGCCCAAGCCTCTCAATCTACCCAAAAAACACAAACACAAAGACGGAAAATGATAACTATTGGGGATAGCAAGGAACATTCAACCACTGGTGATAACATTAACAATTTTCCCACCACAATTTTTGAAAATAATGATCAAGATCTATCCATCAAAGATCACATTGAATATGTTTCTATCTCATCCAAAGATCAAATCAACATAGGTCAACATTCACTTTTCAATCATGATCAAAATCCACCAACAATACTCGACAATGATCCAATTCAAGAAATATCAACATCACTTGACTCTATGGTTGAAAAAATTCACAATCACTCCACCGCAATTGATGAAAAAAAGGTTGAAAATCTCTCAATTGATGAGCACATTGAATATGTTTCTACCCCATCCAATGATCAAATCACCATACATCAAGAGCTACTTGTTAGTGATCTATTTCAAGGAGCCTTAGAGTTATAGGAACCTATTGACGTAATCCAGGATCCATCGACCAATGATCATATTGAAAATGTCTCTACATCGCCTTATGAGTTAGAGGACATATCTCAAGAATTTATTCCAAAGCATGATCAATGTATTTCACCAAAGTCTAGCAATGGTCCTTTCCAAGACATATTGGCATACTTTGACCTCATGGTTACAGATACTGAAGAAACCCTGAACTCGACACTTGAAGATATTGAACCACTTACCATATCAAATGATGACATCCAAGAACCCTTTGTAAGCAATCCATCCATTCAAACAGACCCATGTCAAGAACGTGATCCAAAGCATGTTGAAAGAAATTCGAAATCATTCAAGATCAAAAATTTGTATCTTCAAGATACTACAAAAATCTAATGGAAACTCTCCTATCTATGCAAGATGATCATATCCACATAGCACATACTCCTCCATCTACCCATCAGATTATTTCTATGGATGGACACATAGATGATCTTCATTCAGAACAAGATCCCTTTATTCCTAAAATTGTTACACAAAAAGAGTAGATTATTAATTCTTACACTCAAACTAAGTTATCAACATCAGGATCCGATATATCCCAAATTCAAACTAAGGACATCAGGTATGAGGATATCCAACATTATCCACTCAAGGAAGCTGGTCAAATGGAACAAGATACTTCAAAGTTGACAAAGCATCCAATCAAAATAACATCATCTACAGTGGTCATTTGTTAGAGCATGTTTATTGAACAAGAAATATCAAAACAAATAGAATCATGGAACAAAGGTACTACTTCCACCATACTGGGGGCAACTTTGTCTCAAGCAAACATCAACATAGGGAGCACGAAGAGTTCTTATGATGAAACTAGTGTCAATACTATAGCCAGACATGTGACGAATCTTCATCCACCCATCACCACATCCACGAATTGGGGAGCAACGTCAAAAGAAATAATTGAATCAAACTACGAAGAACATTATAAAAAAAAAAGAAGTTGAGAAGAATAATGGACAAATCAAATACACATGGATACCAAAACATACAAAGAAATATTATCCCTATTAAACTCCATCAGTCAAAGAAACTATGGGGAAAAATAAAAAAGGGAAAAGTATCCATCAAAGATGTCCACAAAAGAAAAAGCATGCTTTTCAAGAAACGTATAAAGTGTATCAAGTTGTTGGTCCTAATTCCATGCACATTCATATGCACCCATCATTGCTCATCTTCCCAAGTTTGGAGAGTCAAAGGTTCCAAACTGTCAACCAATCCATGATTTATCCCTAAACACTCTCCTTCCACACCTCCATGCATGATATCCAATTCTCAAATTTACCATGTATTGGCAATGACCCTTCGTCATAAGGATTCAGAAGAAACTCTATCATGAGGTGTGCACAAAGATAGAGTTAGCTCCAATATCAATAAAGCAGATCAAGAATCCCAAAACTTGCATTCAAGTGCACGTATCTTAGCAAAGTAGCTTCTTCAAGCAGGATATCGATGGAACATCATGATAGGGGCATGTACATCAACAACACCTTGTGATTCAGCATGAGCTTAAAATCTTTTGAAAAAACTAAAAAAAATAAAAAATATGAAAATAAAAAAACCAAAAAAACCAAAAAAAAAAGAAAATGGATCAAAAAATAGTAAAGAGAAAAAATCATCCTCTAGTGAAAACCGCATTTGCAGCGCTTTGGGCAAGACCATGATGAAAACCTGGAAAACAGGTGTCATGTGTAGAATCGAGCATCTACATGTGCCAATTCAAGTGAAAGCATCTCATCCCATCTGTAATAAATCAAGCATTTTATCCATCTTATCCATAATAAATCCATTCATCGATGAACCATTTATCCAATCCATTCTCATATATCTTCATACATCATCTTAGTTATATTGATCTTGATGAAATTTTGGTGCACACTTTATGCTTGCTTATGGTAAATTTCTTGACATGGGCTGTTTTCATTGAGCTTATCCTATGCAGCATTTTCTGAGCCATGAAGCATTATCCAATGAGCTTTCTTGATCCAAACACCTTATCTTATTGCAAGATAATTCATGTCCACTCTTCCATACACCTATCTGACCATCCACCCATGGAAGGCCATACATTGCTAGACACTGGGGGCAGATATTTGCATCTTGCTTTGGGAATAAATCTTGATCTATATCCTCCAACTTATGTGGTGATCTGAACATTGGAAAATGTGAAATGAAATTGTTCAAGCATCTGTGATCCAAAATCCAAATCACTAGCCTAAGGCACATTTTTATAGGAAGACATTCCTTATCAGTCTTCATCTTTCATCAAACATCAATTGATATCAGTCACATCTAATTCACATGTCAATGTCACATCAATCATTCAAACAACTTTTGTTCCAAAACCAAGCTTAATTAATCATGATTAATCAAATTCAATCAAGAAATCATCAGGATATCCTTGTGTTGCTTAACACTATCCTTGCATTGTAGTGCATCCTCAATAATATTATCATCATCAATCTTGATCAATCAATCCTTACAGTGTTGTGCATCCTCAAAAATGTTATTGTCATCAATCCTAATCAATCAAATCATTGCATTGTTGTGTATCCTCAACAATGTTATCATCATCATTATTAATCCATCGATTCAATCAGTCAACCTTAGATTGGTTTTCATCAAAAATCCTAAACAGAGCACTGGTATGATCACACATGTCCATATCCAAAATGACAAAATCATGCAAAAATTCAAAAACATCAAAATCATATGAAAATCCTAAAACAAGTCGAAAACAGAAAACATCAAAAACATGGAATCCGAACTACATCATATCTGAGCTTAAACATAGGCAATGCTCATCTTTGATCAGCCCTCAAGATATCAAAATCAAAAAACATCAAAATCCAAAAACATTAAAATTCAAAAACATTCAAAAAACATCAAAATCCAAAAAAATCCAAAAAAACATTAAAATCCAAAAACATCCAAAAATATCAAAATCCAAAAAGATCCAGAAAACATCAAAATCCAAAAACATTCAAAAAATAAAAAATCAAAACATTTGTAAAATCTAAAAAATACCAAAAACAACATCAAAACATTCCAAAAACATCAAAAAAATCAAAAATATTTGAAAAATCCATCTGTCTCATCTCGCTTTCGCTTGAAAAAATCAATCATCCATAATAAGTTGATCATGACCATCATCCTTTGGTTAAACAAATAGAAACAACCACAACAAATTAGCAAAATAAAACTTAAAAAGAAAAATCAAAATTTTAGTAACAAACCTTTAAAACAAAATCAAATTCTTGATCATTTTCAAACATGTTAATCAACCTTGTATCAATAGCCCATCAATCAACTTATCAAACCATCATCATCCTATACAGTGCATGTCCTAAGATATATCATTCTGACAATGGACATCAGTTTGGATATCACTTGAATTCTTATCCTATAAAAACAAATCCCTTTGGCTACAGGTATGAAAAACATTGGCTTGTTTGCATACTTGATCTTTAATGTTGATTTATCTTATTGTGCTCATTCCAAGGAACTCTCAATGATATCCAAATGAAGGATTTAGAGAGATAGAAATGGGGCAATGATCATTATCTTTTGTTTGACGTGCTTGTTGGATGTTCTTGTAAAATAACTTGGTGAGTACTTGTTTTGTTAGGTACGTCCTAGCAAGATTTTTGTATGTCAAGTGTGAACAAGTATACTCCTATATGTTTGTCAAGTCAAATTCCATCACACTAGGTACAACACCATCCTGGTTCTTTATACCTTGATGTATCGTATCTATGTGTGTTATCAAACTTAAGGTAAGTAGCCCTTTTAAAATCCCAATCCTTGATAAGAAAATCATTATCATCTATCATCATCACCATCATCTCTAATAAAGTCTTTTCAAATCATGGACTTTTTGGATCCTCTTTTCATCATCTCATTTCTTCTCCATGTTAACATAACATCACCAATGCATCCATCATGCATCCATCCTGCATCCAGAAAACTGTTAGCATACCACATATCATTCATATCATACATAATAAGAAACATCAATCATTTCACATGCATTGCATTTGCATCATCATCATAATATAGATTTTTTAGTCTAATCATCTGCATAAATCATCCATTGCACAATCATAGCATATCACATCATCCATCTCATCGATCATCACATCATATCATCATTTAAGTTGTTTAAGATAATATATATTTGTTATTCTAAGCATCTTAAAACCATCTCATTTGTATAATCATCCATAACCATCCATTTTGAACCTCTTTATCATGAGATCGTCCCTCAAATTGAATCTTTTCATTTGATCTCTCGAGGGGGCAATGTACCAATGTACCTCTTTCCACTAGGGCATCCAAAAAAAAAAGTTTTTTTGAATTTTGATCATGGAAAGTTTATTCTTTGAACCAATGCAACAAGTACATTGCTTCAAAGAGGGGAGAAATGTAGACACATCAAATTGACATTATGCAGATTTAACTAATCATATTTTCTTGTCAATTAGATTAACCAAGTTTAATTGATTAATATCTAAGGATTGTCCATCTAAAATTAAATAAATTAATTTTATTTAATTTGATCCTATCACTATCCCCCTTAGCTAAATAAATCAAATATTTATTTAACTAAATCATTATCACCTTTCATCTCCCTTTGATTTGATTTAAATCCCTAAATCTAAGTTAAATGGGCAAAACCATCTAACATCATCTTAATTAATCTAATCCATGATTAAATACTAATCCTAATCACTTTTATTCTCTAGATTTTGCCACTTGCACAGGAAATTGCATTTAATTGATTTATCAAAATCTTTATTTACTTTCAACTTGGCATAAAGGGAGAATATTCTCCAAGTTTGAATCTCCCCCCAATTTGGCATGTACATCAAACAAAGCAATTAATAAGCTCTTACATGTCCCTTCCACAAGTCAAACTTAGCATTTACTCTTAATTTCAAATTTGAAATCTCCCTCTCTTGGGCACATTGACCAAAACTTGCACATCCCTCAACCTATGGCAAGTTGACAAGTGGCTTCATCTCATTGGGTTGTTTTTAGTCCCACATTGCTCCCTCTTTAGCATTCTTAGCATTTGAGAATCTACAAATAGAGGCTTCATTCTTAATCAAATCCTCCAAAACTCCCCAATCTTCATGCAAAGTCATTCTCTTAAACTGGGAACTGATTTTCTCCACCATCATTTGCAATATCAAGCTTAAGCAAGGATTGGGAAAGGGATATTTTCCACAATAGCACCAATCCAATATGGAATAGAGATAGATCATGTTTACTTCTTTCATGGTTGTAATTTATTTTTTTATAAAGCATGATGTATTGTTCCATAGGAGCACTTATAGATATGCATGGCTTGGACTAACCCATTATTTAATGTGCATTTGAGGTTTAAGTGTTTACAAATTTGTAGAGCTTCAATTTCAATTGTTAACTCCAAATGAAATGTAGTCAATTTTCCTAAAATTCATTTTATCCCCTTTACAATGATAATGGAAAGCTTTTGAAGTGTTCATCTTAAAGCACAAAACCAAAGATGAGTTAGCCTAAAACATAAAATTAAGGTGCAAGATGGAATCTCCAAGCATTAAAAAATGATTTTAAAATTAAATTTTGATGTTTAGTTTATCCCCAAGTTCCTTTGAAGATCGCTTGCAAGCTCCTTATGTAACGAAATGCTCCTCACTTTTCCTTCCTTTGCACCTTCCTCATTTTCCTATGTTTTCCTCAAAAAAAATTAGAAATTATGTGAAAACCAAGTTATTAAACTAAATAAAGTTCATTTAAGAAATGAATTTCCTTTCTAATGCAATTTCAAATGCATTCATAAGCATGTGTGAAAGACATAAACTTAAAGCTGGCAAAGATTGCAACACCCCTCAAGAATCATTATATTTAAAGAGCTTTGGATAATGGATGAAGTAAATGAAGATCCACTTTATTGCATTGGAGAGTGACTGGGTAGGATATCTTAGGAGCTGGCTTTGAAATTGCTTATCCTAAACAAGAGACTTGTACTAATTACGAAGTCAAAAAGTGCATATCTCTTGAAAATAAACAATTATCGAGGTAGGTGGAGTTTGACATGTAATACCATTAATGATCCAACTATCTAGCTATTATGATTCAATCTCCTTATTAAAGAAATTTGCTCAAACCTATCCAACTATTATGTATTACCATTAATGATCCATCAAAAATTCATGACATGAAAAGCTCAGCTATATTAAGAGCATGTATGGTGAATCAAAATAATAAAAAAATATTGTGTCCTAAGGGTAAAAACAACCAAAATAGTGGTTCACATTGAAAGGCAACCACCTATTGCGTAGGTCCCATTAGTAATAATATCAAGCATCCCACAAACTTTACAACCACCTATTGCGCAGGTCCTTCCATCTATGTTTGTGATGGCTTTAATTAATATGTGTCATTTTTTCTCACCAAAAAAATCAAACTCCATAGTATTAATATGTAAAATGACTCACCCTTTGACAAAAATCCTCCCCTTAATGTTCTTTGCTTTGATTTTCTGATATGATTTCCTCTCATAAGAATGATCTATCTCAAGCCCCTAATGTGCTACTATTCTTCAGTAGCAGATGCAAATCACATGGGAACCCAATGCACAAATCAAGGACAAAGTTGGTGCTAATCATTAAACTTCTTGTCAAATAGAAAGCTATAGACTTGCCCCTCATAATCTCTTTGTCATGCCTCTCAATCTGGACAAACTTTCCCTCCTCCAAGTTGTGCCCTAGAATATCCTTTGAAAGCTCCTCTTAAAATGTGCTCTCATCAAATACAATCATAGGAGGGTATGCAAAAAATGGATTCATTGAAAAGGCTTTAGTAATTTTCAAGAAAAAGAAATTTACAGCTTTCTAGTGCCATACGTGCCTATGCCAAGATACGCACTTTGGGACCAAGTATTCACACCACTTGGAAGAAAGTTATGCAAAATGCGGAGACACAGACAAGGCACATGAACCATTGATAGAAAGCCTCGAAGAGATGTGGTCTCAAGGCTAAAATCAATGTAGGATATGTGCAAAATGGATTTATTGAAGATGCTTTAGAAACTCTCAATCAATTGACAGTGGTGGGTGTGAAGCCAAATTCCTCAACCTTTTCCAACATCCTCTCTCTAGGTAGATTTGCATGTAAGATGTAGAGAGATAGATGAGACACACGAACCATTTAGCAGAATGACTTAAATGTGTCTCCTTCATGCAACATTTTGTAGTCGATCTATTGAAGAGGCACAAAAAATTTCAAGAAAATGCAATTATTGGGTGTAAAGAAAAACTCCCTAGCCATTCCAACATCCTCCCTACCTGCACACAAATGGAATTCTTGTAAATAGATGAAAGCATAATAGAAATTATGATTTACAAATGCTATGGTGGATATACATGCACAATGTGGAAGTATAGACAAGGCATGTGAATTGTTTGATACAATGCCTCATGGAAATGTGGTCTTAGGAATCATAGTGGAAGTAGGATGTGCACAAAGTAGATTGAAGGCCATAAAAAGGTACATGCTTTTTGCATAGGAGACATATCGCATTCACAACACCAAAGGTCTATATAACACTGGAGAAATTGGCTTGGCAAATGAAGCAACAAGGTGTTTCCAGATTCTAGAATTTAACTTAATTCAATGAATGATGGACTTCAAAGAAATCAAAGGTACTTCATCTAATAGAATGCATAAGAATCAATGCATACTTAAAACAACATGCAAACTAATTAAATTCAACATGTGCATAACAATCAAAGTGAGTCTTTTGGCATCAAAATTATGACTTAAAAATAGTAGTCAGTTCTTCTTATTGAATTCATAACTACCCTTTATTATTTTATTCTATTTTACTGATAGGTGCTATCACATCCAATCGATGAGTCTATTGCTTATGAGAAGGCAGTATTCAATGCATATGCAGATTTGAAATCAATTACAAATAAGAAGGCGTTAAAGCTGAAATTCCAGATCTAAAAATGTTAACAAAGAAGATAGTAAATGGTCATACATTTGATTTGAAGGAAAATCCAAATAACAAAGCTACAGGAGCTAACAACATAGATGCTAAATCTGTGACAGACGTAAATACGGTTGAACCTAAAGTGCCAAAAAGTTACTCAGCTACAAAATAATGATGAACTTAGTGCATGTGTTAGAAAAAAAACTAGATTTGGCTACAAGAATGGTTGAGGCAAAGGATATGGACTTTTCCAAAAGTTAATGTTGTGTTTTTTTGTTTGTTACACAAAATATTATCATTTTAGCTCCAAGAACACTAAAATTTGCAGACCGTTATGTGTTATTTCGTTTATAACAAACAAATCATGTAGACATAGGAACAAAAACTGAAGACTTTAAATTTCTGATAATATGCATTAAACATTCTCATATTTTAAATTCCTTTAAGAGAAGCAAGGATTTTATATTCCTATAAATATGAACAAAAAAAAAAGGAGATGTATGAATCAATACTTGAATAGAAGAAAAAGATTGTATATTTGTATTCAATGCATGTAAAATCTAGAGACACAAGCAGCATATTAGATTTTTTCTTTTCTTTTCTTTTTCAAGCCCTCCTTCTAGCACCATATGTGAGCAACAAAAATATGCAAACTATTTAAACCTCATCACACATTAGCATAATGTTAGTCTAAAACAAGAAAATAAAGTACTGTTCCTATGAAATACTCAATCATATTAAAATATGCACATAAGATGAAAAGATTCAAAATAACTAAATAAAGCATATAAAAACATGATCAAAATTTATCTCATAGTGGATTGGTGCTTATATGGAAAGAAGCCCTTTCCCAATCCTTTTCTAAGCTCCATGATGAATATGATATGAAATGTTATTAAGATATGATATGGATTCAAATGACAATGATGCATTTGTGCATGAGATTGTGGATGTTTTGTTGAAGAATGAAACCTTCTATTTATAAAATGTCATATGCTAAGAGTGCTCAAAATAGAGCAATGTGGGATAAAGATTTGACTGATGAGATGAAGCCACTTGTCAACTTGTGATAGGTTGAGGAATGAGCACATTTTGGTCAATGTGCCAAAGAGGGGGAGATTCAAATTTGAATTTGAGAGTTAAATGTTGAGTGGGGGACATGTAAGATAGAATTTATTGCCATGTTGGATGTACATGTCAACTTGTTTTTGAATTCAAATTTAAGGGAATATTCCTCAAAGATGCCATGTTGATGGAAAATGATGAATTAATAAATCAATAAATTGATTTATTTGTACAAGTGGGAAAAGTTGGAGGATGTGATGGGTGATTAGATTAGGTTAATCAGGATTAGATTAACCTAGGATGGTGATTAGGGGTTTTGACCCATTTGACTTAGATTTAGGGATTTAAATTAAATCAAAGGGAGATGAAAGGTGATTTGAGATTTAATTAAATAATGGTTTGATTTATTTAATCAAAGAGGGAATGATAGGCTTAAATTAAATATATTAATTTATTCAATTTAAGTGAATGACCTTAGGAGATTGAATGAAATGAACCTAATTTACTTGATGGATGGATGAGTGTGAATTTAATCAAATGCATGATGTTAATTTCACATCTCTACAAAACTAATTTACTTGAATACTAATATTATTACATAAATTTGTCAAAAACAAAACCCTTTTAAGTAAAATACTAGATGCTAAAGTACAGTGAACTACATTTAGTATACTTTTAACTATCTTTTTATAGATACAAAAAGATTTGCACATTCCTCTTATAAAGGTTGCTCACCCCTTTTCAAAGTATTTCAAAAACCATTATACTGTTCAAATGCAATTTGCAACCACCCTTGAAAGAAAACCATTTCTTCACTTTTGTTTACATAACACTGATCTCAGACTGTAGTCAAATTCTTCTCAAATCTAAATAAACACAAATTCACAACAAAATATATTGAAGGTGGGAGAGTTCAAATATTTTAACAATAAAACTTATGTCCCACACTTTCTACTTGTGAATGTGGGGGAAATTAAAACCATTTTAAATCACTGTTTTAATACATAAATTATTAAAAATGGCAGTGTTCGCTACAGGAGGAATTGAAAGATAAACAAAAGTTTCATTCTATTACTTCTAGTTTGTGATTGTTCTTTATTGTGTTTTCCTTTAATATTTGGATTTCGAAACAAAAACTAATTTTTTTGGCTTCCGTGTCTCATATCGTTGTATCAAAGGGAGCTGCTTCAATATTGAGGACAAGCAGAGAATGGAGGCCTACTACAAAATAGAGGCCAACTTTAGAGAAAAAGAATATATTAGAATGCATGTGGGGTGAGAAACTATCTCAATTATATGACTTCAATATTTACATTTATTCTTGGTTTGGAAATGGAAATAGTGAACTTCAATATTTACATTTAGTTTTGGTTTGGAAATGGAAATAGTGAAGCCCAATAATCAAACTAAATTCTAATATATGCTTTTCTCTAAAGATGACCTCCATTTTGTAGACCTTATTCTCTGATTATGCTTAATATTTAAGTAGCTCCCTTCACCTTCCACTCTAGGACTACACTCATTGGAAGAATTAACCTAGCCAATACAAAGAGAAAATTAAGGACTATTATTGTAATGCCAAAAAAAAGGGGACAAAAAATCGTAATTGAAATTTTTTTTAACTCAAACAAGATTTCAAGTGAAGCTTATTTTACCATCCATAGTAGAAGTATGAAACTCTCTGTAGAGAAAAACTAATTCATTAATTGAGATTAGAAGACTAAAATTCAATGTAGAGAAAATCTAATCTATTACTTGAGATAAGTGGTATTTTGCCCCATCATAGTAAAATAAGACAATGATCATGAAAGAGTAAACTGAGGCTAATCTTTCAACTACAAATAATTTATTGTTCTCCTCTTCTAAAAAAATTGTACAACAGATGAGTTTTGTTTCCTAGTCTATAATAAACCTCCTCTGTCAATGCAAAGAAAATAATTTCAAAGTTCTCTTCTTCTTCCTATAGATAGGTTTTATAATGCAATGATTTTCGTATTAAATACAAAAAATTGTTAAAGAAATTCTATAATTACCTCCACAAAAGTCACAATCTGATGATGCAAACAACCCACAATGTAGATGAATGTTTCGTGGCTTACATTAGATAGGCATGTGTTGATTATTGTCACCATGAGTGTGGGAAAACCTAGACCATACTCTTGAGTCCTTGACCCTATACAATGTACATGTCATCGTTACTACACATACTTGCATTTTTGGTTACACAAAAACACACACCCATTAATAAAATCAATTGTTTTAAATATAGAAAAACTTTTAATTGGTCTTAAACTACATTTTAGGTTTACTTTTTATAGTGTATTCCTTGAGAATTTGGTATTCTTAACCATCAAATAATTTAATCAACTGCTACTAAAAAGTTTCTAAGGTTTCTATTTAATGTAAGCACAAATTAATAGTGAGAAAGTAAATACATGAGCCACCCAGTTTGTGTGCATTAGCATCTCTTGTACATGCACAAGTTATTTGTAAGTGAAAGAAACAGTAAACTCAATGCCCTAGGTAAGAAAAGAAAAGAAAAACTCTATTCTCTTTAGTATTATTTCTATGTTTTTTCTTCCAATATAGATTTATTATAGCCACAAGAGACTAAAACATGACTGTTTAATCCCTGATTCCTACTCAATCTTGTCCAACACAATGATTTGTATACTTTTACACTACCCAACCTGGTCTATGTTTATATAGGTATTCAAACACAACTTTAAAATCATTAAACCCTATTGTGAAGGGTTACCATATCTCTATTTATATACGCCAAAGAGAAATTCCAAAGCCCTATGGATTGAAAAATTTGTTTACCAAAGCAAGAATACTTCGAGTAAAAGCATCATCTTGTGAATAAATGGCGTGCATATCTTTACTTCATGAACAAAAAAGAACTGTAAATAACTAAACTAAGGAGGAGAAGATGAAATAACCTGAGGGGGAGGAGATATAAAAAGTAAAGGGGAGAAGACAAATACAGCTTCGTGAGAAATTGCTCAAACTATGTAAGACAAAAGCAACGAGTGCAACTAAATAGAGAAGGCCCAACGACTAAAGGCCTATAGTTAATGATTGGCCAACTGAGAATAAAGATATGCATATTCCTAGGTTGCACGTGAACTGGTCAAGCCATTCCGAACGTGTTTCCTTCCCAGGCATTCTATGGAGGGTAAGGTTCAATTGTTTTAGCATAATTTTTTTTTTTTTTTTTTTTGTTTTTATTTTGGTGGTTTCTTTTAAGATATTTACAATATGAACAATCTTAGTGTAATAAGATTTTAAATCTGGTCAGCAACCCAGTTCTTTTCTAAGCATCTTATGGAGATTATGGTTCAATTATTTTAGCATAACTTTCTTATTCTTTTTTTCATTAGCTTTTGTTTTAGTGGTTTTTTTTAAGATACTCACAATATGAACAATCTTAGGGTAATAAGGGTTTGTATAAGGTAGTTAGGTTTGAAGGGTTCCTCTTCCTGTAGCAATTGTCCATCTTTACATCTAGATTTTCAAAAAAAATTGGAATTGGTGTGTTCATATTTCTTTTAACGCTGACAATCCTATTTTCAAAGTTCAAGATTTTTTGGAATCCTACTTTGCAATAATTTGTTGTTTTAATATATTAAAAAAAACATTCACTAGAAGTTATGGTTCAATTGTATAAAAAATTGTCAATATTAACAATAAACAAATATTATTTATTTTTAATACAAATAAGGTTTAAAAGTATTATTGATTTTTATTTCATTGAATTGTTCATAGTAAATGATAATTTACCCTTTCTATTGATCAATTAATTACAAATAAGTCACACATAGTAAATATAGAATTGATTTGTAAAATTTAAATAAATTAAATATGATATTTAGTTTTGAATTTGAATGGATGAATATATTTGTAACCATAGTAGCATACCTATCTTTAGGAAAATATATTTAAAATATGTGGAGAAATTTTCTTCTCCAAGCATTTATTTAACTTTTATATGACTAAATATAGAAGTTTGTATATCTATACATATAGGTTTATATATAATATCTTCAATACATCTATCAAAAAATGGTTTGTCTTAGTTGTAAGAATAATTTTGTAAAGAAAGCTAGATGTGGAAGCAACTCTCCTAATGTCAAAACCTTAGGGAAGAATGCAAAGATACTTTTTAATTTTTCAATTACAATTCAATTAAGATGCACTTTGAAATAAATAGCAGAAACAGAGAATTAGACAATCATAGATGAACACCATATATACGTGAGAAAACCATTACGGGAGAAAAATCCACCACACCAACATAAGTCACTTTTTATTATAGTATTAAAGATTACATACAAAATTTTGACTAATCTTTCTGATGTCAGAATTCAACAGCTTTCACAATGATCAAACTTGTACAAGAACCTTCAAGTTACAATCTTTATAGAATAGAAATAACTCTAATACAATCACACAGCAATCTGTCAGTTCATCCAACCATCTAACCAAGCATCATCTTCTATTCTAGACTATATTCATGTTGCCCCTGTCTGTCGAGTTTCCTCTTAGAACTGCCACAACTGATTTTCTTCCAATGGTTCCCATTCGGCTTCTCTGATTGGCTATTGATTTACCACGTAGGATGGTCTTCTCTCGATCAAAGTGATCAACCTATGTTGGCATGTCGGTGAGAGACAAGAAGTGTCTCCCCAATGCCCAAAGGCTTCACTATCGATCTCGCCAAGAGTCATCCTAATCACCAAGATGTTACATCGAGTTCAAAGAGCTATCGCTCAGCTTTCAACATGTCGCCAAGACATATCACTTTAGTTGAGACATCCCATTAAGCCTTCATGTTATTCTGAAGCATCCAACAGTCGATGAGACTTATCACTATTGCCAAGAGGTTACATCGATGTTCAAAAGCTACTCCGAAGTATTCAATAGTTAGCAAGACTCTCATCCTTCACTAAGAGATCATACCGAGTCATTAAGGGTTATACTAAAACATTCAAAATTTAGAAAGACATACCAATATCACTAAGATGTTACTCCAAATGGTCACAAGTCATACCAAGCACCAATTATAGTTGGTAAGACTTTTGTCCATCGCTAAGACCATACATCGAGACCTTTTTGCTACTCTAAGTGAATACCGTCGGTGAGACACATGAACTATCGCCAAGAGATCTTCCTGAGTGTTAAAGTCATACCGATGGCCCCAGTAAAAAGCTATCAGAAAGACATCTGTATTAGTAAGAATTCTTATTGAACTGCCTAGACTCTCCCCAAAGACTTCAATAGAAAACGTTGTCAGCAAGACAATAGCTATCGCTGGGACCTCACACCGAAGTAAGCCGATATACGATATGAATGGCCTGTCAGCCAGAGATCTCCATGTGCAGTGAGAGGTTATACTGAATGAAATGTCATAGCGATAGGCTCCTTCGGTGAGACAGAAGCAAGGTCATATCAACTTGAACTGTTCAACAAGATTCAAGCTTCTAGTCAGCCAAACATAAAAGATGTCACGCCGACTTGGCCCTTTCAGAGGTTTCATCCTATGGGATTGAGGCACATATTTCCAACAATCTCCCAATTGACAAAGATCAAACAGACACCTCTAAAGCACAATAAAAACTACTAAAAGTCATGGGAACTAAGGCCCATTGAATTGGCACACCACCTGAACTTGTCTATGCTCATTGGCTTTGTTAATGCATCTACAACATTCTCCAGAGTATCAAAATTTTCCATAGTAACCTTTCCATCCTCCACCATATCTCATACAAAGTGGTACTATGCATCTATATGTTTTGTCCTGGCATGGAAAGTAGGATTAATTTCCAGACAAATTACACTCTATCACACAAAAATAGTTATTTTCCCTGCATCAAAACCAATGTTAGAACACAAACATTTTAACCAAACTGCTTCTTTACAAGCATGAGTAGCTGCCATGTATTCAACATTTGTAGTGGACAAAGTGATTACAACCTACCGCTTACTCATCTAGCTCATTGCACTACCATTCAACATGAAAATATATCTACTCGTGGACCTCCTGCGGTCAATGTCCATTGCCCAATCAGAATCCACATAGCCTCAAATACTAAGAGTCCTCTGTGATTCAACCAGGTTCCCATAGTAACATAAAGAAAAATATAAAGTTCCCTTTAAATATCTAAAAACTCTCTTTACAACATCCTAATGTGTCCTTCCAGGATTAGCCATAAACCGACTAAGAAATCCCATTGCTTGGGAAATTTCTGGCCTTGTATAGACCATTGCATACATAAGACTGCCAACCGCACTAGCATAGGGTACATTGGTCATGTCCTCCATCTTAGTAGGATATTTTGGACAGTTTTCAATAGATAGCTTCATTCCCTGCAAGACTAGAACAACTAGCTACTTGCAATAAGTCATACAAAATCTCTCTAGAATAGTCTTGATATACTTACTTTGACTGACCCAAAATTTTCTACTATTCCTATCCCTAGTTATCTCCATCCCCAAAATATACCTTGCTGCACCAAGATCTTTCATTTCAACCTTAGCAGACAACTGAGACTAAAGATCAGAAATCATTAGCTTACTATTGCCTATGAACAACATATCATCAACATAGAGAGCAATAATAAGAACTTGATCACTTTCAGCTTTATAATAAACACAATGATCAGATTTTGATCTCACAAATCCTAGAGACAATACAATAGTATCAAATTTCTGGTACCCCACATTCTAGGTCACTGCTTTAACCCATACAAAGACTTCTTTAACTTGCAAACTAGTTTCTCTTTACCTTTCTCAACAAAGTGCTCAGGCTGGGACATATAGATTTCTTCTTCAAGATCACCATGAAGAAATGTTGTCTTCACATCCATCTGCTCAACCTCTAAGTCATACATTACCGCAAGTGAAAAAGAAATCTAATGGACGTCAGCTTAGCTATAGGAAAGAAAATTTCCCCATAATCAATTCCCTCTACCTCGAATAACCCTTCAGAACCAATCTTGCCTTGTACTTTCCCACACTACCATCCAAACCAATCTTCTTTTGAAATACTCATTTGTAGCGCATAGCCTTTCTACCTTTAGGCAATGGCACCAAACTCTAGGTTTCATTCTTTTCTAATGATTCCATTTCTTCATTCATGACTTCCAACCAAGAATTTGAATCAGACATTCTAAATGCCTCTTTCATAGTCCTAGGCTCATCATTGCTAGAAATCAAAGCATAGGCACAAGTAGAATCTATCAAAGAGAACCCATATGTATCAAGTTGTTTTCTTTCATGGGCTGACCTCCTCAGTGGTTGAGGCTAAGGTTGTTCTTCTTTAGAACTTTCAAAATTGCTTGAGCTCTCCTTAGTTTCAGGTACATTTTGAATTTTGAATTCCTCTTTCTCTGGTGTAGGAGGAATTACAACTACATCCTTATTGTTTTCTGACTTTGTCTCTAACTGCAGATTCAAGGTAGAAGGCTTCAGCTCACAAAAGATTACACTTTTGCTGTATACAACCTTCTCTATATCAGGATTCCAAAGCTTGTGTCTTTTTATGCTAGCACTATAGCCAATAAAAATATATTTGATAGCCTTGTTCTCCAATTTAGATCTTTTCTCATATGACACATAAGCATATGCCTCACAGCGAAAAACTTGAATATGTCTTAAAGAGGGATTCTTACCAAACCACGCTTCCAAAGGTGTTTTCTCAACAAGAGTAGAATTTGGAGAATGATTTATTAAGTAACATGCAATAGCAATAGCCTCAGCCTAGAACTTCTCCTCTAGGCTAGCACTACTTAGCATACTTCGTGCTCTCTCCATCACTGTCCTATTGAACCTTTCTGCAACTCCATTTTGTGGTGGAGTATAAGGCATAGTCTTATGTCTTTTAATCCCATGGTCTTTGCAATACCTTTCAAAATCATCATAGCAAAATTCACCACCATTATTAGTCCTTAAGCATTTAATTTTTCTTCCAGTCTGATTTTCTACAAGGTTCGTAAATTTCTTAAACCGACTAAACACTTCTGATTTACATTTTAGAAAATAGACAAATGTTCTCAAATAATCATCAATGAAGTATACATAGTATCTCGATTTAGACAAAGAAGGAACATTCACTGGACCAAATACATCAAAATGAATATAATGTAGCAAATCAGAAGGTTTATGAGGACTGGAATAAAATGAAACACGGTGTTGTTTTCCATATATACAATGCTCAAAAAATTCAATTTCAAGTTACAATCATCAAGCCCCTCAACCAAGTTTTTATTCTTCAAGGTTTTTAAACCTTTCTCTCCAATGTGGCCTAGCATATGATGCCACGACATAGTATTTTTTGTTGGAAGTTTAACTTCCATAGAGTTTACATAATTAGGAACATTTCCCTCTTTACCTACACGAGTAGCTTTCTATGACTTTATAGAGACACTGTTACATTGAACAACATGTGCATCCAGCTTGTACAAGGTACCAATATGGGCACCCCTTTCTAGCACCATCAAGCCTCTAGTCATCTTGCAGCCATTTCTAGAGAATGTGACTTGCACTCCAATATCATTCAGCTTACTGACAAATAGCAGATTTCGAGCCAGACCTGGTATATGCATAACATCCTTGATTCCCTTCACTCTGCCATCGGAGAATTGGATTTTGACTCTTCAAAAACTAACAATCTCTAAAGTTGAATCACTTGCCAAGTACACCTTTCCACCATCGTATTATTCATACCTCATGAACCAATCTCTATGAGATGTCTTGTGGAAAGATGCCCCTGAATCAATTAGCTAGACATCATTTGATGCCTGTGTAGCCAAGGCTATAATGAAGGCATCTGCATCACTCTAAGAAGAATCATTATCAAAAGAGCCCTTCTTCTTTTTATTTTTCTCCTCTTTACAATCCTTTCAGACATGACCAAGTTACCCACAATTCCAACATTTCACCTTGGACTTCTTGCTAGGAGACTTTGATCTCCCTTCTGATTTCAATTTGGACTTCTTGTCCTTCTTATTGCCTCTCTCTTTTGACCTTCCTCTAATAGCAAGGGCCTCCTTCACCATCTTAGAAGATTTCCTTCTCATTTTTTCTGATAACAAAGAAGCAACATCTTCCATTTTGAAATTCGATGTTGTACTCCCAATAGCCATCATCTGTCTTTACACCAACAAGAGTTAACTATGCAATCATCATGTTAAATGCATTCAAATGATCAGCAATAGACCCTCCTTCTTGCATTCTCAAAGTGTACAACTTCTTCCTCAGGAATAGTTTATTCACCAAGGACTTCCCTTGATAAATAGATGCCAATCTCTTCCACAAGGAAGATGCAGTCTTCTCTTCATGCACATTGAGAAGTACAGAGTCTACTAAACAGAGCCTTATCATCCCCTTAGAATTTCTATCTGCAAGGTCCCAATCTTCTTGCTTCATGCTTTTAAGTTTAGTTCCAGACACAGCAAGCCATAGATCACGATCCACTAAGAGATCCTCCATTTTGAGTTTCCACAACTCAAAATTGCTGCCATTGAATTTATCTATTTCAATCTTTCCTGGTGTTCTTGCCATCTCAATCTGTAATTAGAAATTGAGAAACTTCTACAAGACTCCCACTGAACATAAATGACACAAAAAACCCAACGTACCCACAAGGATAACACAACTAGCTAGGATCTGATACCACTTGTAAGGAAAGCTAGATGCAGAAGCAACTCTCCTAACATCAAAACCTGAGGGAAGAATGCAGAGATACTTTTTAATTTTTCAATTATAGTTCAATTAAGATGAACTTTGAAATAAATAGTAGAAACATAGAGTTATACAAACATAGATGAACACCAGATATACGTGGGAAAACCCTTAAGGGAGAAAAACCCACCACACCAATAGAAGTCACTTTTTATTATAGTAATAAAGATTACATACAAAATTTTGACTAATCTTTATGATGTCAGATTTTAGCAGCTTTCACAATGATCAAACTTGTACAGGAACCTTCAAGTTACAATCTTTATAGAATATAAATCACTATAATACAATCACACAACAATCTGTCGATTCATCCAACCATCTAACTAGGCATCATCTTCTATTCTAGACTATATTCATGTTGCCCCTATCTATCAAGCTTCCTCTCAGAACTACTACAATGAACTGTCTTTCAACGGTTCCCATTCGACTTCTCTAATTGGCTATTGATTTAACACGTAGGATGGTATTCTATCAGTTAAAGTGATCAACCTATATTGGCATGTTGGTGATATAGAAGAAGTGTCTCCCCAATGCCCAAAGGCTTCACTATCGATGTCACCTAGAGTCATCCTAATCGCCAAGATGTTATATCGAGTCCATAGAACTATTGCTTAGCTTTTTCCATGTCACCAAGACATATCACTTTTGCTGAGACATCCCATCGACCCTTCATATTATTCTGAAGCATCCAACAATCGATGAGACTTATCGCTATCGCCAGGAGGTTACATCGATGTTCAATAGTTACTTCGAAGTATTCAACAGTCAGCAAGACTCTCATCCTTCGCTAAGAGATCATACTGATTCATTAAGGGTTATACCAAAACATTCAACATTCGACAAGACATACCACTATCATTGAGATGTTACTCTGAATGCTAACAAGTCATACCGAGCACCAAACAACAGTCGACAAGACTTTTGTCCATCGCTAATACCATACACTGAGACCTTTGTGCTACTCCGAGTGAATACCGTCGGTGAGACACACCAACCATCACCAAGAGATCTTCCCGAGTGTTCAAGTCATACCGATGTCCGCAGTAAAAATTTGTTGGCAAGACATCCATATTGGTAAGACTTCTTACCAAATAGCCTAGACTCTCCTTGAGGACTTCAACAAAAAACATTGTCGGCGAGGCAATAGCTATCGCTGGGACCTCACACCGAAGTAAGCCAATATACGATATGAATGGCCTATTGGCTAGAGATCTCCACAAGCGGTGAGAGGTTATACCAAACGAATGTCACAGTGATACGCTCCTTCGGTGAGATAGAAGCAAGATCATAGCTACCTGAACTGTTCAACAAGATTCATGTTGCTAGTCCGCCAGACACAAAAGATGTCACACCGACTTAGCCCTTTCAGAGGTTTCATCCTGTGGGATTGAGGCACATGTTTCAAAAAAATTTAAAGACTCAAACTTGAGAAAGAATTGGTAGGCCAAATTTAGACTTGGCCAAAAATTTGGGCATCAAATTGATGACAAGAAACACAACACTCAACCCAAATTCAAAAAACCTCATATTATAAAGACTCTATTTAAATGATTAACTCAAAATTGATAAATACTCGTGTCAATTATAATTGATATTCGATTGCACTACCAAATACTCACAATTGAAAGTAATTCAAATTATTTTATTTATGATTTCATGAAAAAAAAAACAATTACAATCTTTGGCCACTCCTTTTCCTCCTCTAATCTATCCAATATTTTGTTTCCTATCACACCTTTTCTATTTCACCCAGCTACATTTTTTATTGTTGCATACATCTACAATGACATCCATATTTGATGTTTCCTTTTCTTCTCCAAATCTATAATGTTTTATTGCTTTTAAATTCTTAAAATGGGAACTCTTCTTCCTAATACTATGCAACCCCTTCCATATTCTCTTGTTGGCCACCCCCTTCCCTTAATTTGCATTCATTCTATTTCATTTCTCAATAGTTTAGTCAGCTTACAATTTTCTATGTAGCCCTTCTTTACTCCACTTTGAATCGACCCTCCTTGTATGTTCCTTGAACACAACCCTCCTCAACATCAATTTTTGTTTGCAATTTAAATAAAATAAGAAAACAATCTTTGTCACAGTGTAGTACCCTATGTAGGAAACCTCCCCTATTGTATTACTATACATACATATGCTGGCCTATCTCCCTTATCAGCCTTTTAACTTACTTTTAATGCTTTCCAACTTCTTAAAATTTTCCTCTAATATGTGCAGATTCTCTCTTTGTTTGGGCACATATTTTTATTGACTTGGTCTCTAATTGCATTTCCTAGGCATCGATTGTGAAATGAAATTATCTTTAACATACTACCTTTTATCTCCTCCATGCTGGCCTACCAAGGGTCTTTAACTCAAGCATAAATTTTCTTGAGTCATGCCACAATTCTTCTTCTTCTTCCCCTTGGCATACCCTCATGATGCTCAAATCTGCAATGTTATATTGCTCTATGTCTCCTTAAATTCTGAAACTCTTCATTTCAACTAGCATTACCATGGTTTTTATTTGTCATTCATGACTCCATCTATCCACTATTTATTTTTATCAATTTATATATATAATCCATGATGGGATTGGTCTTTCTAACTTCTCTATTTATTTCCCCTTTTGCTCATATGTTGAGTAGAATTTAATTGAAATTCAAATCAAATAAACATAATTTAGAAGTCCAATTTTGATATTTCATCATTCAAATGACAACAATGTCTAGAACCAAAAGGAATAGCCCACAGAAAAAGGAAAACAAAAGCGAAACAATAAAATCAAATTGAAATTTTTTTGGTCCATACAAATTGTGTTTGACCCAAGATGCTCTTGCATCAAACACATAGGTAAGGAATTTGTGATCATTGGCTCACAAAGGTGGAGTTGAGTGATAGAACTACTCTTTGAGACTACAACCAATTTTGAATGAACTTCATCGCTAATAGCCTGACCTCCTCTACCAAGTACTTCCTCTCCACTCTACAAATGACCTCTCGTATTCTTCTTCTATTTTCCTCTTGGCTATAAATTAGAATTCATAACCTACAGGTTCATACAAACAATCTAATGGCTATTCCTTTTTTTTGTCTTCACCTTAAAACAAACATTTCATTTCTCTCTTGACTTCTCAGCAACTCTGCCCTTACAATCTCCATGCTACAATCGTACCTCGATCTCATGAAGATTCCAATTCACCTATTGTAATCTTCCATCACACAAAACATTCCTCTATGCTTTCCACTCTCAAGTGTTTGAGACCTCGCTCACCTGCAATGCTTTTTAGGTTCTCACTCGTGCTTCTGATTTTGCACTTTCCAGTCCTCAACTGCCAGGACTCTCTTCATCTACAATGGTACTTTTGGACTTCACTCACACTACTATCCACTCATGTTTCATCACAAGTTGCCTCATGTTTGGATCTGCTTTTTCCATCAAAAACTTTGCTCACTTCCCTCTTCACCCATAAGTCCTGGTGTGAACTACCTCTCTCTCGGCACTCTATCCGGGCACACTCAATACCACTCATTTTGATACCACTTGATGTTGAAGAAACACAACACAACTCAAATAAATAAAAACTCATATTACAAAGACTCTTTTTAAATGATTAATTCAAAATCAACAAATACTTGTGTCGATTTAAACTAAATATTTGATTTCACAACTAAATACTTGCAATTGAAAGTAATTCAAATGATTTTATTTATGAATACATTAAAAAAATAATAATTACAATTTCTTGCCACTCCTCTTCCCCTCTACTCTTTCTAATATTTCGTCTCGCATCACACCTTTTGTATTTCACTCATTTTTATTTTTTATTACTACATTGATCTACAAAAACATCCATATTTCATGTTAACTTTTTTTCTCCAAATCTATAATGTTTTATTGTTTTTAAAATCTGAAAATGGACACTCTTCTTCCTGATACTATGAAACTCCTTTCATATTCTCTTGTGGTCAACCCCTTCCCTTAACTTGCATTCATTCCATTTCATTTTTCAATAGTTCAATTTGCATACAATTTTTTGTGCAACCCTTGTTTACTCCACTTTAAATCAACCCTCCTTGTATGTTCCTTCAATGCTGTCCTCCTCAACATCAACTTTTATTTGCAATTTAAATGAAATAAGAAAACAATATTTTTCATGGTGCAACAACCTATACTAGAAACCTCCCTTATTGTATTGTTGCACATACATATGCTGGCCCATCTCCCTTATCTTCTTTTTAACTACCTTTTAATAATTTTCAACTTCTTAATTTTTCCCTCTAATATGTGCAACATCTCTCCTTTTTGGGCGCTTGGTTTCTGATTGCATTGTTTGGGCACTGATTGTGAAATGAAATTATCTTTAACATATTTACTTTTTTCTCGTCCATGTTATCCTACCAAGGGTCTTTTAACTCAAGCATAAATTTTCTTGAGCCATGGCATGGGATTTTTCTATCCCTTGGCATCCCTTCATGATGCTCAAATCTACAATGTTATATTGCTACATGTCCCTTCAAATTTTGAAACTCTTCATTTCAACTTACATTACCATGGTTTTTCTTTGCCATCAATGACCCCATACATTCGTTATTTCTTTTTATTAGTTTATATACAATCCATGATGGGATTGTTACAGATATGTAATCTCAACTATTTTATTATGCAAATTCCCTCCAGCTAAGGCTACATACTAGCATTTAAGGAAATTTAATAGCAACGATTTTTGGAGAAGATTTGGGAGATTTGGATTAATTCACATTAACTGCCTATTTACTCTCACACACTTTGTGGGTAATAAAAGATATTATTATTTTATTACTTCTTAGCTATCCACCGTATCTTTTAATTTTAATTCCTTTTTGCGGTCATTTTGTTGTATGCAAGAAGCATGAAAGAGAGAAACACAGCTCTGCATCTGAGAATATGGTGTAAAGAAGAATAGGACATTGTAGCTGTTGTATATTTCAGATTGATGAATATATATAAATCTAATTGTTTTCTATTTTCTACTATGTAAATTGTGTGTGTTCCCAACAGCTCTTAATTGCATTTGAATGTGTTTCTTTTATTGTTGTGTATGTTTCTTATTTGCTGCTCTATTTTCCATTTCAATTCATCTATCCCTATTCCCACATCTAGTATCAAAGCCACTGGTTCAAATTTCTAGTCTCTTTTTTGGTTCTACACTTATTTCTTGTTTAACAACCATCAATGGCTTCCACAATGTTGACATGTGGTGCTTCCTTGTCTAGCCTGCAAAATCCTCTTTTCATAGAAAAAAATTATGAATATTGGTCATTGACCATGAAAGCCCTATTTAAGTCTCAGGATGTTTGGGAAATTGTTGAGAATGGTTATGCAAAACTAGCAGACCAAGCAGCTTATAATGCTCTCACACAGGCAGAGAAAGATCTCTTGTAAGATCAAGGAAAGAAGGATGGAAAATCCGTTTTCTACATTTATCAAGCAGTGTGTGAAAGCATACTACCAAGATTTTCAGTAGCAACATAAGAAAAGGAGGCATCAAATAGACTGCAAATAGCCTATCAAGGTAAGCACAAAGCTAAAGCTACAAAACTTCAAATACTTAGAAGAGAATTTGAAAATATAAGTATTAAAGATTCAAAATATGTGCAGTTATTTTTTACTCAAACTTTGTTGGGCTAGTAAATCAAATAAAATCTCATGGGGAAACATTAGAAGAGGCAAGGATAGCTGAGAAAGTGTTAAGGGTTTTTCCTACTAAGTTTGATCCTTTAGTTATTGCCATGGAGGAAACTAAGGATTTAACTCAACCGGCAATGGATGAATTACATGTATCTTTGATAAATCATTAATATAGGCTAAATAGATCACACACCTCTATTGAGAATGGTTTCTCATTGCAGACTTCAATAAGACATGGTAGAGGTAGAGGTAGGTTCACACCTAGGGGTAGAGGAAGAAATTCATTTAGAGGACGTAGCAGCAGTCCTACAAACCAAGGTGGAAGAGGACATTACAATGAACACTTTCAAAGTCATCCAAGTGGTCAAAGACAAAATAAGTCACATGTTCAATTTCATTACTGCAAGAAGTATGGTCACTACTCTTCTGAGTGCAAGAAGAAACAACATGATCAAGGAAGAAAAAAACAAAATCCCCCAGAAAATTCTACAAAAACTATGTTTATTGCATGTGCAAAGATTGCTAAAGAAATTTCTACAAAATCACCAGTTGAATGGAATATGATTCAAGACAATCCAAATGATATTTGGTATTTATATTCTGGTTGTAGCAATCACATGTCTGGAAATCTAGAGTTATTTTCAAGATTGGATAAATCAGTCACCTTAAATGTTACTCTTTGGAACAATAATCAAGTGACTGTTATGGGAAAAGGAACTGTTGATATTCTAAACAAAAAGGGGGAGCAAAAATTCATTCATGATGTTTTTTATGTTGTTGGTCTAAAACATAATCTGATGAGTATTGGTCAATTAGTGCAAAAAGGATACAAAATTTACATGAAAAATAATGCATGTGTTATTCTTCATAAATATCCAAGTACTCAACTAATAGTAGAGGTACAAATGACAAAATTAAATGTTCCCATTAAGGTTGAAACCTAACATCAAAAGAACATGACTGAAGCTTATCATATGGTAGAAAACACACAAGCTGGAAGAACATTAAAGGCTGAAAATTCTCAAGATGCCTCTCAAGGTTGCTATGGGAAAGAACAAGGTTGCTCCAGAATTGAGCAAGGTTGCTCTAGAATAGAGCAAGGTTGCTTAGGAAAGACAAAAATTGGAACCAAAGATTAAAAAATGGTAATGTAACTATTTAAACAACTTTTCAGACACTGGAAAAGAATGAATCTTGGTTATGGCATCTAATATTTTTTCCATTTAAACTCTGGAGATCTGAATTTGCTGCATAAAAAGAATATGGTAAAGGGGCTTCCATTGATTCAAAAACCATAAAGGGTATGTGAAGTGTGCATCTTGGGTAAAAAACATAGAGATACCTTCCCTGTTGGAAAATCAGAAGGAGCATGTAAACCACTTGAGATTGTTCACTTTGATATATGTGGACAAATGCAAACTCCTTCCATCGGAGGTTGCACATATTTTCTGACTTTTATTGATGATTATACAAGAAATACATGGGTCTATTTTTTGAGGCATAAATCTGATGCATTTGGAGTCTTTCAATAGTTCAAGGCTCTTTTAGAGAAAAAAAGTGGTTACTACATCAAGATATTAAGAACTGATAGAGGTGGTGAGTATAGTTCTACTGATTTTCTGAATTTTTGCAGCCAACGTGGCATTCACAAACAATTTACAGTCCGTTACACACCTCAACAAAATGATGTGGCTAAAAGAAGAAATTGAACTGTCATGGATATGGCAAGGAGTATGCTGAAATCAAATCATTTACCAAATCAATACTAGGCCGAACCAGTAACAATTGTTGTTTATATTTTAAATAGATTCCAAACTACAAGTGTAAGAAATGTGATTCCTAAAGAGGCTTGGAGTGGTAGAACGCACAATGTTGCTCACTTCAAAGTCTTTGGATGCATTGTATATGCTCATGTTCCTAAAGAGATGAGAATAAAATTAGATAACAGAGGTGAGAAATGTATTTTTTTGGGTATTCAAAAGATACAAAAGCTTACAAGTTGTTTAATCCAATTACAATAAAAGTTATAATCAGCAGGGATGTGCAATTTGTGGAGAATGAAGCATGGGATGGAAGTGTAGAAAAAATAATGAATGTAGCAGCAGCTGATCAACATGATGATATGACTGATGAATTGATAAAACAACAAGTTATTCCTCAAGCCATACCTCCTTCCACTACCGGACATGCAACACAACTTGTAGCACAAGCTACACCTCATTCTACAACAAGACTTTCAATAAATCAGAATTTTACACCTACACAACAAACTCCACAAAGAACACTAGCCATAACACCATTTGGAATTCCATCAAACTCAGTTGATAGAAGCAGCTCATTGGATCCTACATTGGCAAGCTTATTGCAGTGAAAAACAAGGAGTTTAAGAGATATATATGAAGTTGATTTTAGTGTTGACACATCAAATTCATTTTCTATTTTTTCTTTATTTTAAGAAGTTGTTGATCCAATGTTCTTTGATGAAGCAATTAAGGACAAAGTATGGGCTGAAGCTATGGATGAAGAGATTGAAGGTATTGAAAAGAACAATACTTCAAAGTTGGTGGATCTCCCGCAAGGAAAGGATGTAATAAGTGTAAAGTGGATTTACAAAACAAAGTATAGAATGGATGGAAATGTGCTGAAGCATAAGGCAAGGTTGGTTTCTAGAGGTTTCACTCAGTAGCCTGGTATTGAATACAATGAAACATTTACAACTATAGCTCACTTGGGTACGGTAAGAAGTGTTTTGGCCATTGCAGCTCAAAAGAAGTGGCATGTTTCTCAAATGGATGTAAAATCTGCATTTTTGAATGGTTGATTGAAGAAGAAGTTTATATTGAGTAGCCGAAAGGATATGAAATTGCAAGTCATGAAGGAAAAGTACATAAGCTGAAAAATATGCTCTATGGACTCAAGCAAGCTCCTAGAGCATGGTACAGTCAAATTGATTCTTATTTAATTAAGAACGGTTTCAGTAGGTGTAACGATGAACCTAATTTTTATATCAAGATGGATGAAGAAGGTAAAATACTGATGGTTTGTCTTTATGTAGATGATTTATCTTTATGGGAGACCTTTCTATAAATCTCTTTAAGGAAGCTATGATGAAAGATTTTGAGATGACTAATCTGGGTCTTATGAAATATTTTTTTGGAATAGAAGTTAAGCAATCAGTAGATGGTATTTGTATTTCTCAGTCAAAATAAGCAAGTGATGTGTTGAAAAGATTTCATATGTTGAATTGCAAATCAGCTCCTACTCCAATTGTGATAGAACTAAAGTTAAGCAAAGAAGATGATGGTTCAATAGTTTATGCTAGACTGTATAAGAGGATGGTTGCTAGTCTCATGTACTTGACTACCACAAAACTTGACATCATGTATGGTGTAAGTCTTATCTCAAGGTTCATGAAGTCTCCAAAAGACTCTCATTGGCAAGTTGGAAAAAGAATATTAAGGTACGTATGTGGAACTAAGAACTATGGAATTCTATATTTAGTTGTCGATGATTTCAAACTCATTGGATATAGGGATAGCGATTGTGCTGGTAGCATAGATGATAGAAAAAGTACTTCTGGTTATGCCTTTAATTTTGGATCAGGAGTTGTATCATGGGCTTCAAAGAAACAACCCATTATCATACTTTCTTTAGTAGAGGCAGAGTATGTTGTAGCCACAAGAGCATCATGTCAAGCCATATGGATGAGAAGAATATTAGCTTAGTTGATGCATAAACAAGATGAAGCAACAAAGATATATTGTGGTAATAGCTCAGCCATTGCATTGTCTAAAAATCATATTTTCCATAAAAGAAGCAAGTACATAGACACTAGATATCATTTTATAAGAGAGTTAGTGAATAACAAAGAAATATGTTTGGAGTTCTATAGATCAGAAGATCAATTTGCTGATATTTTCACTAAACCATTGTCAAGATATGCATTTCAATACTTGAGAAGTTTTTTGGGTGTTTTATGCTAAAGATGAATGCTCCATAAATTTATGTGCTAGTGCAGATGCTCTAGAACTTGAAGGAAGATGCTCTAAAACTTTTGAACATAATTCAAAAACAAAAGAAAGATGCTCCAAAACTTGAATTCAAATGCTTCGGAACATGAAGGAAGATGCTCCAGAACTTGAAGGAAGATGCTGCAACAATTTTTTGTGTAGATTACAGTTAGCTAGTTGAGATTAAGGGGGAGTCTTAGAGATATGTAATCTCAACTATTTTATTATGAAAATTCCCTCCAGCTAAGGCTACATACCAGCATTTAAGGCAATTTAATAGGAATTCTTTTTGGAGAAGATTTGGGAGATTTGGATTAATTCACATTAACCGCCTATTTACTCTCACACACTTTGTAGGTAGTAAAAGATATTAATATTTTATTACTTCTTAGCTATCCACCGTAGCTTTTAATTTTAATTCCTTTTTGTGGGCATTTTGCTACATGCAAAAAGTAGGAAAGAGAGCAATGCAACTCTGCATCTAAGAATATGGTGTAAAGAAGAACATGGCATCACAGCTGTTGTATATTTTAGATTGATGAATATATAAAAATATAATTACTATCTATTTTCTACTGTGTAAATTGTGTGTTCCCAAGATCTCTTAATTGCATTTGAATGTGTTTCTTTTATTGTTGTGTATGTTTCTTATTTTCTGCTCTATTTTCCGTTTTAGTTCCTCTGCCCCTATTGCCAACTAGATGCTCTAGAACTTGAAGGAAGATGCTATGGAACTTTAGAACATAATTCAGGAATAGAAGGAAGATGCTCTAGAACTTGAAGTCAGATACTCCGAAGCTTGAAGGAAGATGCTCTAAAATTTTTTTGTGTAGATTGTCAGCTAGTTGAGATTAAGGGGGAGTGTTAGAGATATGTAATCTCAACTATTTTATTATGCAAATTCCTTCCAGCTAAGGCTACAGACCAGCATTTAAGGAAATTTAATTAGAATGCTTTTTGGAGAAGATTTGGGAGATTTGGATTAATTTGCATTAACTACCTATTTAATCTCACACACTTTGTGGGTACTAAAATATATTAATATTTTATTACTTCTTAGCTATCCACTATTGCTTTTAATTTTAATTAATTTTTGTGGCCATTTTGTTGTATGCAAGAATCAGGAGATAGACCAACGCAACTTTGCATTTGAGAATATGGTGTAAATAAGAAGAGGGCATCATAGCTGTTGTATATTTCAGATTGATGAATATATATAAATCTAATTGTTGTTGATTTTATACTATGTAAATTGTGTGTGTTCCCAGCAGCTCTTAATTGCATTTGAATATTTTTATTTTATTGTTGTGTATGTTTCTTATTTGCTGCTCTATTTTCCATTTTAATTCCTTTGCCCCTATTCCCATAGGGCTTGGTATTTTGAGCTTCTCTATATATTTCCCCTTGTTCTCATATGTTGAGTAGAATTCAATTGGCATTCAATTCAAATAAATGAAATTTAGAAGAATTCCAATTTCATATTTCATATTTAAATGACAACAATTCCATTAAATGATCACTGAAAGTAAAAGGAATTTCCCATAGAAAAAGGGAAAAAGTTGAAACAACAAAATCAAACTAGAAATTTTCTTGGTCGATGGTAAAATTGTTTTTCCCAAGATACTCCTGCATGAAACATGCCAGGTAAGAAATTTGTGAGCATGGTCTCACAAAGGTGGAGTTGAGTGATAGAACCACTCTTTGATACTACAACCAATCTCCAATGAACTCCTTCGCTAATAGCCTGACCTCCTTTTCCAAGTACATCCTCTCCATGCTACAAATGACCTCTCACATTCCTCTTCTAGTCGCCTCTTGGATATACATTAAAAGTAACAACCTGTAGATTCATATGAATTGTCTGACGACTATGCTTTTTTTCTTTGTTTTCACCTTAAGAGAACCATTTCATTTCTCTCTCGACTTCTCAGTAACTCTTTCCTTGTAACCTCCACACTACAATCATACCTCGATCTCATCAATATTCCACTTCTTCTATTGTAATCTTCCCACACAACACTTTCCTCTACACTTTCCACTCTCAACTATTCAAGACTCCGCTCACCTATAATGATGCTTTTGAGATTCTCACTCGTGCTTCCAATTCTGTTTCTTCCAGTCCTCAACCATCGAGACTCTGTTCATCTGCAACTATACTTTTGGACTTCACTCTGTAGACATGCAAAATTAGCATCATGCATTAGGTCCATTCATCAATTAATCAAATTCACATTCATCCATTCATCATTTAATCTCATTAATCTCCATCTCCTAAGGTCATTAATTCAAAATTAAATAAATATTTTCACTAACCTTTTAATCAAATAAATCAAACATTCATTTAATTGAATCATAATGCATATTCCATCCTTTTCTAAATTAAATAAATCAAATATTTAAGTCATAAAAGTAAAAATAATCCTAAACACCATTAGCCTAATGTAATCACCCATCACATCCTCTAGATAATCCCACTTGCACAAATAAATCAATTTATTTATTTACTAAAACCCTTATTTTCTCTCAACATGGCATTTATGGGGAATAATACCTCAAGTTTGAAAAAAATGACAAGTTCACTTGTCCCCTCCCACATTGCAATAAATTATCCATTTCATGTCCCACTCTCAAAATTTATTGCACAAATTTGAATTTGAAACTCCCTCTCATGGGCACATTTCCAAAATCTTGCACATCCTTCAGCCTATCACAACTTGACAAGTGGCCTCCTCTCATTACTAGATCTTTAGTCCTACATTCACCCATTTAGCCAATCTCTCATCAAGAAAATCTATAAATAAAGGCCTTAATCTCCATCAACTCATCCACATTATACATGCAAAGTTACTCTCTTGGTTTGAGAACTAATTTTTCTCTTTATCTCCATTGCATCTCATCATTTTAGCTTTTGAGCAAGGATTGGGAAAGGGTCATTTGCACATTTGACACCAATCCACTATGGAATTGGTATTTGTTAGTGTTTTTCATGATGTTTTTAGTTTTCTCTTGTCATTTGATACATTTTGAAGGATTTACAAGGTATTTCATAGGAGTATTCTTGAGGAATTTGTAGGCACTAACCCATGTTTGAAGTTTGCTTTTGGTCTGTGTAATTTTCACCGATTTTAAAAATTTATTGCAGATATTGACTCGTGGATTCTACTGCTACATTTGCAATGCAATATCATGTTGATTCTATTTTCACCGTTTTTCTCTATAAGCATACTACAATACAAGTTTTTGAAGGCTTTGTTGAAGATTTTCCATAAGCAGCTTATTAGTGTCATCATGTAACCAGCATGATATATCGAGGTGTCTAGTCTTTGGTTTTGGATACACTTTTTGTATTATCTTATGCCACATTTATTTGATGTCTGGTTTACATCTGCACAAGCTTAAAAGTAATTTCTAAAGATAAAAATTTGTTTGCATAAAATTACGATTCTTTGAAAGCATTGGTGATGGCATAGGAAGAGGAGTTGGTGGTGGTATCCAAAATTTCCTGAATCCACTTTACACCTGCTAGTTACATTGCTTTCTTTTCTGCATTGGGGCATGGTTGGAGCTTGCTAAATAGGCTAGCTTGAAAGTCTTCCTATAAACAGTTATGGTCATTGGCTCTGTACATATAAGTTTTAAATAATATTTTTAAATAACTATATTTTATGAATGTCTCGTTCCTTTAGACTGCATTTCTTAGCTCTATCCCATTGATAGTTTTTGTACTAGCAACGTGTGGCCCTAGGTGGAGGCACAACAAAAGTCTTCAAACATGTGGTGTGCAGATCAATTCTATAGAGCTCGCATTGATTCCACTTTACACTGTTGGGGTGTTTGTTTGATCTACCGCTATCATTGATTATAATTAACATTATTGTGGAGTCTATTTGATCTATCGTTGCCAGTATTTAATGCCCCCTATTATACAAAATAGATCTTTATATATATATATATATATATATATATATATATATATATTGGTAGAAGATATTCCAAAAGTCATAGAAGATATATGAAATCGCTTTCCTGTACCAAATGAATTTTCAGCCTTCTCGGGCTTTTCCAAATATTTTGAAAAATGCATTCAATTTAGATGTCTAAGTTTGAGCGGTTGTAAGGAATAGGGAGTCTTATATCCATAATGACTAATCCTTGCTTAGCTGCAGTTTGAATGCCAAAATCACTGTGATACTATGTACGACACTGACACCTTTGTGTTCCCATGTGTTCTTTTGATGAGTTTTGATTTAAGATTGGCTTCTTCGATGTAGGGACAGTGCTAATTAAAATACTAGGAAGATGTAGAAGAGTATGGGTAATTTACTTATAGTTAAATAATGGCATTTAGGTACATTTTTTTACTATATTTTATTGCTTATTGGGAAGAGTTGGGCCAAGTCTACTGCAGAGATTAGCATGTATCTAGATAAACTAGGAAACTAAATGTTACATGCTGGATATTTGACAATAAATGTGCAAGCAATAGATGAGTTATGTGAAGAGTTGGCACAATTCTTCTACAGAGGTTAGTATGTTGCCTGAGGAGCCAGCAAGCTGACTTATACATGTGGATATTTGACAATCAATGTGTAAGTGACAGAGTCAAGGTACAACCAATGTGATTTTGGAAAAAGTCTACTATAGAGGCTGCTATGTGGTCGGCTAAGCTTTGAAGCTGAATGATAGATGGTGGAAATTTGGCTTTTTGAAGGATATTTTTAAATAACTGCTATTGTCTATCCTTTCAAGTTTTTATTAGTTTGAAGAAGAAGCATTTATTTTTAAGCAAAAACATTGGTTCATTTCTTTAAAACACTTAGGGTTGTGTCTCCAAAATCTATTTATAAAGACCATGTACACATCTTTCGATAAAACATACTAGTGCAAAAATTTCAAGTTGAAGTGAATATTTGAAATTATTTGAATTGAAATGATAGTGATATTTGTGAAGAATTTGAATGTTCACCAATCTATCATTATGATTATTGTGATAGTCAACATTTAAAATAGGGAGGGTGCCTTTGAAGGATAAACTCCTTATGATTGATAGTCAACATTTCAAATTAAGGATAATACTTTTCAAAAGAGTTGTTCTTTTAAGTTGATTCATTGATATAATTCATTGAGCTTTGTATTATGAATCATTTTCATCATTATGACCATACTTAAAATTTCAAATTTATGGTGATGCTTTATAAAGGACCTATTCTTTGTGATTGATTCATTGGCTCAATATCTCTAGTGATGAAGAATATGATAAGGGAGAGAGAAATTTTAACAAGTGTGATGCCTTTTCAAATAGGATCATTAATGATTTAATTATAAATATTCATTTTATTATCATCACTTAGGTTCATGTTATTGTTTGAAGTTAAATTAAAATAAATTGGATTCTCACAGAATCATCTTTTTGTTTATAGGTACAAATGAAGGAAAGCAAAGGTGGAAATGAAGAAGGTACAATGAAAACAAAGGTAAAGCGAAGAAGGATAACAAAGGACAACGAATGTAGAAGAAGAAAAAGAAAAGGAGGAGAATGAAGATGACGTTTTGGGGAAGATTAAAGTGTTTTTTAACACTTTAGTGTTTGTTTTAAACACTTCTCATGAAATTGTTATCTTTTCATTTTTAGGACAATAATTTTTAGTTTGGGTTTAAAAAGAATGCTTCAATTTTTCATTGCAAAAGGTTAAAACTTAAATTTAGACACCTATTAGATTTCAATTTGGGCTAAAATTGAACAAGCAACTTCACACTTGATATTGGTGTTTTTAAAATAAATCAAATCATTGCTTTGAAGGATAAAATGAATGTGTGCCTTTATTGTTTTGTAATTATTTACACAAAGTAGTATCATCAAAAGACGTATGGGATTCTCTTGTGCCTCACGATGATCTTGAGAATCAAAAGGCTTTTGGTGACATTAAGTTGTGTAAATAATTGCCCATACATACTTTGATTTGGGTTTAAAATTGAACATCTTGTGCGAGTGTGAGTAGAGCATCATCGTGTATATTCTCTTTCTTCAAGTTGTCAAAGATTGATCAAGTTACAAATTTTATCTTTGCTTGCTTTTGTTTATCCTAGAGGGCCTACCTTGGGGAAAAAGTACTCACCCATGGGAATGACTCAAATGGTAACACTCTAAAGCCAAGATTATTCCAGGTAGGATATAACTATGGGTATTGGAAGAAATTCCAGTATCATGCGGTTGATTTTGACAAGATGGATCCGAAAGCTGACTCTTGTCATATGGGTCAATTTCCACAAATAGAAAGTCCTTACTAGAACCCATGTGCTCGATTTTTCCAAAATCCTTAAATCCCCACACTTTTACGGTCTTTAGTAGAAATGGAAAAAATTCCATAGGAGTTTCATGGGTGTTGATGCTTGGCTTCCCCATATAAGTGAGTGTCGTGGAGGGGAGCTAGTGGGGTCAAGCATCTAACTATTCATTAAAGATAAGCATAGCTAGACTTGTCCAAGTGGAAATCCAACAAATATTGTCTTACACATCCATAGGGTTTGTACTTGTTCTTGGTTTGAAAACATAGTGCTATATTTGAAAACATTTGCAAAAAACATTCAACATGATCATCAAAATTTCAAACCCTTTAGGAGGCAAATACCATTGACCAAAATCTCATGTTATTGCTTGCCCTTGGGATTACATCCTTAGAGGTTTCTACGCACTTGAATTTACATCTCAATTTTCCCACTAATGTTAAACAATAGGTAACCCTTGCCTTAAACTCATCAAAGTTTCACATAATATACCTTGTGAAATGAGACAAAGTTGAGACATTAGACATTCAGTTTGAAAGCTAATCAAGAGTGTGTTTGTGGTAAAAATAATCCACTAAGCAAAGATTAAAAACAATTGGACCCCACACATGTGTCTCCAATGATTTCACACAAAATCAAGATTAAGAAACCAAAGGTGAAAGCCCTTAGTCTAATAGCCCATCAAGAATGCCTCTCTATGTTATACGAAGTCAGAAAAAGACTGCTTTTCAACTTTTACAAGAAGGCTTCAAGGAAAAATCCTAGTTTTTATTCATTCTATTACTGCCAAAACCCAAATCTTTTCAGAGAGTTTGAACATCTTGTTTAGAGCACAAATTGTTCTTCAATACCTAGGTCTAGATGAACAAAGGTTTCTTTTTTAGGTTCATCTTAGGACCAAATCAAATCAAAATCATTTTCATCCATCCTTCGAAACATTAAATCAAAAATCGTCTCACAATCACCTTTTGGAAAATCTTGAGATCATCCTTAATACTAGGCCTTTTGGCAAAATCAAAAAACATCAAAATCATTGAGACTAAATCCTTGAAAAAATTATCAAAATCACCTTTGGCTAGGTATGTGTAGATGCATCCTTTTGCGTACTATTAGTCAAAATCACCTTGTTTAGCTTAGTATATGTAGATGAATCCTTCATCATATGCTTAGTGAAACTATCATCTTGTTTGGATATGTGTGGATAGATGCATCCTTCTTCCCGCACATATTCAAATTATCATCCTTTTATCAATTCTATCCCTTAGATAATCATCCAAACATCTTAGGGTCTATTTGTTAAAAATCCAAATTAGAATCAAAATCAATCAAGGAAAAATCCCAAAATCAAATCAAAATCAAAATATGCAACATATCCGAAAGTCCCAAAAGCCTAGTATCTCTTTCAATACTTACCAAAAGATCATAACATTCACATCATCCATCCCTTGCATCATCTTTATATCACCTTTCGATCCTCAAGATATCCTAAAATTTTTCACTTTTGGGCATAAAATAAAGATCAATCCAAAGAATCAAGAGATTCATCTCCCATTCTTAAAAACATTGATCCTTGTTTTATGGTTCAAACTAGATCTCAATACAAAAATAGCATGGAAGCCAACAAAGAAACACCCGCTTCCAGTGATCTTAGTCAAACCACTCCTTAAATGAATCCTATTGGGTTTGGAAATCTCACATTTAACCTTCCAACATCATCGCAAAATCCGCAAGAGGAAAACCAAGGAGAGGATCTTACCTTTGGAATGCCTCATGAAGAAATAACTAAAATGCTCCAAAATCCGGAGAACCATAAAATCATCAACATCATGATGAGACTTAACCCTTCCCTATACATGCTTGAACTAGCAAAACAAGGGGCCAAGTTACCTTTGGATTTCGATGTGAGTACCATAGTGGAGACATCATTTCCTCTAATCTCATCCACCATTCCCATCTCATCTACACCTCCATCCCAAAACATCACGCAAAACATTCTACAAATTACGACATTGTTTTCTCCAACACAACCCAATGTTAATAAAGGAAACACATTTCTTAATGCTATTCAAACACATCCCCTTCTTAATAACCAAGACTTGGATGAAAACACCACCTTGGAGTAAAACATACCCAAAAAACCACTACATAAAAATGTTTCTCTCACATTCCATCATGATCCATCATCATCATTTTTTCACGCAACACCTGAAACCCCTCTCCTCACAAATCCACAAGAAGAGGGATACATGTTTGGACTAGGGGGCATATTCGACACCACAACATTTTCACAAGGACTCGCACACCTTACATTTCCACCTCTCCCACCATTGCCATTGTGATGTACACCACTCCTTATTTTAGGGCTTCCCCCTCTACCTAGTATTGATCAAAGCAACATCCCAACCATAAATAAAAGAATTATACCAAACACTCAAAACTTATTGTTGACATCACAACAACAAGCGATAAATGCACAAGCAATTGTAACAACATCAAACACCCCCATAAAATCGCAAAGAATGGTATCTCAAGGGCCAATCACATTAAACTCATCACTCAAATCACCACACTAATAATGCCATCTACTAATCAAATAATCAACATGACATCACCATTCACCACTACCACAAATGCCATTATGAATCTACCACCATCCCCACCACCACCAACTTCCACCACATCAAGTCAATATAACACATCATTACAAGTTTCTTTTCAAAGATGATACCAAAACAAGTGTAGAAAAAAAATCTGTATACCTAGCTGCTTAACAAGCTGCTCAAGCTGTGCAAGCCAACGAAGTATCCCAAGCCACACTGCAAATGCAACAAGCCACACTAGCCCAAGCTTTATTGCAACAACAACAACAAGTCACTCAAGCTATGCAAGCTGATGAAGCAGCCCAAGCCACACTGCAAATGCAACAAGCCAGACAAGCCCAAGCTTTATTGCAACAACAACAACAAGCCGCTCAAGCATTACAAGCACACAAGGCTGCTCAAGCACAAGCTCTATTGAAACAACAAGCACAAGCTCAATATCAAGCACAACAAGCTCAATCACAAGCAAAACTTCTTGCACAAGCAGTGCAATTGCAAGCATATCAGCAAGCAATAAAGCAATATCATGAGCAACAAGAAGTAGCAGAATTGGCAACCCAACAACAAGCATTGTTGGAGCAACAACAAGCATTGTTGGAACAAAAATAAGCATTGTTGGAAAAATAACAAGTGCAACAACAAGCACAAATCTTAGCGTAATAACAACAATATCAACAACAAGCATTGTTCATACAAAAGCAGGTAGAAGCCTACCTTATTTGACAGGACATACAAATACCATCAAACAACACACTGACCAACCCACCCACCCAACCCACAATTCAAACACCCCAAAACACCTTCATCCCACCCCCTGATCTAAAAAATGATGTGACAACACAACTCAGGTTGCTCTCACAACAAGTGCTCAACCTTCAATCAGGAGGAACAACCAAAATACCAAGCAACTTGTGTCCCTATCCATTTGATAGGAGCCTAGACATGAAACCATTCCCCAAGTGATTTGAAATCCCCAAATTTGACAAAAATCAAGGGATGGGAAATCCTAAAGATCACATCAGGGAATTTCAGGTTCACTGTGTGGAGGTCACATATGACAATACTTATCTAATGCGGCTATTTCCTAGGAGCTTGGCAGGCCCCACTATAGAATGGTTCTCTCACTTACCTTCAAGCATTGGAACATTCCAAGAAATTAGGGATGCATTCATTAAAAATTATGCATGCAATATCACAATGGATGTTAGTCTTGAAGAACTCTCAGCTCTAAAACAAGGAAAGGGTGAATCATTCGCCTCATTTCTATAATGATGGCAATCTGAGGCCAATCAGAGCAAGTGGACCATGCCAGAAGAACAACAAGTTTGCACCATCATAGCCAACCTTGAAGGTCGCTTGGCATTTCATCTCAAGGTTTAGGGCATCACCACATATGAGCAATTGATCTCCAAAGCTCTCAGCATCGAAAGAGCCCTTGTGACCCAACCTACAAAATCAACATTATATCATGAACAACAAAATAACCTCTCACCATCCAATTACAATGATAAACCTCACACATGGGCAAGGAACAAAAAAATCACTAATGATGGCGTCATCGATGCCAAGGTGGTCATTAGTGGTCCATGCCAAAATACACACAGACCGCCAACCCAAACACAACACTAAAACAATCATCACATGACATACTATCCAAACAAAAATCTAACCATCAATAATCTCAATGACCAAAGAGGACTACCCCAATGCAAAAGTTATCCCAAATGAAAATACACCATTTTGGGGGAACCACTTGAGGACATAATGAAAAAGTTGATCAACGAAAAACTCATCAAGCCTCCTACATTTGAGAACTACCAAGAACCCAATATCAAACCTCCTTGGTATAAAAAGAATCAACTTTATGATTTTCATAAAATAAAAGGCCAGACCACAAAAAGTTGCATGAGACTCAAAAACATCATCCAAGATCTTATCGACAAAAAAATCATAAATGTGGAACAACCTACAGGAAATCAAGATCTTAAGATATATATAAATCTGATGTTGAATCATGGTAACAAAGGCAATAAGAATGATAAAGGAAAAAGTAGTATAAATCATGTGTATGAAATATTCGTTGCCTCCCTAAATGAAGATTGCATGGTCATCACCATCAAGGGCGCCTATGTCAAAGATTGTGGAGTCACCACATAAGGTGACAAAGTAACTATTGCAAGCTCATCCCAACCAAACAAAGTCCCTGAATCTAGAACTATCCATAATAGCTACAATGTCCTAGATCAACTCAAGAGAGTGCCAATGCAAATATCCATCATGGAGTTGCTAAAAATATCATCTACCCATAGGAAAATTCTTGAAGAAGCATTAGCCTCATCCACTGTCCCCGCAGATCTCAATGTAGAGAAATTCCAAGCTATGGTCAGAAATATCATTACACCTAATCTTCTTACATTATCTGAGCAAGATTTCCCTGCCCAACCATCTCACAACCATGTACATCACTTTGAATCCATAGTACATAAGAGAAAAATCAAAAGGGTCCTAGTGGATGGAGGTGCAGGCTTGAACATATGTTCCCTAAGCCTCATCAAGCAGTTGAAAATATTAGAAGATTCCATTGAAAAAGGAAAGAGCATCATGATAAGAGCATATGACAACCAAGAAAGAGTGTCTCAAGGCACAATTAAACTCCCTATTCAAGTAGGGCCTACCATCATGGAAACTACTTGCCAAGCCTTAGACCTTGACTTATCATATAATATCCTCCTAGGACGTCCATGGATCCATGCGATGAAAGTCGTAGCATCAACTTTTTACCAATGTGTGAAATTCACACATAATGGACAAGAGGTTACCATTCACGGAGATCCCAAACCTTTTCCATATTGCAAAATTCTTGAGGAAAAGTATTACAAAATTCCCCAAGTGCCAAAAAATGATGAGGGCCCATCCACATAATACATCGATCCTGCCACGCTCACATCCACTTCTATGACAAAGACACCTGCCACTCCTGCCATTCCCACCATCTCTGACATCAAGCTCATCATCCAAGATGACGATTGTGGAAGCTACAAGCTACCTAACAATCCTTTTGTGGTAGGAGAGTTACCACAATCTCCTAGATCATGAGGTCATCCACAAGAGAATCACACTTCCACATCACAAACGTCTCCTGAAGACTATCCCAAATTCACAAGCTAGGGAGACCTTGGCCAGGAGGTTATTGAGGAAGATCCATCACACATGATCTATCAAGATGAAAGACCACTACCAGATTTACCAATGGATAATGGGAGCAAGGGTCTGCAAATGATGCTTGTAATGGGCTATGATAAAAACCAAACACTTGGACAAAACAACAATGGGCTCATAATACCTATCATGCTAGAGATGTGACTGATAACAAATCTTGGCCTTGGATGTACCCCTCTAGGTATAACCATACATGGCCGAAGTACTCTAATTAGAATGGTTAATATTTCTCCTCAATGAATAGCAACACAAGTACGCTCATCAACATCCATAGGTAGAGACATACATAACTTTATAACTGAAGCCTATATTAGTAGCAATGACGAGGACCCCATATCAAATCTACCTAGGCTATTCAAAGATACTACCCTTTGCATGATTAGTACCTTATCTTTTGAATCCGATCATCAAAATCATGAGATCCATTTAGTATATCCCCAACTCATTGATTATGACCAACGATGACCACCGATTCTTGATACATTTGAAAATGATGAGGCACTCTTAGAATTCATGGGATTGTGGGACAATATTCCAAATGGGGATCAGAAAGAAAGGTTTATAATGGAGTTGGACACACATGCCTATTATGGGGAAATGATTGAATCATTTAGTCACAAAAGTGAGAAACTAAGAATCATATCCAAGTCCTTGAGTGAAAACCACACCGTGGCACTCTCAAATAGGAAAAAAGTAAAAAGATCGGATGTATCCAATGGTGAAAACCTCTCTAAGGCACTCAAGGATGAAGGATTCAATCTTTGTTTAAGAGCTATTCACAAGGAAAAGTCAACACTCCTGGCCAAAAAATGCAATCTAGTTAACCTAGGAATAGAGGAGACCCCATATATCACATTCTATGCAGAATCACTATTATTAGAAGAGCAAGAAATCCTAGCAGCATTCCTAAGGGAAAGACAAATAAACTTCACATGGAATTATGCTGACATGCTAAGACTTGATCCAAAGACTGTGGTTCACCACTTAGCATTGTATCCAGAAGCAAAACCTATGAGACAAAAGCTTCAAAAAATGCATCCTCAAATTGCTTTGTTAGTCAAAATGGAGCTAAAAAGGCTACTAGATGTAGGATTCATACAACCAATAGACTATCTAGAATGGGTATCAAACTTGGTACCTATTTCAAAGCCTGGTGGAGCCATTAGAATCTATACAAACTTCAGAGATTTGAACAAAGCATGTTCAAAAGATGACTTCCCGCTTCCCAACATCGACATGAGATGCTATCACTAATGGAAGGATTTTTCAGGATACAATCAAATTATGATAGCAAAAGAGGATCAACATAAGACAACCTTCACTTGTCCATGGGGAACTTACTATTGGAACATAATGCCATTCAGCCTAAAGAACACAGGAGAAACATATCAAAGGGCCATGACATGATCGATAAGACAATCAAAGACTATGTCAACAACATCCTAGCTAAATCAAGAAAAATAAAAGATCATATAGCAACCTTAAGTGCTATCTTTGACAGACTGGAGGAGTACAAAGTCAGACTAAATCCCAAGAAGTGTGTTTTCGGCATATAATCAGGTAAACTACTAGGATATATAGTATCAATGAGGGGTATTGGGTGGATCCAGCAAAAGTGAAAGAAATCCTCGAAATGGAAGCACCAAAGACATTAAAACAATTGAGAGGTCTCCAAGGAAGGCTCCAATCGATTAGAAGGTTCATAGCATAACTGGTAGATAAATAGAACCCATACTCTCACCTACTCCACAAGGGAGTAGCGTACAAATGGGATACCAAGTGCAAAGAGGCATTCAACAAGATCAAGGAATACCTACTAACACCACCAGTCTTAATGCCACCCATCCCAAAGAAACCATTGATCTTATATGTGTCTACAATAGTAGCAGCCCTTGGGGCTCTCTTGGCTCAGCATGATGAAAATGGAACGAAGAGGGCTATCTACTATATCAGTAGGACAATGGTTGGTCGTGAGCTAAATTATTCATTCATCAAGAAAGCATGTCTCACAGTAGTGTTTGCATCACAAAAATTTAGACATTACATGTTGGCACACAAGATCAAGCTCATCGCCAAAATTGACCCCCTCAAGTATCTACTATCAAAGGCATTGCTAACTGGAAGAATGGAAAAATGGGTAATGATATTATTAGAATATGACATCGAGTATGTGGAGAAAAAAGAAATCAAGGGTCAAGTTATCACAGGCCAACTTGCATAGGCACCTATATATTCTGAGAATCCTCTTGTCTTAGAGTTTCTAGATGAATCTATTTTTAACCTCAACGTAGCTTACCACTATAAACTATACTTGTCAACTTGCATAGGCACCTATATATTCTGAGAATCCTCTTGTCTTAGAGTTTCTAGATGAATCTATTTTTAACCTTAACACATGAGAAAAGAAATCAAGGGTCAAGTTATCACAGGCCAACTTGCATAGGCACCTATATATTCTGAGAATCCTCTTGTCTTAGAGTTTCTAGATGAATCTATTTTTAACCTCAACGTAGCTTACCACTATAAACTATACTTGTCAACTTGCATAGGCACCTATATATTCTGAGAATCCTCTTGTCTTAGAGTTTCTAGATGAATCTATTTTTAACCTCAACGTAGCTTACCACTATAAACTATACTTGTTAACTTGCATAGGCACCTATATATTCTGAGAATCCTCTTGTCTTAGAGTTTCGAGTATGTGGAGAGAAAAGAAATCAAGGGTCAAGTTATCACAGGCCAACTTGCATAGGCACCTATATATTCTGAGAATCCTCTTGTCTTAGAGTTTCTAGATGAATCTATTTTTAACCTTAACACAGGAGAAACATATCAAAGGGCCATGACATGATCGATAAGACAATCAAAGACTATGTCAACAACATCCTAGCTAAATCAAGAAAAATAAAAGATCATATAGCAACCTTAAGTGCTATCTTTGACAGACTGGAGGAGTACAAAGTCAGACTAAATCCCAAGAAGTGTGTTTTCGGCATATAATCAGGTAAACTACTAGGATATATAGTATCAATGAGGGGTATTGGGTGGATCCAGCAAAAGTGAAAGAAATCCTCGAAATGGAAGCACCAAAGACATTAAAACAATTGAGAGGTCTCCAAGGAAGGCTCCAATTGATTAGAAGGTTCATAGCATAACTGGTAGATAAATAGAACCCATACTCTCACCTACTCCACAAGGGAGTAGTGTACAAATGGGATACCAAGTGCAAAGAGGCATTCAACAAGATCAAGGAATACCTACTAACACCACCAGTCTTAATGCCACCCATCCCAAAGAAACCATTGATCTTATATGTGTCTACAATAGTAGCAGCCCTTGGGGCTCTCTTGGCTCAGCATGATGAAAATGGAACGAAGAGGGCTATCTACTATATCAGTAGGACAATGGTTGGTCGTGAGCTAAATTATTCATTCATCAAGAAAGCATATCTCACAGTAGTGTTTGCATCACAAAAATTTAGACATTACATGTTGGCACACAAGATCAAGCTCATCGCCAAAATTGACCCCCTCAAGTATCTACTATCAAAGGCATTGCTAACTGGAAGAATGGAAAAATGGGTAATGATATTATTAGAATATGACATCGAGTATGTGGAGAGAAAATAAATCAAGGGTCAAGTTATCACAGGCCAACTTGCATAGGCACCTATATATTCTGAGAATCCTCTTGTCTTAGAGTTTCTAGATGAATCTATTTTTAACCTCAACGTAGCTTACCACTATAAACTATACTTCGATGGCTCATACATGCAACATGGATCAAGAGCTGGTGTCTTCTTCATCACCCCACGAGAGGATTGCATACCGAGGTCATACAAACTAGCATTTCCTTGCACTAACAACATTGCGGAATACGAGGCTTTGGCTATAGGTCTCAAAATAGCAGTGCAGTGGAATATCATGGCTCTCAAAGTGTATGGAGACTCTCAATTGATCATAAATCAAGTCAATAATGAATATTAGACCAAGGATGAAAAGCTCACTCCATACAAGAAATTGGTGGAGACTCTCAAAGAATATTTTATAGAAATAACATTTGAATAGATCCCTAGAACCAACAACAGAGTAGCAGACACCATGGCAACAATTGGGTCCCTGCTAGACATCCCCAACAATGTTCCAAAATATGAATTTCTGATAGAGTAGCTTCTTGTGCCCACATTTGAGGTACCAAAATCAGAATTCGTATGCAAAATCGTTGGTCCCAATGATCCTTGGTACCAAGACATCTATATGTATCTTTGCATAGGAGCCACACCTACTGAATAACCCTCCAACCTAAAGTGAACTTTAATAAAAAAGGCATCTATATTTTTCATCCTAGGTGATACCCTATATCGTAGGTGCATAGAAGGAACCCTACTACACTGTTTAAACATTGAGGAGGCATTAACTACTCTAACTGAAGTTCATAACGGTATCTATGTTTCACACTCGATTGGAATGACTAGAGCCAAGAAACTGCTGAGGATGGGGTATTATTGGCCCACAATGGAAAGAGAAGTGCATGATCATGCCAGAAAATGTCTACAATGTCAGCAGCATGGGGACCTCATCCATGCTCTAGCTCAAGAGATTCACCCCATCATCACACCATGGCCCTTTTCGTAGTGGGGCTTTGATCTCATTGGAAAGATAACTCTGACCTCATCTAATAGCCACAAATTCATCATAACTACAATAGAGTACTTTACTAAGTGAGTGGAGGCCATACCCATGACATATATAACTAGGAAGCAGATTTCAAAGTTCATTTTGAACTATCTCATATGCCGCTATGGCATCCCACAAGCCATTATCTCAGATAATGGGACACCATTCAAAAATCAAGATGTTCATGACTTGTGCAAAAAATTCAAAATCCAGCATCGCTTCTCCACCCCATACTATCCCCAAGGCAATAGCCAAATAGAAGCCACGAACAAAACCATCCTCAAAATCCTCAAGAAAAGAATGAATGATGTAGGTCTTGACTGGCATCTGTAGCTTAATCCTACCCTTTGGGCTTATTGAACCAATATCTGCACACCCACTAGCACCACCCCCTTCTCCTTGGTCTACGGATCAAAAGTCGTACTCCCCATTGAGATCGAGCTCCCATCCCTCAAGATATCACTACAAAACCTCATCATGGATGAAGAATATTGGGTATCAAGACTAAATGAGCTAGAGTTACTAGATGAGAGATGGATGGATGCTTTAAATCATTTGCAAGTCTATTAGAATAGACTCAAATGAAGCTACAATAAGAAAATCAGAAGCAGGACTTTCCAAGTCGGAGAATTGGTCTTAAAAAAAAATCAGAAGAATGTCCCAAACCCAAGGAACAAAGGAAAGTTCAAACCTAATTGGTTAGGACCTTTCATCATCATAGCAAGTTATAAATCAGGGGCATATCAGTTATCAACACCTATAGGGGAACCTCTGTAAGATCGCATGAATAGCTCTCATCTCAAAAAGTTTTATGTCTAAATATTTCAAGGTATAGAACCAAAAAATCCAAAAAATCAGAAAAAGTTCTTAAAAAATGGTTACTTTTGTGAAAGCCTAGAAAATAGGCATCTTGGTGACAACAAAAAAATCAAAAAAGGTAAAAATAATCCAAAAAAAAGAAAAGAAAAAAAGGATTGAAAAACAATAAAGAAAAAAAATTGTCCTATAGTGAAAACCACTTTGGTGGCACTTTGGGCAAGTACCTTAGTGAAAACCTGGCAAATAGGTTCCTTGTGTAGATAAGCACTTTCCACCCACCAGGATCTTTATGGCTTGTTCGACATCATCCATCCATTTCTCTTCCATCATTCATCGCATTTAGGTCTCCATCCATCACTCATCCACTCGCATATGCACCATAGCTTGGTCCTATCTTCATATCATGATCCCTACTAGTATTACTCGGCCCATTCTCAATGTCAGTTTCTCCCTCGTTTATTGAAGTAGTCTATTACATCACACTGGGGGCACATTCTCATCGGATCAGATTCGTGTATATTCTTAAAGTCCTCAAATCAAAAAATCAAAAAACATTAAAATATTAGAAAATCCAAAAACATAAAAAATCCAAAAATCCAAAAACATCAAAATAGTACAAAATCCAAAAACATCAAAACATCATCAAAATCCAAAAATAGGTCAAAAATTCATTCAAAAAAGTCAAAAACAGAGTGGTCTTGTCGAACTACGTCGTCTCTGAGCTTGAACATAGGCAAGGTTGATCTTTGATCATCCCCCGAGACATTTAGGTTAGTCCTATAGGAGTCTGCCATGATAAACTAACATCTCATCATGTATATCTCCATCTGTAAATTGGTCATGTTGTTAGTCAAACTACATGGTCTCTGCGTGTATAATGTAGGCAAGGATAATCTGTTGATTAGCCTCCAAGGCCCCTAGGATAGGTCTTTAGATTAGTTTCTTGGTCAAAATTTTAGAAAATCCCCAAAACATTGAAAAATTGAAAATCAAAACATTTGTAAAACCTTGAAAAATACCAAAAAAAGCCTCAAAACATTGCAAAGCATAAAAAAAAAATCAAATATTTGAAAAAATCAATTTGTCTCATCTCCCTTGCACCTGCAATAGACACCATCCATAATAAACCGATCATCATCCTCAACCTTGTGTGAAATAGTTAGAAACAAGTTTAGTAGGTTAAAAGTGAAAACTCAAAAATGTCAAGTCTTAGGTTTAAGTCAGTATGTAAGCAGGTTGGTCAGTTCTTTGTGTCGATAGTCCATCATCCCAATAGTCCCATATCAATCATCTAATAACATCATGTCCCAAGATGAATCCTTCCTACAAGGGGCATTATTTATCAGAAATAATACTTTGGATAAATGAAATGACGTGCCACCATCCACTAACATGTCCTAGGATGTATCCTTTCTACAATGGACATTATCTTTTGGCAATAAGTTTCAATTCTTATCCTTAAAAACACATTCCCTTTTGGCTAGCAGTATTGAAGAACATCAACTTGTTTGTGTGCTTTATCTTTTTCTTTTGACTTATCTTATTGTGCTCAGTCCAAGGACCTCTCGATGATATCCGAACGAAGGATTTAGAGAGATTGGAATGGGGCAATGATCATCATCCTCTTGTTTTTTGTTCTTGTTGGATGTTCTTGTAAAATAACCATGGCGAATACTTGCTTTGTTAGATATGCATAGAGGATGTTTTGGACAGCTTGTTGACTATTACATTGATTGGTTATACCTTTCCACGTTTTGGTCCAAGCTGGTTGAAACTTCTAAAGTACATCCTACCAAGGTTTTTGTATGTCAGGTGTGAACAAGAATACTCCTATCTATTTGTTGAGTCAAAGTCCATCACACTAAGTACCATGCCATCCTGTTCCTTCATACTTTGATGCATCGTACTTATGTGTGTTATAAAACATAAGGTAAGCGACCCTTTTTAAAATCCCAATCCTTGATAAGAAAATCATCCATTTCTCATCATCATAATCTCTCATAAAGTTGGCTTGTTCGATCCTCTTGTCATCATCTAATATATTCTTTTCCACACTAACATCACAGCATGAATAGTTAATCATCATCACCAATGCATCCATCATGCATCCATCGTGCATTCATCTTGCATCCACAAAACATCAATATTCTGCATATATTCTCACATGCATATCATCATCATAATATATATCTATTAGTCTCAGTATCTCATAAAATCATCACATTTGCATAAATCATGCATTTCCATAATCACAACATATCACCATCATAATATAGATCTGTTAGTCTAAGCATCTCATAAATCATCCATTTCATAATCATAGCATATCACATCATCCATCTCATACATCAGATCATCATTTAAGTTGTTTAAGATAATATAGATTTGTTATTCTAAGCATCTTAAAATCATCTCATTTGCATCATTGTCCATAACCATTCATTTTGAACCTCTTTATCGTGAGATCGACCCTCAAATCGAATCTTTTCACTTGATTTCTTGAGGGGGCAATGTACCGGTGTACTTTCCCTTGGGGCATCCAAAAAATCATAATTTTTTTGAATTTTGATTACGGTAAGATTATTCTTTGAACCAACGCAACAAGTACATTGCTTCAAAGAGGGGAAAAATGTAGACATGCAAAATTAGCATCATGCATTAGGTCCATTCATCAATTAATCAAATTCACCTTAATCCATTCATTAAGTAATCTCATTAATCTCCATCTCCTAAGGTCATTAATTCAAAATTAAATAAACATTATCGTTAACCTTTTAATCAAATAAATCAAGCATTCATTTAATTGAATCATAATGCATATTCCATCCTTTTCTAAATTAAATAAATCAAATATTTAAGCCATAAAAGTCAAAAGCATCCTAAACACCATTAAGCTAACGTAATCCTAATTAGCCTAACCTAATCACCCATCACATCCTCTAGATAATCCCACTTGCACAAATAAATCAATTTATTGATTTATTAAAACCCTTATTTTCTTTCAACATGGCATTTATGGGGAATATTACCTCAAGTTTGAAAAAAATGACAAGTTCACTTGTCCCCTCAAACATTACAATAAATTCTCCATTTCATGTCCCCCTCTCAAAATTTATTGCACAAATTTGAATTTCAAACTCCCTCTCATGGGCACATTTCCCAAATATTGCACATCCTTCAGCCTATCACAACTTGACAAGTGGCCTCTTCTCATTGCTGGATCTTTAGTCCCACATTCACCCATTTAGCCAATCTCATCAAGAAAATCTATAAATAAAGGCCTTAATCTCCATCAACTCATCCACATTTTACATGCAAAGTTACTCTCTTGGTTTGAGAACTAATTTTTCTCTTCATCTCCATTGCATCTCATCATTTTAGCTTTTAAGCAAGGATTCGGAAAGGGTCATTTGCACATTTGACACCAATCCACTATGGAATAGGTACTTGTTAATTTTTTTCATTATGCTTTTAGTTTTCTCTTGTCATTTGATGCATTTTGAAGCATTTACAAGGTATTTCATAGGAGTATTCTTGAGGAATTTGTAGGCACTAACCCATGTTTGAAGTTTAGCATTTGCATATTTTAAAAGGATACTCACACTTTCATCCTTCTACTATCCACAAGTTTTGTCATAAGATGCCTCACTTTTGGCGATCTACTTGTGCCCCAAAAACCTATCTCACTTCCCTCTTCACCCACGAGTACTGGTGCGAACTTCCTCACTCTTGGAAATCTACCCACAAATTCAAGACCATTGGATCTGATACCACTTGATGGAGAAGGAGCACAATACTCAACCCAAATTCACAAAAAATCATATTACTAAGACTACTTAAATGATTAACTCAAAATTGACAAATAATGGTGTCAATTTAAAATTGACATTCAATTCCACAACCAAATTCTCACAATTGAAAGTAATTCAAATAATGTTATTTATGATTTCATGAAAAAAATAAACAATTACAATTTCTAGCCACTCCTTTGCCCCTCTACTCTATGCAATCTTTTGTCTCTTATTGATGTGTTTTTATGCACTTCTCAACACAGGAAATGTAGAGATGCATCACATCTCTTGAAAGATAATCTTCCATAATTAGATTGCAGAACACTATCCCAAGGTCTCTAATGTCAAGTCTTGACAGTGCTTGGAATATCTCAGTTGATTTATGTGATTTTCTGGAATCACAAGGCGGACTTATGGATGAGTTACAAAGCATGGGAAGTTGGGTTTGCAAATGCAGTTTCAAAGTGTTGAAAGTGAATGAACAGTGACCGTCCACTCAAAACAACAAGTTGAAACTCATCAAGTTCATCTAATTTAGCTTCATGTTGATCCTTTGGATCCTACTCTAAGCAAGGATTAAAAGAAATAGAAAATGGAGAAGGGTTAAAAACTTTGTTCTAATCCTAAGCTATGAATGAATAGTAACAATGGTGGCTGCTACAATAGACAAACTCCCTAAACTGAGTTTTGGTTGACCAAGAGAAACCTACAGCTACACAAAACCAATGAAATCTTTTAAGGTCTACTAATTTTCAAATTACACATACACATCAGGAACATGCAATTGAACAAGGTTGCAACAATGACATAAAGAAGCCTAGGCTAAATTTTGCACAGCAACTTGTCATGAACAAGTGCTAAAAGTATGGGTTGGAAGCTCATCAAATACTACATTAACAACACCATCATGACAACCATTCAAGAAACTAATACTAGAACTAACATAGAAGGTAGAACCATGCATGCAAGATGAGCAAAATCAAAGAGAACATCGATAAAATCATGTAATGTTGTCTTCTATTGCTGCAAATGCTTTTTACAATAGCTCTCTAACACTTACAAATGAGGGGAAAGCCACTATTTATAGTTTTCCAAATCCTGAATGAATGGATATGACTAATTCACAATGAGTGGCCTAGATTTGATTACATTAGAGTTCCACCTACCCGCATTATCCAACAATTGAAAATATATCATTTGTCCTTTTCTCTATTTTGTCACCTAGTGCTCAAGTGCTGTAATAGTTTTGTCATTTAGCTGATTGCCCTTTTACTATAGTTGAAACTGCATGAAAGCTATCTTCTTACTTGATATGTTTGCAGTGTTCTTCCTTGGATCAAACAAGCCTGTCGACGATTGGTATCAATAGATTGGTTGCCCCTTATTCGGGTGAACAACTCCCTTATGCTTTCTTCAAGCACACCCCCTTGCATTTTTTTCCTTGACTACCTTGAGACAGGCCTTCTTCTGACACCGAACCTATTGGTGGGTGCTAGCAGGAGAGGCAAACATGAAATGAATGGTGATAGGAGCTATGCAAATTCCTTGTTTAGCTTTCTCGATGGGTCTCTTGACGGACTTGTTGTAGGCTCCTTGAATCTTGTGTACATGAAATTCCATAAGTGCTTTCATACACAAATCAAGGAAAAATTTAGTCAAATCTTGCAAAATCCTTGTTAGATCCATCCATGCATCATCAAAAGATCTTAATATTTATATTTGGAGCTCATTTAGACCATAAACATTAATGAAGACCCAAGGGGGCAGGCAGTGAATGGGGTACAAAAATTTGAAAGGGAAGTCCCCGAACCCCACAAAACATAGCAAAACCAATATTTTTCAATTATAGCACATGGGAAAAGTGGAAGGAAGAGTGCCCAAAAAAACTTCCTCAAGATTGGACTCATTTGACAAAATTGGAAGTTTGGAAGAGAAAAGTCAAAGGGTCACCGCCCTTTTGAAAAGGCAATGAGCACATGGCAGCCTGGAAGGAGAGTCTTAGATAGTGACGAAGGGGTGGAGTCTCAAAAATTGCCACAAAGGGATGGAGTCTTAGAAATGGCCATGGAGGCACTAGATTTTTGGAGGCCAGGTCTTGGGGGTCCACAGATGTTCAAAACAGCCATGAAGGGATGAAGTCCTGAAAACGGCCACAGAGGGGCTAGATTCCAGAGGCTGGGTTGATGGGGGTCCATGGATGTTCAAAATGGCCAAGGAGGGATGGAGTCCCAGAAATGACCATGGAGGGTTTAGGTTCTAGAAGTCAGGTCGTCGGGGCTTCACAGATGTTTCAAAACAGCTAAAGAGGGATATAGTTCTAGAAGAAAAGTTCTGAAACCACCAAAGTCAAAAACATCCCAAATCTACCAAAAATATGTCCCCAAAGTCAAAAATGTAGAAAGCAAACCATCAGGGACCAAGTCAGTGGGAACAAGACGAAAGGCAGAAAAGGGTTGGGGGACATTATTTCTCCCCGGATTTGAATAGCCCAAGTAGGTGAATTTGGTTAGGGGAATTTGATCGTTTGGAGGCACATGACCAATTTCAGCTTAGAAAATGGGGCACACAAAACAAGACAAGAGCAAAGTAGCCTACCAGGAGTGAAAAGAGGGGGTCCCTACCTATGGTGGGGCATGTGTGCAAAACATGCACAACAAATGGTGAATCATTGGGGAAATGCTCCAAAGCATTTCGATGACAAACTAGAATCACGAATCCAGAATCTTTGGTTCCAACCTTCACGCTAGGGAAAATAAAATAGATGCCCAACTAAAGGAATAAAACCACTAGCCAACCCAACCTTTAGTATGCTAAAAATCCTAGTGTGTGCAATTGCATTAATTCCCATCCTTTAGTTGCTACAGGAACCCAAGCTCCATCAAGTCAAGCTACATAGTTTATTCTAACTCAAAAAGCATTTAGGACATTGCCTCACTGCTAGTGAGGCATCCATAACCCTGACGAGGTTGTCGCTATGATTCTCCTGATCATTGCTCTATTGTTGGCCGGGTGTCCATAGCCCTAGTAGAGTAGCTCAGATATCCCTAGAAAATTTTGAATTTTCTCTTTCTTTTAATTTTCAATGTTTTCTTTCTTTCTTTTCTCTTTTCAGCTATTTTATTTCAACCCACAAGCATTGAAGCTCATGCTCAGGGCTGAGAATTACAGTGGCGTTGAAGCATAATTTTAGATTTTTCACTTAACTAGACTTCACAAAATGCCCTATAGTGACCATTGGATTCTTAAGATGTGTAAGAGTTGTAAAATTTCACAATACATTAGAGTCAGATTAAACCAACAACTATCCTCTTTGAATTAAACACCTAGATCAGTTGACACTAACAAAAGATCTTCACCATCTACTCTAAAGACTTGATTAGATTTTGACAAAGATATACGTAGAACAACCCTAGGTGATAAGTATGGTTCTTGGGCACATAGATGTGCCCAACTAAAAGCAGAGGGACCCCGAGCAAAGCAGTAACAAAGTGAAAGAAAATAAAAAGCAAACAACCTACAAAGCAAGCAACCTACACCAAGCCAACTATCCTAAGGAAAGCAAGAAAGTGGAGTATTTATAGGAAACCTATACTACTCAAAATGGGCAATGTACAAAGATATTTACAAAGCACTATGTTCTGACAAGGCAAGCTGGCACTAAGATTCATTGGATTTTGTAATGCATTCACAAGAAAATGAGCGATCGTTATCATTCTTAACCATGAAAATTTATCTTTATATTCTAAAAAAAGAAATTCAACATTCTAGCACTCAAGTTCAATCACATCATCATGAAAAATCAGCAATTGAGGAGGCTCAATGAACCCATAGTTAATCCATAAAAATGTTCGTTCTCCCTCGTTCCCATAATCAAAATAATAAGTGTAGTTATGAGAAATAATAGGGGCAAAGAAGAATAGAACCTGGATGTCATCACATGGAGGTGGCAGTGTTGGATAGTCGAGAGCAAGAACAACATCATTCATCATTGCATCAGTAGATTTGAGAGGGCATGGTGGAGGGTGCAACACTTTGAACATTAAGCTTGGATAAGGTTGGAAGGACAGGGCAGCAAACAACTCTTCCAATCTAGCAATGGGACCTACAACCCCAATTGATAGTTCTTCAAAAATAAATACTTCTCCACATTGATCATCTGCAAACTTGGGTTCCACTTGGTTGTTGTCCTTAAGGGGTAGCATGTTGTCTTGTTTCCATCCCCAAGTATCAACCTCCTTTTTAATATGTTCAATGTCATGAGATAATGACATGGGAAAATCTATCCTATTGCAGCTCACTAAATGTGAAGGAGGATCAACAACGATCATGGCAGGACTCCAAGTTGCATCTTGTAGTTGGTTAATTCTGTTATACTTGCTGGAAGCCATCAAAACATGCACACCTTTGTCTTCTTCCCTTTGTTGTTCATGCATCTCATTATGACATTTACTTGTTTCCTCTTGCTCACTATCACTGTAAATGGAGGAGCTCCTCTCCCAATCTGGAAATTCTAGTGCACACTGTTTGGGGGCTCAAGGAGTATGTATTCATCGCTACCATTTTTTGGGATGTGGTCTTCCTCAAGATGAGGACACCTCTGCAGTACAATTCCCAATGGAAAGAAGTAATTAATTAATGACACCTCATCAAGGGGACCACAATTCACTACGCAATCTCCCTCTAAAGACTCACCAAAAAGCCTATCGTCCATGGTGCACAACTTCTCTTCAAGAGGAAGAACTTCTTGATGATTGGTGAACAACATTCCCACTTGATCTACTTCATCACTCAGAGGCTTGAGATTGTGTTGTCGTTCTTCTTCTATTGTTGCCTCAACATCCTCTTGAGGTCCACCTACAGCTGAGCCATCGCTTGATTCATGCTTTTGGTCTTCTTCTTCAATATGGGAAACAAGTAGAGGAGGTCAGGCACTTGCTTGCTTTGCTTATTCTTTGACTTACTTTATGGCTTCTTGGCATAGTTTGCATGTGAACTCTGACTGTGATGAATCATGAAGTCTGCACTAATTTGGAAGGAGCAATACCTCCAAATCCACTTGATATCTTAGTTCAGACCAATCCTTTGCTAATCTGGAGACGAGTTGGTCATATCTTTCTGCTACTAGGTCCTCATCATCACTTGAAAAAGAAGCTTGATGGTAGAAAACTATGGTGAGTGGTTGTTCCCACTCCTCCAAACTTTCATTTTCAGATTCTTGATTGTTGTCATTGATGAAGGAGCAGCCTTCCAATCTGATTTCACTTATGTCTTCGTCATCATTTTCTATTTTTGCAAGGTTTTCATCCCTTTCCTCTTTTTGATTTTCAGCATCTGAGTTGGTTATCCTAACATCCATGGCTACAAACTTCATTGGTTCATCATCTCCTAGGACCCTTTTCTCTTCTTCAGGAGTGGAGGATTGCCTTTGATTGGTGGATGGAAGACCTTCTAAATTAGTTTCAATCAGATTTTCACCAAGGAACCTTACTATCCTAGTGAAATTTTCCTCTTCCTCCTGATTTTGAACTTTAATGTCTGCTACTCCAACATCAGCTTCTATCAAATTTCTTGGTTCATCCTTACTTTTTTTTCCTTTAGATTTTGACATCACTTTTTCCTCATGGGATAACTTCTCTTCATTGGAAGTTGGCTACTCCAACTTGTCTAAATAACCCTTGGATTAAGTGATTATTTTTGTGCATGATGAGCAAGTGAATTCGGAGTGGGGTGGATTGTGAAATCTGCACCAACTAAACATGAGTATTTTCTCCAATATTGGTTCATCCTTGTTGCTCAAATGTTCCTGGATCAACTCCTTAAATGCCTTGGCTGCCATGGTTTGCAATTCTTCTTGTGGGTCTTTGGGGGCCAAGGGCTAGTATATTTCGCAAAAGGGAATTTCTCCCTGCAAAATCCTTTTGATTGTTCTCATGAAAGTAAAACATCCCAATTCATTATGCCTGTGAGTGTAATGGATTTGACATCTATCCACCAATGCAAATAATTGCAATGGCTTCTTTAGTCTCTTATTCAATTCTGCTTGAAGCTGAGTGATGTCAATTTGTGCATGCTGCTCCATTTTGACTCAGATTCTACTTGCCCTCAAAATTTTTTGATTTTTAGCATTAAAAGAGATCTCCCTATCTCAAATTTCTTCTTTCAAAGTACTCTTTTTTATTTCCAACTTTCAACTTTGTAGCCTCAACATGTCATGCCCTCCTTCTAGTGCCAGTTCTGTTGATGTGTTTTTTATGCACTTCTCAACACATAGAATGCATAGATGCATCACATCTCTTGAAAGAAAATATTCCATAATCAAATTGTAGAACACTATCCCAAGGTCTCTAATGTCAGGTCTTGATAGTGCTTGGAATATCTCAGTTGATTTATGTCATTTGCTAGAATCAGAAGGCAGAATATAGATGAGTTACAAAGCATGGAAATTTGGGTTTGCAAATGCAGTTTCAAAGCACTAAAAGTGAATGAACAGTAGTTGTCCACTCAAAACAACAAGTTGAAACTCATCAAGTTCATCTGATTTAGCTTCATGGTGATGCTTTGGATCCTACTCTAAGCAAGAATTAAAAGAAATAGAAAAAGTATACGGGTTAAAAAAGTTGTTCTAATCCTAAGCTACAAATGAATAGTAACAATGGTGGCTACTATAGCAGACAAACTCCCTAAATTGAGTTTTGCTTGACCAAGAGAAACCTACAGCTACACAAAAGCAATGCAATCTTCTAGGGTCTGCTAATTTTCAAATTACACATACACATCATGAACATGCAATTGAACTAGGTTGGAAGAATGACATAAATAAGCCTAGGCTAACTTTACACAACAACTTGTCATCAACAAGTGCTAAAAGTATGGGTTGGAAGCTCATCAAATACTATAACAACAACACCATCATGATAGCCATTCAAGAAACTAATTATAAAACTAACATAGAAAGTAGAACCATGCATGCAAGATGAGAAAAATCAAAGAGAACATCCATAAAATCATGTAATGTGATCTTCAATTGCTGCAAATTATGTTTACAATAGCTCTCCAACCCTTACAAATGAAGGGCAAGGCCATATTTATAGTTTTCCAAAGCCAAAATGAATGACTAGGACTAATTCACAATGAGTGGCCCAGATTTGATTACATTAGGGTTTTACCTACCCCCCATTTTCTAGTAATTTAAAATACATCATTTGTCCTTTTCCTTGTTTTGTCACCTAGTGCCTAGGTGTTGTAGCAGTTTTGTCATTTCACTGATTGCCCTTTTACTATAGCTAAAACTATGTGAAAGTTGTCTTCTTACTTGATGTGTTTACAATGTTCTTCCTTAGATCAAATGAGCTCATCGACGATTGGTATCAATAGATTGGTTTCCACTTATTTGGGCAGACATCTCCTTTATGCTTTCTTCAAGGCCACCCCCTTGCATTTTTTTTGACTTCCTTAGCACAGGCCTTCTTCTGATGCTGACCCTATTGGTGGGTGCTAGCAGGAGAGGTGAACATGAAATGAATGGTGATAGGAGCTATGTGAATTCCTTGTTCAGCTTTCTTGATGGGTCTCTTAACAGACCTACTATAGGCTCCTTGATTCCTACATACATGAAATTTCGTAAGTGCTTTCATACATAAATAAAGGAAAACATTAGTCAAATCTTGCAAAATCCTTGTTAGATCCATCCATGCATCATCAAAAAATCATAATATTCATATTTTGAGCTCATTTAGACCATAAACATTAATGTGGGCCCAAGGGAGCGAATACTGAACAGGGGACAACAAACCAGAAGGGAAGTTCCCAGACCCCACAAAATATAGCAAACCCAAGACTTTTCAATTATAGCACATGGAAAAGGGGAAGGAAGAGTGCCCAAAAAAACTTCCTCAAGATTGGACTCATTTGAAAAAAATGGAAGCTTGGAAGGGGAAAGTCAGAGGGTCACTACCCTTCTGAAAAGGCAATGAGCACACAGCAGCCCAGAAGGAAAGTCCCGGATGGTGACGTAGGGGCTCGGTTTTGAAGGCCAGGTCACTAGGGGTCCACAGATGTTTCAAAATGGCCACGGAGGGATGGAGTCTCAGAAACACTCACGAAAGGGCCGAGTTCCAGAGGTCGGGTCGCCGGGGCTCCACGAATGTTTCAAAACAACCAAAGAAGGATGGAATTCTGGAAGGAAAGTTTTGAAACCACCGAAGCTTAGCGAAACATTGATGAAACCTTGGCAGTTCACTTAGGCACCACAAAAACATCCCAAATCCACCATAAAGTTCTCCCCAAAGTCAAAAATGTAGAAAGCATTTCATCGGGGATGAAGTGAGCAAGAACAAGACAAAAGGAATAAAAGGGGTGGGGGACTTTATTTCTCCCCAGATTTGAATACTCCAAGTAGGTGAATTTGGTTAGGGGAATTTAATTGTTTGATGGCACATGACCAATTTGGGCTTTGAAAATGGGGCATGCATAACAAGACAGGAGCGAAGCACCCTGTCAAGAGTGAAAAAGGGGGGTCCCTGCCTATGGTGGAGCATGTGTGTAAAACATGCACAACATCTCCAATCACACCTTTTCTATTTCACCCATCTGCATTTTTTATTACTACATACATCACAATGACTTCCATATTTGATGTTTCCTTTTTTTCTCCAAATCTATAATGTTTTATTGTGTTTAAAATTTGAAAAATGGACACTCTTCTTCTTGATACTACGCAACCCCTTTCATATTCTCTTATTGGCCACCCATTCCCTTAATCTACATTAATTCCATTTAATTTCTCAATAGTTCAATTCTCTTACAAATTTTTGTGCAACCCTTCTTTACTTTGCTTTGAATCAACCCTCCTTGTATGTTCCTTCAATGCAGCCCTCCTCAACATCAATTTTTGTTTATAATTTAAAATAAGAAAACAATCTTTGTCATGGTGCAACAACCTATATAGGAAACCTACCTTATTGTATTGTTGTGCATACATATGCTAGCCTATCTCCCTTATCTACCTTTTAACTATGTTTTAATGCTTTTCAAATTCTTAAATTTTTCCTCTAATATTTGCGGCTTCTCCTCGTTTGGGCATTGATTTATATTGACTATGTTTATGGCTGCATTATGTTGGAATCGATTGTGAAATAAAATTATCTTTAATATACCACCTTTTATCTTCTCCATGTTGGCCTACCAAGGGTCTTTTAACTCAAGCATAAATTTTCTTGAGCCATGGCAATGGTCTTCTTCTTCCCCTTGGTAGCCCCTCATGATGTTCAAATCTAAAATGTTATATTGTTTTGTGTCTCTTCAAATTCAGAAACTCTTCATTTCAATTGGCATTACCATTATTATTTTTTTTCCATCCACGACCTCATCCATTCACTATTTATTTTTATCAATTTATGTATAATCCATGATGGGCTTCGTATTTTTAACTTCTCTTTCTATTTCTCCTTGTTCTCATATGCTGAGGATAATTCAATTGGAATTCAATTGAAATCAATCAAATTTAGAAGAAGTCTAATTTGATATTTCATATTTAATGACAGCAATGCCATTGAATGATCACTAAAACCAAAAGGAATTACCCGCAAAAAAAGGAAAAAAAAAAGTGAAACAATAAAATCAAACTGGAAATCCTTTTGGCCAATATTGATCATGTTTTTCCTACTCCTGCATCACAATTTAATACAGAAGTTTACAAAAAAACAAATTGATAGGTTAAGTGTGGCATTCAGGGCCAATCCCATTGAATTAACCATTATAATATAAATATAATTAGGAGTTCTATAGTTTTTAAAGTTCACCCTTAAAGAAGGCTAAACACACTACCCTTGCAAAAAATAAGGGAAATAAAAATGACCATATGCCTAACATAGCCAAGACTCATCAAAAACCACAATACAAAAAGGAGATTATTTTGTAAGGGGTTGAAAATGCAGATAGCACAAGTGTAATACAAGTAGGGCCATATGCTATCGTGAAATATTGAAGCTTGTTAGTCATCACTAGAGTCAAATTACTCTACAAATGTAAGGTTCCAATCAATCTCACTCAAGTGCACCAAACCCACCATAAATTTTAAGAATTTCATAGCCTTCCTCACAAAATTCTAGTAACATTTTTCCTTTCAAAATGTTAGAGATAATGATGAATGATATTCATAGACCAACAACTACATAAAATTCAATTCAAAAAGCCTCATTAGTGGTAGGGAATCCAAAGGCATAGATGGACCCAAGTAGAGTGTCCTCAAGGTCATGTAAAATCCATTTCTCTAACATGCATTTTGGGCACATCAATGACCACAACAACATCAACCTTCAAGACTCTCTTTATGCATGTTTTTCTGATAGCATCAAGGAAAGTGATTTTACTTTTCTTAGAAAATATTCCAATCATATGGATGAGACTAAAATTTCAAGCACACATGGGCAAAAAAATGAAATTCTCCAATTTTGATGAAACAAAGAAAAACAACACAAGTGTATTTTAGAGGAAAATAAGTTTTCCATGAGCTTATGTACAGAAATGGAATATATATAGTACTCAAAATTGTTTTGAAAGGATTTCTAACGATTATCGTGATTGTAATTTATAATACATATATTAAATTTCCATGAAATCATTAATCGTATAATAATTTAATCATCTAATTTAAATTCTATAATAAATTTTAAAATTAAAATGAATAGATGATTGAAAGAAACATATTTATGTTTGAGAACTCAATTGAATTACATACCTTACCAAACCAATTGATGAGATTCTAAACTTCTTTATTGCAATGTAAATTTTGATTCAATGTTGAATACCCTAAATATTCTTCTCAGTTAGGAAAAATTAATATCAGACCTTTATTAATATAATACCTAATATACTTTAATATCATTATTTAATTATGAAAAATTATCTAAGAAAGAACAACATAAATAACTCATTTATTTAAAGTAATAAAATAAATCTAAAATTTGAAAAATAGATTGTGCATAAGACGTTGATTAAAATGCATATATTTGTATATATTTTGAGTATAAAATATTTTTGAAATATACATTTCCTAGATAGGATATACAAAAAGAGATTGTATAAATAGAAATCTTAACTTAAAAATAGATTGTAGATAAGACATTGATTAAAATGTATATATTTGTATATATTTTGTGTATAAAATATTTTTCAAATATACATTTGCTAAATAGGATATAAAAAAGAAATTGTAGAAATAGAAATCTTAACTTAAAAGCTGTGACATTTGGTAGAGATATTTCATGAAAAATTACGTACTTTTCCTAAATCCGTTAGGAACACTTTGAATGAATAACTTAGCTAATTCTTCCTAACCAAAATCTATAGCCTTTAGAAAAGGAATGTGTGCACAGGTTTTTGTAGCTAGAAAAAGATAGTGAAAAGTATACAAAATGGAGTTCACTCTATTGTTTTTAAGGGAAAATTTTATCATGTACAAAGGGAGGATTTTATGTAAGAGGGTTTTGTTTTTTCTGAATTTATATGCATTCAAATAAAAGATTTAACAGATCTTATTGTGAAATGAGTGAGAAGCACAAATTTGTAAGTAGTCTAAAATTAATCTTCAAACAATTTATTAATAATCAATTAAAAAAATAATTACAATAATTTTAATTAACCACAAATACTAATAAATTATTTAGATTAAAATTTTAAAAACATTAATTCATTTAATATAATATATAATATATGCATTTAAAATCCATGTTAACTGATGATTACTTTCAACCCGCCGTCCAGTCCTTCAAACGATAAAAACAAATGAGAAGTGACGAAGCACGTAACTGGGAAAATACAGTCTGAACATTTGTGTAGCAAAATAAGGCGATGGGCAGGTAATGGAAAATTCACGGCAGGGAAAAAAACCGTAGAGAGGAAGTGACCTTGGGAGAAGCCCATGGAGGCAGCAACACGGGCAATGAAGGTTGGGAGCGTTTCAAAATAAATTTGAAAACACAAAACATAATAGAAATTAATTTTATTAAAAGAAAAATATTAAGTTCGAGAACAGCATAAAATACAAAGTAAATGCTTTTAGAATGTATTACATTGATCACCGGCGAAACGCACTGTTTTCCTAAAGTAGAAGACAGAAATAAAGATTTGAAGGTATGAAAATATGATTATTTATTCTCTAGCTGTGCAATATTCGTGTCTATCTATAAGTATGCTTCTTATTTTTAAACCAATAACTCAAAACAAAATCTCGAATGCCAACCACAGGGCATTAAACGTGAAAGCGATGAGACTAAACAAACTGGACAGATTTAACACTCAAAGGGTACATATAAGTATTGGAGTATGTAAAATATATGGAATCATATGGCTCCATAGGTCTTCCATCATTGATGAGGCAATCATCATCAGAAATGCGCTTGATATTGGAAGGGTCCACCCAATCTGATGATGCAAACGACCCACAATGCAGATGAATGTTTCGTGGCTTACATTTAGATAGGAATGTGTTGAATATTGTCACGGTGAATTCGGGAATCCCTGGACCATACTCTTGACCCTGTACAATGTATATGTCATCGTTACTACATATACCTGCATTTTTTGTTACACAAAAGCAGACACCCATTAATAAAATCCATTCTTTTAAATACAGAAAACTTTTAATTGTATTAAACTGCATTTTGGGTTTACTGTTTTACAGTGTATTCCTTGACAATCTGATATTTTTATTCGTCGGATAATTTAATCAACTGCTACTAAAAAGTCTATGAGGTTTCTATTTAACGCAGGCACATATTAATAGTGAGAAAGAACATACATGAGTCACCCAGTTTGCGTGCACTGGCATCTCCTGTACATGCACAAGTTATTTGTAAGCAACAGAAACAATAAACTCAATGCCCTAAGAAAAGAAAAGAAAAACTGTACCCTCTTTAGTATTATTTCTATATTTCTACTTCCAATATAGATTTATTATAGCAACAGAAAGATTTGTATACTTTTACACTGCTGCTATGACTTACCCAACCTAGTCTAGGTTAAGATAGGTATTAAAACACAGCTTGAACATCATTAAACCCTATTGTGAAGGGTTACCATATCTCTATTTATATACACCAAAGAGAAATCCCAAAGCCCTACGGATTGAAAATCTGTTTACCAAAGCAAGAACATTTCAAGTAAAAGCAGCATCTTGTAAATAGATGGTGTGCATATCTTTTACTTCTTGAACAGAAAAGTACTGTAAAGAACCAATCTAAGGACGAGAAGGCAAATACAGCTTCGTGAGAACTCCTTTCGAGCCATTGTTAGACGTTGCACCGAACAAGCTTTGTAGGCTGCGTAGCAGATCAACAAACACAAATAAACTGCTCAACGAGCGCAAATAAATAGAGAGAAGGGCCACCGACTAAAGGCCTGTAGTTAATGAATGGCCACCCTAAACTAAGGATATCCATTAAATGCTGATACATATTGAATATTCCTATGTTGCGCGTGAACTGGTCAAAGCACGCCGAACGCGTTTCCTTCCAAAGCATTCTAGGGAGGATATAGTCAAATTGTTTTAGCCTAATTTTTATTTTATTTTTGTTTTGTTTTGTTTTTTTTTTTTTTGGGTCTGTTGGTTTTTATTTTATTGATTTTTTTAAGATATTTACAATATGAACAATCTTAAGGTAATAAGGGTTTATATCTGTTCAAGCACATGGAACGCGTTTCCTTCCCAAGCATTCTATAAAGGCTATGATCCAATTATTTAAGCATAACTTTCTTATTCTTTTCTTCATTGACTCTTATTTTGGTGATTTTTTTTTAAGATATTCACAACATGAACAATCTACTTTAATAGACTAATAGTCCTACTTTGTAATCAATTGTTGTTTAATTTTCTTTAGTAAAGAAAGTTTTTTTTTTCTTTTCTTCATTGGATTTTATTTTGGTGGTTCTTTTTTTTTAAGATATTCACAACATGAACAATCTTAGGGTAATAAGGGTTCATATCTTGTAATTATGTTTGGATGGTTCCTCTTCTTGTAGTGATTTCCCATCTTCACATTTGGATTTTAAAGATTTTTTTGGAATTGGTGTGCCCAGATTCTTTTCAAGACTCATAGTCCTACTTTGTAATCAATTGTTGTTTTAATATAGTTTTTGTCTTTATATTAAAAAAATAGTTAATGCAAGCTATGGTTCAATTGTATAAAAAGATGTAAATTTTAGCAATAAAAAAATAAATTTTCTTATTCTTTTCTTCATTGGCTTTTATTGTGGCGGGTTTTTTTTTTAAATATTCACAACATGAACAATCTTAGGGTAATAAGGGTTTATATCTTTTAATTAGGTTTGGAGGGTTCCTTTTCTTGTTGAGATTGTCCATCTTCACATTGCATTTTCAATATTTTTCGGAATTGGTGTTTTCCGATTCTTTTTAAGACTCGCAGTCTTACTTTGTAATCAATTGTTGTTTTCTTATTCTTTTCTTCATTGGATTTTATTTTGGCAGTTTTAAGTGATTTCCCATCTTCACATTTGGATTTTCAAGATTTTTTTGGAATTGGTGTGCATGGATTCTTTGCAAGACTGACATTCCTTCTTTGTAATCAGTTGTTGTTTTAATATATTTTTTGTCTTTATATTAAAAAATATTTAATGCAAGCTATGGTTCAATTGTATAAAAAGATGTAAACTTTAGCAATAAATAAATGAACTTTCTTATTCTTTTCTTCATTGGCTTTTATTCTAGTGGGTTTTTTTTTAAATATTCACAACATGAACAATCTTAGGGTAATAAGGGTTTATATCTTCTAATTAGATTTGGAGGGCTCCCTTTCTTGTTGAGATTGTCCATCTTCACATTGCATTTTCAATATGTTTTGGAATTGGTGTTCTCCGAATCATTTTAAGACTGGCAGTTGTTGTTTTAATATATTCTTTTCTCTTTATATTAAAAAAATATTTAATGTAAGCTATGGTTCAATTGTATAAAAATATATAAATTTTAGCAATAAATAAAGAAGCTTTCTTATTCTTTTCTTCATTGGCTTTTATTTTGGTGGTTTTTTAAAGATATTCACTACATAAAAAATCTTAGGGTAATAAGGGTTTATATCTTGTAATTAGGTTTTGAGGGTTCCTCTTCTTCTAGTGATTATCCATCTTCCCATCTCGATTTTCAAGATTTTTAGGAATTGATGTGCTTAGATTCTTTTTAAGACTAGCATTCCTACTTTGTAATCAGTTTTATTTTTAATATATTTTTTCATCTTTATATAAAAAAAAGTTAATGGAAGCTATGAATCAATTGTATATAAAGATGTAAATTTTGGCAATAAATAAAGATTATTCATTTTTAATACAAATAAGGTGTAAAATTATTATAGATTGTTTTGTCATTGAATTGTTCAAAGTAAATGATAATTTTACCCTTTCTATTGATCAATTAATTAGAAATAAGGCCTAGACAATAAATATAGAATTGATTTCTAAAATTTAAATACATTAAATATAATGTTTGGTTTTTAGTTTGAATGGCTAAATATATTTGTAACCAAAGTAGCATACCTATCTTTAGCAAAATCTATTTAAAATATGTGGAGAAATATTCTTCCCCAAGCTTCTATTCAACTTTTATATGACTAAATATAGAGGTTTGTATATCTATACATATAGGTTTATATATAATCTCTTGAATACATTTATCAAAAAAGTAGATATAAATTTTGAGTTGTTTTTATTTACTTATAGATTTTTTTCCTTTCTACTTAAGATTTCTTCTATTGTTCTTTTATTTACTAAGGAGTGTTTTCAAAAACTTACTTCATAATTATTTAAGTTTTATTTATTAATATTTACTCAAACAATTATTTTATAATTTACTTTAAATATGTGTAGTTATGTTTTTAATATATGAAAATGTAAAAGATAGGAGAAGGTTCACCAAAAGGGATTGATGAACCTAATTAGCAGGTCATATTTCTCACTCAATTTATTAGGAAATAAGATCCAAACAATGAAATGACTATCAACCTTGAGGTGAGTCAAGTCAAAGTGTGAATGCAAATTTCATTTTTTGCAAAGATGGGGGTCATTAAACATCACTTTGGGGAGGATAATTAAAAATAGCAAACTAACTCCAAAATGTAACCTACAAATTGGATCTTGAAGATTAAGATCAATACTGATGGAACCAAAAATCAAATTATAGATCTAAGAGAGGGAAGATGATGTGCACCAGTCACCAAAAGTGCTTCTTTGAAGATATCTTAGGACTCATTTGCCCTATGACAAATGGGTCCTGGATAGGGCTCTATATAAATGATTTTTGGGTTATTTTCTCGTGTTTGCACTCCCAGATTCCTGATTTACACAATTAGATAGTCAGAAATAAATCTTGTAGGTGATTTTCCATGAAATTGCAACAATGGTGACAACAAATACAACTTTGACAAGGTCTTCAATTTCTCTCTTCAAGAGATCTTCCACCTAAATCTGTAAACACAAATAAAGAGGTAAAACTGTTTTGTTGTTTGTGAATAGGGGTTTTCCTTGGTCAAACCTTGTTTTGGTAATTAAACCTTGTAATGAATGAAAACATGAAAGGAATGATGAATGAACAAGACTATGTCACAACTCAAAAACCCTTGGATAAAATTTAGAAGGTAGATCTGTAACTAGCATGAAATGCCTTCAATGGATGTGGATCTTGATCTTGAAACTTGATTTGAAATAGTTCCTCAAATGAACACTATATCAACATATTAGCTTAAATAACATGCATAATGCAAGAAGACCTTGACATGACAATTGGATCTTGATTGCTACAATAATACTTCAATAAATATTCTCTTGAATTCCTTGAAATTCTCTTGTAATGCTTTTGTGAAATTACTTTTGATATCATAAAATTGGCTAATATTGCTTGAAAGTCTTAGGTGAAACATAGAGAAATGACCTTATATTCATAGCTATCTAACATTAACTTCCTAAAATTAAAATAACACAAGTTGGCATGTGTATATAGATTTTAAATCATTTAAATACTACCAAAAACATTATTATAATTTAGTTCCTAGGTCTAAGAGAGGACCCATTCACCCATGGATGAATGGATCCTAGGTCACTTAGCTAGGATACACATTTCTCAATGATAAGTGTTATGTTATGGAATTAATGAATGTCAGATTTTCCTCTTCAGAAATTGCAATTAATTAGGCTTGGATTTGAATTAAAGGGGCCAATTAAGTAAAATTAACCTCAATTAATTAATAAATCCCTAAATGAGTGCGAAAATGTAAATAAATACACTTTAAAACAACACATTAAGGCACAATTAAGACCATTTTAACTAATATGGCCTTAAACTTAATGTGAATATGTAAAATGCATATTAAAACACTAAATTAAGGTATAATTATGTTCATTTATTATTAATTTACAATTAAGTGTGAAAAATGGACTTTTTCCTACACTACAATATATACACAATAATTTTCATTAAAATTACTTTTACATAAATCTAAGCTAATTAAATAAATGTATATAAATAAAATCATAATTAACCTAGATTTAAATACTCGATTGAAAATTCATAATAGCAATAGATGACAAAGAAATAAGTGTTAATGTCATACAAAATTTAGTCACTTTCACTCAACAAACATTGCTTATGATATGATCAATTTTTACATTCTAATAGTCATTGTTGTGGAGTGAATCCATGCTCCTCAATGTCAAACATGAGTTCTTGCAAAATGACCTAATCCATCATGTGTATATTGTAACTTGTGAGATTAATTTTGCTAATCATAAGCTCTTGCAACCTATTTTTTCCTTTATCACTAGGATCTAATTGTACATAAGGCTTAGTGGAATTTAAAAATAACATAGAGAACCTATTGGATGTGAGGGGTAAATTATTCTTATTTAAAAAAATTTATGTCAAGCATGTGATCAAAGTCTATTTAAGAAGTTTATTTATTTAAACTAATCATTAATTTTCAATTTATATTTCAATGCCTTTTTTTGATAGTATCTCATTCAACAATTCAAACAAGTTCATTTTAAATTCATGTAAGTTGTTGACTATAGTTTCCTACATTATTACGTATTACCCTACATATGAAATGTTTGATTTTTTTGTTAATGGTAAAACAAGTTTTCAAAGGGCCTAAAACCCTTTAAAAATAAGTTTTGAAGGGACCTAAAACCCTACCATAACATGGGATGCTGCCAAAAACAATAACTAAGCCAACCAACAATCTAACAATAGTGGTCAAGAGAGAAAGACTAAGCACAACAAACTATACCAATTTTTTTTTAAGGGGCCCCAAAACCCTTTTAGAACCAAGTTTTACAAGGACCCAAAACCCTATCAGAAGAAAGAATATTGCCTAAGATAATCTTGGAAAACTAACAACATGACCATAATGGAAATTCATTTTCTTAAGATGCAAACCTAGGATCCTATCACCATTCTAGATGTCCACCTCAATATTAGCAAAGAGAACAAGACATAAAAAAGGGAAACAATATCTCCCTAGTGTCGAAACCATTTTGTCTATTCAAAAATTCTCCACCTCAACAGGAGAATACACCACCTATATGAAGAGCATACAAAGACTTCCCATTCTCAACCTCAACTTTAATAGGAGAAAGAATAATGAAACTAAAATAAGGGAAATAAAAGCTCTCTATCAACCAAACCATTTGTAAACCCTCAACCACACCAACCGGCACTAGCTCCACCTCAATAGGATGGATCTTCACCTAAAATGGAAAATAATAATTGAGGAAACAGGAAGAGAGTAAACACACCAAAGGAAGGAGTAGTAGTAGCTCACTTTAATGATGAAATCAATTGCCTCAATATAAAAAAATTTAGCATAGCATAGTCATCAACACCAAACCAGAAACGAAGTCAACAAATACCCCTTTTGAGATATTTAACCTTTGAACCTTTAAGATATAAGAGTCGGAAACAAAGAAAAAAGGCGGATGTAAAGCCACACCCACTCCAACATATCTCAAAGGTTGCAAGAAACAATCCTAAGATAAGATAGAATACTTCAAAATCCAAATCCAAAACCAGACAAAAAATTGCACCCAAAAGTTTATGAAACCCATAGCTAACAAAGCCCCCACCAACTAGAGGCCAATACGCTATGGGATCAACAACAACCAAAAAAATAGTAGGATTAACCCCATCTCAAGCACAAAAATCAGAGAAGCTCTCACAACCAAGTAAGGGAGACACCAAAGAAATCCACCATAACTCTCAAACACTCCACCGCAACCACCTAGTTGCACCCACCAAGGCCTCTCAGCCACTAAAAAAGGAAATAGAGGACCAAAACCATCTACCTTGTCCTCTAAAATAGCCTCCTCAACTTCTACAACAATAGATGAAACTAAAAGAGCACATTGGATCATCTAAAACAATAAAGAATGATAGTGATCAACCACAAGAATCAACAAGAAAGACTTAATGATCACCCAAGAACATCATTCAACCCATCAACAACTCCAAAACATAGCACCAAAGAGCTTGCAAAGACAATAAATAGGTTTCCATTGCAAGCATTAAACTCTTTCTATCACAAATGTATCACCACAATAACAACACACACAAAGGGACATCCATCCACCTCTCCATCCACATTAGAATATTCCTTACCCACCTCTATAGATGATTTCAACTTTACCCCCTCCTCTTCTTGCTCTTCACCTTTTGCTTATCCATAAAAGATGAGACAAAATAAAATGGGGTGCCAATAGGTGCAACTATACAAAGCTTATTTTTGTGATTCCTTTCATATATTGTGTGGGTAACTGCAAATATATGGGTCCCAAAAAGGGGGCGTAAATGGCCTCTCTTTTTTTTTTGAAATTAGGAAATACTGACCTTGGATACGAAATTGAGGATAATTACACTCAAAATTTTAAGATGGAACAAAAACAAGGATTGAAGTGCTCCAAGTCTACATTATAAACTACTAATTTATTTTAAAAATGGTTGAGATTAAGGGGTTCAAAAAAGGGACATACAAAAATTGGTGTTTTCTTTTCATAAAAACATAACAAAGCAACTCTTGTATGTCCCTAGCATGGTAAACATTTTTTTTAGTATTTTTAAAATTGCTATGGTGAGAAATTAGCTAACAGTATGTAGTTGATGCATGATTTTTTTGATGATTTTTTGATGAATATTTGATTTCTTACTAGTTTTCTATGTGGACGCTTCTTAAAAAATAGAATTTTGGTCATTCTATCCCTACAAATATTGGAAACTAATTGAATTTAAAAAAAAAAATTGTAGAATGGATTCTAGTTTCTAAAAAATGTAATTTATTTTAAATTTTAATGAATGGTTAATTTATAACTAAAAAACACCAAACACTGTGTTTTGCTAAAAAAAAGACACACAAACAAAATAAATTATAGATGAAAGGCTTAAAATTGTCAGAAAGTGAAAAAAATTGCATCGTTGGATAGCTAAGAGAGAACCTAACATTACCCAAATTTTCAATTTGTTTGACATTGAACCACGTGCAATCCTGACGGTGAGCACAAACCTAATTATGTGAAATATTGTAGAATTTGCAAAAACATGTCTCTAGTCATTAGGAATGCCCTCCAAGCATTTGGGTTGGTATTCTAAGGAAAATACCAAGCCCAAGGTTTGGGGATTCCCAAAGCAAGATATAACACGTGCACATTATAACACACTCACATTTTGATCTACATTAAATTTATTTTTCTTCTTTTTTTTTCTTTCTTCTCGTTATCTTTGAGGGAAAGTACAAGTTGAAATTTACATATGGAGGTTTACTTTCTTATACCTTAAATTATATTTCAAGTATATAGTCTTAGGATTTTTGAGAGTGGTTTTAGATCTCTAGTAGTTATAATGCAAATTCTAGTTTTTGGAAGATCTCACAAATTATTTTAGACTTACTCAAATTTTAGTAATCAAGAGGTCAAATTTTAGTAATCAACAAGTTATATTATTTCTCTCTATGTCACTTATTTTTATCCCTTACACTCTAGACCTATCTCTCACTATCTCCATCTCTCTCTGTCTCTATCCCCTTTGCCCTCTAATTCTCTCTATCTCACTTCTATCTCCCTCCCTCCCTCCTTCCCTCTCTACTTATCTTTATCTCCCTCCATCACTCCTTACCACTCTCTCTATTTCTCTCTACCTCACCTCTCTCTCACCTCCTTCTCTCTCCCTCCATACTTCGCTCTCCCTCTCTTCTTCCCTATCTACTCTCTATCTCCCAATCCCTCTCTCTACCTACCTCTGCATCCATAAAACCTTAGCACTCTCTCTACACCTCTCTATGTCACCTTTCTCTCCCTTTCTACTTATATTTATCTTCTCTCTCCCTCTCTCTACCTACCTCTCTTTCCACGACTCTCTATTTCTCTCTATCTCACCTCTCTCTCCCTCACTACATCTACCTCCCTCTCTACCTCCCTCTCTATTTATCTATATATCCCCTCTCCCTCTCTACCTAGCTCTCCATCCATCACAACCTACCACTCTCTCTCTCTCTATTACTCTTTATCTCACCTCCCACTCTCTCCATCCATACCTCTCCCTCTCTTTCCCTCTCTACTCTCTATCTCCCTAATCCCTCTCTACCAACGTCTCCCTCCATAACTCCATAGCACTCTCTCTACACCTCTCTATCTTGTTTCTCTCCCTCCCTCATTCCATATCTACTTCTCTCTCTACCTCTCCTTTCCTCTCTAATTATTATTATCTCCTCTCTCTCTCTTAGTAGATTTCCCTCCCTACCTTTTCCCTATCTACTCTCTCTCTCTCTCACACACACACCCTCTTTCTCTCTCACTCTCTTCACTCTATCTCACCATTCTCTCTTTCCCCCTCTATTACTCTCCTTCTCTATATTTCACCATTCTCTCTCTACTTATCTTTATCTCACCTATTCCCCTTTACCTCTCCCTTCCTCCCCTCTCTCGCCCACCCTCCCTCCTTCCCTTTATCTCTATCTCTCTCTACTTCTCTCTACCTCAATTATCCTGAGCTCCACCTGCATATCCCTCCATCACTCCCTACCACACTCTATATTTCTCTCTATTTCACCTCTCTCTCACCTCC